>JAQIUQ010004590.1:0-23768 GCA_030378365.1 Hybognathus amarus | reverse complement strand
TGCAGCTTGGTTCAGTACGTATTGCTTTCTAACATTACCGAAGACTCAGTTTGTGCCATAAGCAGCATGCCCTGAAGGTATTCAAAAGATTTTGAGACAGCGCCACCTGTTGGTCAAAAGTTATAATTAACTTCCAGAAAATGCTAATAACTTTTGAATAAATTTGCCTATTGCAATGAAACTGATCTTAATAGATCCCTTGGGTTGTGCCGAAAACATAGATATCAGGTTTGCCATAATCAGCCAAACTTCCTGTCCACCATCTTTAGTTCTTTGAAAAACCTTCTTTTTCGAACTCCTCCTGAGACCGTTTGTCCGATTTTCACGAAAATTGAATCGTATCATCTCCAGACTGTGCAACTAAAAGTTATGGATTGCGTGATGATAGACAAAACCGTTTTCGTATACCACAGCATCAAATTTGAGGCATGCTGCCAAAATGACTATTTGGGCTTTATCTCTGCAATGCCTTCACATTTTGACACCAAACTTTGAATGTTGTCATTGTCATCTCACTCTGATCACAACGTATCAATTTCATAACTGCGCCACCTATTTGTCGAAAGTGATAAAATATTAAATCATCTGAAAAGCTAATGTTTATGTGATTTTGTTTTAGTCATTTGCCCAAAGTTCTCTTAAAGTGCCATTAATTGCACCTTGCTGCAGTAGGTCTGCCACTCCTAGCCATTTTGGCATATGTTGCCGCTTCTTGCGCTTGGCCCCGGTAATGGCTGCTTGCAGCTATATTTCAGGGGCCAAGCACGAAGGGGCACCTATTGTATCTGTTCCGTTTCTTCTTCTTCTTCTTCTTCTTCTTCTTCTTCTTCTTCTTCTTCTTCTTCTTCTTCTTCCGTTTCCGCCATGGGCGTCTATGGCAGCCCATAGAGCCGGTTTGCGGGAAAGTTGTTTTGGTTTAACATTCTGATAGAGGACAGTCTCAACATTAAATACACCAATTTTGGTGTCTCTAACTCATTCCCTCTAGCGCCACTAACTGTCCAAAATTTCACTTTTATTATGCTAATAACTTTTGAAGGCCTATCAACAAAATTCTTTTTTCCTCTGATTTCTGAGCTCATGACGATTCGATCGCACCCTATGACGTCATTTTCCGTTATGCAAATCAAAATTATTGTACCAATAAACAAGAGACAATTATTATAGCCAGGAGAAAATAATGTATTACCCCTTAAATAATGTGTAATCATGATATGTAGCAATTGGAAATAAGGTGCAATCAGGGTATACTGTATGTTCAGTGAATTTTATTTAGCCAGCATGAACCAAATTACCCAGGACTTTAAAAAGGTATATTTAGGTTCATGGGGAAAAGATCAGTCTACTGACAAAAATCCAGCATATTTTGAACGGCAGTAACTATGTAAACCAGACCAAAGTAGTCATGTACTGTAATGTCATATTAGCTTGGGCTTACCCTGCTCAATGTGCAATACTCAACCAACACATTTTCACACCTTCAAAAGGAAGTAAACAGTGAGTAAACGATGAAAATGCCATTTACATTGATTATAATAAAACAATCTTCCTGATTATATTTGTCTAAAGAAAATGAACAGCTACCCGCTGAACAACTTAACTTACTACGTACAGTAGGCACTCTGATTCCATGTATGGGGCATTTAATATTCATATGACACACAAACATAAGTAGATAAGACCTGTTTAGTTCAAAAGATCACTCGTTGTGGAAAAGCGCAGATCATAAGTGATGATACGAGCAGCGCACGGCCAGATCTACCTCGCGCACGCGCGCCAAGTATGCGTGCTGTTGCAACTCCCCTGCCTTCACGTTACCCGTACTATGAATACTTCGACCTCGTCTAACATACCCAGAGGTGATAATAGACAAAGTCTCTACAACAATACTGTCGGGGGTTGGATTCGGCGACTCAAAACGGGAGTTGGAGGTAAAACCTGACTTTTCAAATGAGCGTGAACGTGAACTGCGCGTGCTGCTCGTTCATTCCGGACAGAGTGAGCGACGCTCTCGTTTGCGTTCATGGTATGAAAAGTGATTCGTTCAGTTCAGCGTCAAAAATGTGAACGAGTTCAGTGAACGTCGTTCATTTGACGCGTTCATGCACAACACTGTATATGTCAGAGGTCACACACCTCTGGGGCAACTAGGGGTTAAGTGTCTTGCTCAGGGACACATTGGTGTCTCACAGTGGATTCGAACCTGGGTCTCTCACACCAAAGGTATGTGTCTTATCCACTGCACCATCACCACCCCATATTTTCAAATGCATCATCTCCTGTTACCACCTGATTCAGATATTATCGCAGAGACCATGAGTAGGCATTTATTTAATTTATTTAATAGCAGTTCTTATTGAGAATTGACTGAGGTTTAGATGTTGACATTTTGTTTAAAAGTTTTGGTCACCCTTATGTTGATAGATTTTATTAACCAGTCATATTTTCTTGTCTCTGTTGCTGCCTGATAGAAATACAGCCATTCTGGTTAGTGATAAGTGAATCTGGTAATGCTATTTGTGGAGTTGTTTAATCCTCCTCTGCTGAGATCTTGAGAGATTTAATGTATTTTATCTTTCAGTTGATTTCATCTAAGGCTGTGGCTGGAAGTCAGCTATAGTTCTTGTGTTTCTCTTTCCTTCATTTCATTATGTTCGTTAACAGCAGGTGTTCATCACTTATGCTAAATCATCTCTTAATTAATCACTTTACTATCTCATTAACTTCAAGACGGATTTAGAGTTACTTTAGCTCTCTATACAATGGGACCAAATGTTCTCTTAGCAGAGATAAATTAACTCAGGGGATTTTTCTGTGTGCCATACTGTGTGCTTATTTGACAGAACAAAATGAAATAATTTATATATTGGATTGGATTTTCAGATGCAAAATCTGTATAAAAAGATATATCACTACCATTACTTATGTTGCTGCTGAATACGGATCTTGAGACCTCTGTGGGTTTCATGGTCTAACTGGGAGTGTGCTGATTCTAAACTGATTTGTGTGTAGTGTCTTTAGGCACAGTCAGCTTAATTCATACTTTTCCATCCTTTGGCTGCAAATCTGCCTGGAATAAATAAAACCCTGTTTATGATTTAACAGAGACAGCTGGAGTGAGCCAAGTGATTACAGTCGCCACCATCCACGGGTTTGTTATCTTCAATCTTCACCCCAGGCTTCACTTCTGCAAGAGATATTGTTCAGCTTTCTTTAGAAAAAAAAAAAACAAATGAAAAAAATGTACACAACATATAACAGATAGAAACATAAAAGTAAATTTAACACTCAGAAATAATTATTAATTAAATAATAAATAATTATTAAGTCATTATTATTATTATTATTAATACTAGTGCTGGGCAACGATTACATATTTTAATCACGATTAATCGCATGAATTTCTTGCGATTAATCGTGATTAATCGCATTGTTACGCAGAAAATTTAATAATGAATTCTAAAGTAATGTATTGCACACTTTTGATTTAAATGTACTGCTATATACATAAAAGTGCAATAACATGTGGTTTGCAAAAACTTTAAACAAATAAGGTGCTTTATACCAGCAGAATTCTCTTTTACACAGTAGCAATAAAATATTTATTGTAAATCTCAACTTAAACATTAATGTAATCAAATCAAATATTAAAACAAAGCTATTTGGCACAGGGGATTACCTTTTATCTAGTTAAAACGAGTCCAGTTTTCTTTTCTTTTTTTCTCAACAGGTATCTTTTATCAGGGAGCAGCAGAAACAGTCAATGTAGTCAGAGGTCATGACCACTACAGATATAAGTCAACCAACATTACTTCTCTGACAGTAGCTTAGGTTTGGTCATGCCATGGTTTCCCACGTACTCCCACGTAAGATTAGGCTACATTAAACAGAGGTAAAGCCCAATATAATTCTGCATCGAACTTACGCTGAGGCTATGTGTAACGCGCGTACCCTGACATGCACCTCTCCAAAAATGTAACAACTCATCAATACGCGTACCTCAAGCGCTGTGATTACTAGAATCGCTCCCCGGGTTTCACATGCTCCTATAATTGCGCATCAACGCGGACAACGACGCAAAAGTATGAATGAAAACCAAAGAGGCTCCTGCATAGGTCTGATGCAGAAATATAAATCAGCATTTAGAGTGAAGTGAAGTGGTCGAGCACAAGGTGCAGCGACAAACGGGTGCGTTCCTATGAAACTGTTGCAGTCAAGCTCGCCTCACGCACGCGCTCGCCCGTTGCCGACGTTGAATTGTCTCTTTTTGTAAACGACGCGCAGCCAGCACAAATCATTGGAAGAGAGACTGATCCTCGATTCGCTGTTTGTGAGTTTCCAGAATCTAAATAGTTATCAGGACATCAACAGAAAGTTATGTATAATTTTAATTTAAGTTTTTAATTTTTTTAATTTAAGCCTTTTAAGGCTACAGCTGCGTAGCGCACAAAAGCCGTTGGTTACTATCCGCGCCTGTCATTCACTCGTCCGCGAGCGCTGTCTTCCTTTCTATTCACCTGAGAGAACCTGCCAAAGCCTCTCTCCACTTCTTGTTTGGGTGGGTTATTTGCTGGCTGACCAACATCCCACCCCTCCTGTGATCCATGGTATGACTGTAGGCCTGTTATTCAGAGCCAGTGAGCAACGGACTTTAAAAAATATATATATATATATATATATAAAACTGCGTTAATGTGCGTTAAAAAATTATCAGCATTAATTAATAAATGCGTTAATGCGATAGTAACGCGTTAATCTTGCCCAGCCCTGAATTAATACATTAAATTATTTATTGAGCATTGCTATCTTTATTCATATTGCTGCTGGCACTGTTTAGGAATGATAGTCACAGAATTGGAATGATAGTCATTCACAAAACCCCCACCTTTGTAGTGAAAAAAGTTAAATGTCTGTGTTATTTATTTAATTTTATTAAAATGTCATACAATGTGACAGCATTTTCTTGAGTGCTAATTTAGCTCCCTACATGTCTGAATTTATCACTATATATATAATTCATTACATTTATATAGCACTTTCTCTGCACTCAAACCGCTTTACATAGAAGGGGGAATCTCCTCAATCCCCTACCAATGTGCAGCATCCACCTGGATGATGCGACGGCAACCATATTTCTGCCAGGATGCGATGAAGTCAATTGTAGTATATATATATATATATATATATATATATATATATATACATATATACTGTATATATATATATATATATATATATATATATATATATAATTAGGGGGCCATGATGAATAGAGGCCACTGGGCAAATTTGGTACACCCCTACTCTTTCGAAAGACATCCTGGGATTTTTTTTGTGACCACAGAGTGTCAGGGCCTTGGTTCAATGTCTCATCTGAAGGACTGGTGCTCTTCTGACAGTATAGTGTCCTCATCACTATACTGGGGCAATATAATGCATGTATAAGTTACAGATTGATTTAATTCTTGTCATTACATTTCTAGTATTAGACTACAGTAATAGACCTGACTTTCCTGAGCCCACAGTCAGACCTAGATGAGCAATGAGGCTCTCTATGGTTACCTGTCAGATTTTCAAGCTCACTGATCATCAACAGAAGCTACAGTCAAGACAGAGACTAGATTCTTCCCTTGAGAATCAGGAGGAGCGGCTGAGAGTGTCCTACTAGTGTTCCAAAAGTTGCGGAAGGATACTGAGAAACTGCAACGTCATTCCTTTGAGCATATAAGGATACTGGAGGAGGAATGAGGCTCAACTGTGCTTCAAGGACCTCATTCCTCCCCTCCAGTTTCCTTATCTGCTCAAGGACGATACCTGAGTCCCTCGTTCCTTCTGGAACTTTTGAGAGATAGTACAGTACATGCAGTACTCCTTGTGATTCCTGAATCATCACTGATCTATCACCAGAGGCTACAATAAAGACAGAGAGTAGATTCTTCCCCAGACTGCAGTGATGATTCAGAATCATGAGGGCAGCTACAGTGTCCTACTAGTGTTCCAGGAAGTGCTAAAGAAGACTGAGGAACTGCAACGTCATTCCTTTGAGCAGATAGTCGGTCACAGTTCAGACCTACTTGCAGTGAGTGATCAGACCAGTCGCCATCTACAGAGTACATCTTCCCCTGGTTCTCAACCCTGTGTCCATACTCCACAGATCACTACAGTTGCTAGGCCCATCCCTCTGTCTCGATCCAAGCTACTTCAGATACCAAATGACAACACGAAAGAATCATTCAGACAAGATCACCTGAGGCTTCAGCAGCTGGAGATGATGTCACAGCTTACTCACGCCTGATCCACACAGTGAAATCTTTGGAAATCTTGGTGGAAATCTTTCCACCAACATCTTACTTCAAAGTCGATGATAGCAGAAGTGGCTACAGCTCAACATATTCCTCCCAGTCTAGAGATTACCTTATAAGGGACCAGCTCCCACCATACCAAACTTCGTCTAGAGAACCAAGATCCGAAAGAGTTCTCACAGCTGCGCATTGCTCTGGAGAACATCCTGCAAAATTTAAGTATCAGATTATTCATTGATCACCTGAAGTTACGGGAAGCACTGTTGATTGCAGACTCCTGTTGAAACTCATACACCCCTTCCCAGAGATTACACAGCAAATCCCGAGTTAAATTAACTCTGCTCAGAGTACATATGGTCCCACTCTTAAAGAGTGTTAAAGTAACTGTGAATCAGAGTTAAAGGTAATAAAGATAATTAAGTGATTAATTAAGTGATGACTGAGCATTATGAGTGATGATTGAGCATGATGAACACCTGTTGTTAACAAGCAGAATCACTGAAGGAAAGAGAAAGACAAGAACTACAACTGACTTAAAGCCACACAGATGAAATAATCCTAATAGATGTAATGATTGATCCGTTTGCAAATATGCCTGAGATCTCATGCTGCTTGCTGAAACAGACCACTGAGACACTGTACCTAGATAGACCCACTGAAAACATGCATGCCTTGTTGATGATCTGTAAAAAGTACTCTTGAGAAATGGCCTTTGCCCTATTGGATGACGCACCATCCTCCATTCAGCAGTCCAGCAGTTCGGATTCGACTGGTCAACCACAAGAACTTTTCTGCGTACTGTCAGACAAGCCCTCCACATTCTGTGAGGTGCGTCAGTGACCTTTACTGTGTAACCTGCGTGCCAGCCCAAGACGTTTTCAGGATTTTTCCAGCCTTTACAGCAGAGACAATAGGGTTAGCCAAGCATCCCAGCAAACACAGAACATTCCCCTAACATTCCCGAATGGTCCCATGAGGTTACTTTTTGGGAACCAAACAAGAATGTTATAGGAACGTTCCATGTAGGTTATTTTTAGGTTCCATTTTAATAACATAAGGAGAATGTTAGGGAACGTTCCCTTAACCTTAAGGGAAAGTTCTAGGAACGTTCTGGGAACCAAAAACTAACGTTCTGAGAACGTTCCCAGAACCTAAATTTGTTTGCTGGGATGCATATTGAGTTACAAAATAAATATTGCCATCTGCATGGTCTACAGTTGCCACATGATGAATCCGTCCAACTACTCCTCCTTATATAGGGTCGGATTACCCTCAACTCATCACCCCATAGCCATTAGGTCTTTTCCGCCTAATGGTCCTGCCGTTATCAAGATCCTGCAAGCTCCCACTCAAAAGATCATTCATCAACTTTCCAATTAGCATTGCCCTTTCCCAGCTACTTCAGATTTGTATACTGATCTGTACAGACAATTTGATTATTGTGGCAACTAGACGTTCTCCCTTACTGCATTGAGAAACTCAACGTGAGAAACCCGCTCAATGCAAGATCAAGAGGCCATGTCACTGCTCCTGGCCAAGACTACAAGAGTTGCAGTAGATGGAGTAGTGATTAGGGGTACTGCAAGCCTCCCTAAATACCACTCTGCCTTGTCTCCAGAGGAATAGAATGGCGATTAGCCAGGGATCCACTACAACCTGGAGCCTAGCATGTGGAGATGAGCAAGTTAAAGAAGGCAGGATATGCACATATTGATACTTACAGACCAAGTGGGCCAAGCTGAAGAGTCGTGTTACAACCGGCCTTTTACTCCACTGGAGTAGATTGCTTCTGCCCTAAACCTCATCAAGATTTGGAACAGTTATGAGAAAAGATGGGGGTTTAAGTCTCTGACAAAGAGAGCTGTATGGACCTGTTCTACCAGATAGACACAGATTAATTTTTAATGGCCCTCCCAAGTCCCAAGATTCATCTCCCACAGAGCCAAGCCATATTAAATCATATCAGATCAAGGTTACACATTTCAGAGGTGTGTGGAAAAAAAGCTCTATACTTCCCTCCAGGAGCAATCAGCCAGCCATCATTCAAGTTCAACCCCCCAGGCGCATCACACCTTGGAGGCTGCTGGGAAAGAGGGATGAAGTCCCTAAAGTCTGCCCTGTGTTCTACTATCAGGGAATAAATCGTGACAAAGGAAGTCTTATGAACCGCGGCCATTGAGATTAAAGGTATTCTCAATTCAAAACCACTCGGATATACATCCTCAGACGTAGCAGACTGTGACTAGTTACTCCAAAAATGCTGCTCATGGGGCGTCCTGACTCATCACACCCTCAAGTAATATACCCGAATCAAAGTTGCTTAGCAAAACGAGGTAAATAACGAGGAGCTTTTAGCAGATCACTTCTGGAGATGCTTCCTCTTTAACTAGCCCTTAGAACTACAAGCTTCGCCAGAAGTGGCACAGAGAGGCAGAGAACTTTTTTAATAAAGCTAATCTAGTCCCTACATCTCTGATCCTCTCGAATCACTATATATGTGTAAGTATATACAAACCCCATTTCCAGAAGTTTAAACATTTTGTTAAATACCATAAAAACACAATTTGTGATTTGTTAATTCTCTTGAACCTTTTTTTTAACTGACAAAAGTACAAAAAAATTTTTTTTTCACTGACCAACATAATTGTATTTTGGAAACTCCAAAATTAGCAGGTGAATTGGTAATAGGTGAGGATACTAGTGTTTTGGGTGTAAAAGGAGCTTCTCTTTTGCAAGCAAAGATGGGTCATGGCTCAGCCACTTTGTGTCAAATGTCATGAGATAATTGTCAGACAATTTAAAAAAATCACATTTCTCAATGCAAGATTGCAAAGAATTTATGTTTTTCACCATCTACCTTACATAATATTGTGGAAAGATTCAGGGAAAACAGAAAAATCTCAGTATATGTAGGACTAGCCAAACATCTGCCATGGTATTTGGGTTCATCAGTGCAAACAGCATGGGTGACTTGCATTTGTGTAAAGGTACCATTGACATGGAGGCCTATATTTCAATTGTACACAGACATACTGCCATCAATATCATTATATCATTCCTGGGAAGCAAGACAATGCCAGGCCGGCAGTCTATATCTTTCTCTCAGTACCCATCATGAAAAGGAGAATCAGACAATGTCGACCACAGACTGTTGAGACAGATGTCTTATATCTGACAAGATTTGACAATTTGACAGATTTGACAAATTCCACTTGCAAAACCCAAACATTTACAAAGTGTAATTAAAAGGAAAGATCATGTGACCTCAGTGGTTAAACTTGCCTTTGTCCCACTTTTCCGGAGTGTCTTGCAGCCATCAAAATAAAAATTTGTTTATATTTACAAAAATAAAATTAAGTTGTTAAGTGAAAACATTGGAAATATTTTCTTTGTATGTTTGTCAGTTAAAACATGTTACAAATGTAACTGACATTTGTCAGTTAAATAAATGTACTGAGTTAAATCTCAGTACATTTGTGATACCTTGTATGAACGTCTCTGGTTCACGCATGTAACCTTAATTCCCAGAAGGGAACGGAGACGCTGCGTGTAACCGCTACAGGGAGCGCCTCTGCGTGATGAGTCATGAAGCACGTATGAAATCAGTCCAATGGCGAGGCGAAATGTCATAGGCGGGGTGACGTATCGGACCAGGAAACTATAAAGCACCCTAGAAACACAAGCGCGACAGCTTCGAAGAGACTGAAGCAAGCGCTCACGGGCATGCTGGGAGTATGGCATGGACACGCAGCGTCTCATTCCCTTCAGGGAACTAAGGTTACATGCGTAACCAAGACGTTCCCATTCAGGGAACTTAGAGCTGCGTGTAACCGCTACGGGAACACAAATACCAACGCCGCCATGCGAGCAGGTGTCCGTTGTATGAAATCATTGCGCACATTCTGATGAGAGCACCTGCGCCCCTGGAGTGGAGCTAAAGTCAAGATGATAAAACTTTCTAAAGGTATGCGGTGATGACCATTCTGCCGCATCACAGATGTCATTGATAGGAACTCCTGATAGAAATGCCTTCAGGGCAGCCATACCCCTGGTTGAGTGAGCGCAGACAGCCAAAGGGGAAGGCTGACCAGCGGACTCGATATGCCAGTGAGATGGCCTCGAACCACCCACTTACTCAACCTCTGCTTAGACGCAGAAGAACCTCTCTTAGGAGGCCCAAAACAAACGAACAACTGTTCCGATTTCCTCCACAGGGCAGCTCTGTGGACATAAGCGTCTAAAGCCCTCACAGGGCAAAGCAGATTAAGTTTCTCCTGGTCTGGTGTTGCAAATGGAGGAGGACAGAAAGCCTGCAGCACAATAGGCCTGACAACATTAGTTGGAACCTTAGGAACGTATCCCGGTCTAGGGAGGATAAAAGCCTTCGCCATACCAGGAGCAAATTCCAGAACACGAGGGAGAAACCGACAGCGCCTGAATATCCCCAATCCTCTTTAAGGAAGATATGGCTAGAAGGAAGATAGTCTTCAGAGTGAGAAACTTCTCAGGAACCTCTTCAATGGGCTCGGAAAGGAGCTAGGACAGAGCCCCTCCAACACAACCGCTAGGTCCCAAGCTACAGGCACCCTCGTACACACTACTGGCCTCAGTCTCAGGAAACGAATTACAAGGGGATGTCTCCCGAGAGAAGCTCCACTCAAAGGGATGTGGTAAGCAGATAAGGCCGCCACATACACCTTCAGTGTGGAGTGGGATAATCCCAGTGGAGAAACGCTCCTGAAGGAACTCCAGCACTGCCGTCAACAGTTCTACCAGAAACACTCGGGAGATAATGAACTGTACAATAAAGCATTTTATTAACAGCCCAGCAAGCCATTTATGCAATAAGTCTTTGGCGTAGGCCCCGTCCGTAACTCGCGATCCTCAGGGTACGGATTCTGCATATCCTGCCTGAAGATGAAGGCAGGGCGCAGCCAGACCCCCCTTGGAGTTTTGGAAGGGACCGAACCTGGTGGTGGTGGTGGGAAGGATGGAGCAAAGATCGTCTTAGTGGAGGTGGGGAGGGTGGTGGTAAGTGAAGCGTCAGCATCTGCGAACTCAGACAAGTGCAAGTAAGGGTCTTTTATACATCACGTATTAGAATGCGATTGGATAGATGAGAAGGTAATAATGACGTGACAATTGAGTCTTCCCGGCAGAACTTGCGCTACGCTTTCATTTCTACCAGAAAGACTCGGGAGATAATGAACTGTACAATAAAGCATTTTATTAACAGCCCAGCAAGCCATTTATGCAATAAGTCTTTGGCGTAGGCCCCGTCCGTAACTCGCGATCCTCAGGGTACGGATTCTGCATATCCTGCCTGAAGATGAAGGCAGGGGCGCAGCCGACCCCAAAAATGAGTGGAAGAATGATTCCACTGGACGAAGCCCACCCCCAAAGAACATGAAAGAAAAATATACCTACAAGCAGTATGTTATGTGGTTCCTAAAATAGAAGAAGAAAATAGTTAGCAAACAGCTGGTAAATATGGGTATATCAATTTTCATATATAGTAGAGTACCATCGATATTGTAGTGGGAACGGAACTCTACGATCTAAAGTGGAGCATGCTTAACTTAATATGAAAGATACTTTTCTGCTGCTGAATTACATGAGACATCAACGCATTTGCTCGCGCTTAATTTATAATTGATTTATAGATTTTAGGCCACGCAGAGCCACAGACGAGGCCACGCAGAGCCACATAGACAAGGCCACGCAGAGCCGCATAGACAAGGCCACGCAGAGCCACATAGACAAGGCCACGCAGAGCCACATAGACAAGGCCACGCTGAGCCACATAGAAAAGGCCACGCTGAGCCGCAAAGACAAGGCCACGCTGAGCCGCATAGACAAGGCCACGCTGAGCCGCATAGACAAGGCCACGCAGAGCCGCATAGACAAGGCCACGCAGAGCCACATAGACAAGGCCACGCAGAGCCACATAGACAAGGCCACGCTGAGCCGCATAGACAAGGCCACGCTGAGCCGCATAGACAAGGCCACGCTGAGCCACATAGACAAGGCCACGCTGAGCCACATAGACAAGGCCACGCTGAGCCACATAGACAAGGCCACGCTGAGCCACATAGACAAGGCCACGCTGAGCCACATAGACAAGGCCACGCTGAGCCACATAGACGAGGCCACGCTGAGCCACATAGACGAGGCCACGCTGAGCCACATAGAGAGGGCCACGCTGAGCCACATAGAGAGGGGTCACGCTGAGCCGCATAGACACGGAGGCCACGCTGAGCCGCATGAGAACGAGGCCCCGCTGAGCCGCATAGAAACGGACGCCACGCTGAGCCGCATAAAAACGGACGCCACGCTGAGCCGCATGAAAGCGACGCCACGCTGAGCCGCATGAAGACGACGCCACGCTGAGCCGCATAAAACGGACGGCCATGCTGAGCCGCATAGACAAGGCCACGCAGAGCCGCATAGAGCCAGGCGACTCTGCGCCGCATAGGAGCGAGGCCACGCTGCGCCGCATGAGAACAAGGCCACGCTGCGCCGCATGAGAAACGAGGCCACGCTGCGCCGCATAGAACGATGTCGCGCTGAGCCCCACCAGAGACGAGGCCGCGCTGAGCCCCACCGAGACGAGGCCGCGCTGAGCCCCACCGAGACGAGGCCGCGCTGAGCCCCACAGAGACGAGGCCGCGCTGAGCCCCACAGAGACGAGGCCGCGCTGAGCCCCACAGAGACGAGGCCGCGCTGAGCCCCACAGAGACGAGGCCGCGCTGACCCACATAGAACGAAGCCATGCTGAGCCACATGGACAAGGCCACGCTGAGCCACATAGAACGAAGCCATGCTGAGCCACATGGACAAGGCCGCGCTGAGCCCCACAGAGACGAGGCCACGCTGAGCCACATAGAACGAAGCCATGCTTAGCCACACTGAGATGAGGCCATGCTGAGCCACATAGAACGAAGCCATGCTGAGCCACATGGACAAGGCCGCGCTGAGCCCCACAGAGACGAGGCCACGCTGAACCACATAGAACGAAGCCATGCTGAGCCACATGGACAAGGCCGCGCTGAGCCCCACAGAGATGAGGCCACGCTGAGCCACATGGAGATGAGGCCACGCTGAGCCCCACTGAGACGAGGCCGCGCTGAGCACATAAAAACAAGGCCACGCTGAGCCACACTGAGACACGGCTGCGCTGAGCCCCACAGAAACGAGGCCACGCTGAGCCACATGAAAACGAGGCCACGCTGAGCCACATATAAATGACGCCACGCTGAGCCACATATAAACAAGGCCATGCAGAGCCACACAGAGACGAGGTCATGTTAATCCACGCACGGACAAGGTTTGCTGAGCCGCTAGGCTGCTGAGAGCTGCGCGTAAACTGAACGTGCCTGGAAGAGCCACTAGGCTGCGCAAAGCCGGCCCCTTAAGGACCATATAGCCAGCGATGGCGCGAGGCGAATTCATTCGAGCGGAGACTGATCGCCAGATAGATAAAGCATACACCACCACCAGTAATTGCATAGGAATTTACCTGAATCGTTACTGCAGAGCTTGCTGAGCTTCGAGAATGATCTTTTAGATCGAGTCTTATATTAGAGTTCTCAACGGGTCGGGTCTGGCCCAGACAAAACCCACAGGGACCCGCGGGTTCGAGGCCGGGTTCGAGGTTCGAAAATATAAGCAAATGACTCGGGTTGGAGTCGAACCTCGGGCTTAATCTTTTCCACCCAGTAAAAAAACAAACAAATTATTATAATCATCGCTGCTGTTCACCGTAAAGAAAGTCTGGCTGCTGCGTGCAAAGTCCATCGCGGGTGGCTGGCAGAGGGAGAACACGCCTCAGTCTATCCACTGTGGACGCACTGATCTTCCTCCACGATGCCTATTATAAGCATATGATTATGTTTGTAGGCTAGGTCTATTTTGTTTCAAAACTCGTAGCCCGCCTGCTGGTTTCAGAACGCGGTCGGAAGACTAGGAAAAGGAAAAGAGAATCTGACTGCGTGAGAAACCTGACAGGAGTCCCGCTCTCGGTCGAGCTTTATACTCATTGGCGCGAGCTCAAAAGCAGCACTGGATGCAACGGTGATGCTGACCTGGCGATCTTGTTGATGGACTAGTAAGTCAACATTTCTAAGTTTGTGCTCATTTTATTTTGTGATTTCACCGGAATGAATAGACGCTGCAACGGCAATAGACTGTACTAGAACGCGTGCGCGTCCGAGTCGGGCCGCGGGCCGGGTTCGGGCGGATAATTCATGTGTGATGTGTCGGGATTACATTGGGTCGGGCTTCAAAAGCCACGGGCCAGGTCGGGTCGGGTAATAATTTTCAGGCCTGTTGAGAACTCTATCTTATATAACTCTAATGTAGAGGAAGACCATCTGCCCAGGATCTTAGTAGCTGAAGTGGAAAGCCACGATCAGCTGCTGTAGTGGCTGCCCAGATCCTGGAGGAATGACCAGTATACTGGGAGGGAGATAGCCTGCAGCTATAGAGGACAGAACTGACGAATCCTGAACCAGGTTAAAGAGTAGCGCTCCGTTAGTTATGATAAATAGAAATTTTATCATAGAGGGGACAGAATTTAATCCTAATTTATAAATTGATAATGTGATACAAAGCTTTTATAGTCATTCTTTGAGGAAGGAATTAGGGAAGGAACGGAAATTAGAAAAGACCATGGGGAAAATCGGGAGTATTTAGCACCTGGAATGAATCCCCTGGATGCATGAGCCATGAACGCTATAACGGACAGCTATAATCTGATAACAATAAGAAGGAGACCACTGCAGAGAGCAGACAGAGGTAATCAAAAGGGGATGAGTGGATTTTGCTTTCTGACTTGGAGTGTAATGCTGCTGGTTTAAGCATAATCAACATCAGCAAGGTTAAACACTCAAAGATCAACAGTGGAAGAATTCATTAGAGATTTGCTTTTAAAGAATATGATGACAGCGCTGGGAGGAGCTAGTGACATTCCTCCTGGGTTAGTGCATCACGGCATGAATTTAATTGATCCTGCCAGCGGGACATGATATATAGAATGTCGAGACAGAATAACCAGTGACTAGAGATAACTACACATGAGCTACGTAATCCATCAACGACCATCTGGAAAGTGCCTATGGGGAGATGCGATACCGAACGCGGAAACCTCGACGTGCAGCAAGAGGTAGGGCGGGACGCTCGGATGTCGATAATTGTAAACATGCGTCTCCTGAAACATGTTGGCTGGCGACTGAACGAGAGCGTTAAGTGAAGCGTCAGCATCTGCAAACTCAGACAAGTGCAAGTAAGGGTCTTTTATACATCACGTATTAGAATGCGATTGTATAGATGAGAAGGTAATAATGACGTGACAATTGAGTCTTCCCGGCAGAACTTGCGCTACGCTTTCATGCAGTAAACTGGGTCCAACTTGCATTCTCCACACCAAGAGGTGAACATTTTCCACCTCAGGGCGTATAACTTCCTCGTGGACGGAGCTCTGGATTGGAGGATGGTCTCCACGACCTCAGCCGAGAGACCTGAATCTACGAGCTGGGCCCCCTCAGAGGCCAAGCCCATAGCCTCCACCGATCTGGGCGGGGGTGAAATATTGACCCGCATGCTTGAGATAGAAGGTCCCTCCTGACCGGAATCTCCAGAGGAGGACCTTCGAGAGAGAGATCAGGTCCGCAAACCATACTCGGGCCGGCCAATACGGGGCTACCAGCAGTAGACTGACGCCTTCCCGGCGAACCCTCTCCAGAACTCCTGGGAGCAAAGCAAACGGGGGAAACGCATACAGGGGTGACCTCGGCCACTCCTGTACCATCGCATCCAGCCCCAATGGAGCTGGTGGGCTCAGGGAGAACCACAGCGGGCAGTGTGAATTCTCCCTGGATGCAAATAGGTCCACTTCGGCACGACCGAAGTGTCTCCAAAGGAGCTCCACCACCTCGGGGTGAAGACTCCACTCCCCGGGCCTCGGCCCCTGCCTCGACAGGATGTCTGCTCCCTGATTCAAATATCCTGGAATATACATCGCCCTCAAGGACAGAAGTCTCCCCTGGGACCACAACAGGATCTGGCGAGCTAGCTTGTACAACTGACGTGAGCGCAGACCCCCCTGATGGTTTATGTAAGAGACCACAGACATGTTGTCTCACCGGACAAGAACATGGTGACCTCTGAGGTCTGGGATAAATTGTTTCAGAGCCTGGAACACCGCCATCATTTCTAGACAGTTTATATGCAAATGACGATGATGGTCCTACCACAACCCGCGGGCTGAGCGACCACTCATGATCTCTCCCCAACCCATGAGGGAGGCGTCCGCCATCACTGTTACCCAACGACACAGAGCACCCAGCACAGGTCCCAGGACAGGAACCAAGGTTCTTTCCACATAGCCAGGGCACGCGTGACCTTGATCTTGCGGAGCGGGTTTCCCCTCGGGGAGAACCCCCTGGTCCTGAGCCACCACTGCAGCGGCCTCATGTACAGCAGGCCGCACGGTAACACGTTGGACCCTGCCGCCATAAGACCCAGAATTTTCTGAAATTCTTTTACAGTGTGTGACTGGCCTAGCTTCACTTCTTTGACAGTTGAGAGAATCGAGGCTATACGAGCCGGCGACAGACGTGCCTGCATCGTCGTAGAATCCCATACCACGCCTAGAAAAGTCGTACGCTGAGCTGGCGAAAGTGCACTCTTCTTGGCGATGAGTCTCAACCCCAACCTTCTGATATGGGCGAGGACGACATCTCGATGCCGAATCACCTGATGCTCCGATTAAGACCAAAATCAACCAATCGTCGATATAGTTTAGAATACGAAGGCCCTGGAGTCGCAGCGGAGCTAGAGCTGCGTCCATGCATTTCGTGAAGGTTCGAAGGAGATAACGCTAGGCCGAATGGAAGAACTCGGTATTGGTACGCTTCGCCCCCAAAAGCGAACCTCAGGAACTTCCGATGTTGCGGAAGGATGGAAATGTGGAAGTATGCGTCCTTTAGGTCTATCGTGACAAACCAATCCTCGGACCTGACTTGTAACACGATCTGCTTGAGAGTCAGCATTTTGAACTTGAGCTTCCCTACTGAACGATTTAACAGGCGCAGGTCTAGAATTGGACGTAGCCCCCCATCCTCCTTTGGAACAATGAAATAACGACTGTAGTAGCCCGATTCCCTGTCGGGAGGAAGAACTCGTTCTATCGCACCCTTCAGTAACAGAGCTTTCACCTCCTGCTCCATAATCAAAGCCTGCTCGGGGGCCACCACGGTGGGCAAAATCCCCCGAAAACGAGGCGGACGTGACCTGAACTGGATCGCGTACCTGTGTTCGAATAGTCTGCAGGACCCATCGAGATATATTTGGAAGATTTCCCCATTCTACCAGAAATTCTACTAAGGGTACCAGTCTCTCGAGACTGGCCTCTGGAGTCGATCTTAACACAGAAGCAGCGCCCTGTGACCGCGCACAGGCAAGGTTTAACGATCGTTCTGTATCGCTCCTCAGAGCAAACGAGCATCCCTCGGGAAAACACTCGCTGGGACCGTCTACGCCCCACCGTACTGGCAGGGTTGGCTGAACGGGCCCCTGAGGGCACCGAGAGAGAGCGGGCACCGTATTCAGCGGTGAACACCCCTCTCTCACGGTGGGGACCACCCTCAACAACCTGACCCCCGTGGTGTCAGGACCTCTTTGACGAGGCCTTCCTGGCGACAATAACCATCCTCAGATCGGCTTTGTCCCGGGAAGACCTCGCCTGAGAGCGTTTTCTGCTGCGCCCTATGTGCAGAGCTACCCGACGGGCGGGGCTGCTCCCACCCAGCAGCCCCGGGGACATGTGCACGGAAGGGGAGATATTTATGGAGCGCCGCTGCCTGCTTCTTTCCCTCTTGGAATCTTTCAATAACAGCGTTTACTGACCCACCAAACAGACCATCGGTCGACACGGCGCATCCAGAAGAAAGGCTTTGTCCTTTTCCTTCATTCTAGCTAAATTAAGCCATAAATGTCTCTCCGTAGCCACCAGGGCTGCCATAGACCGGCCGACTGATCTGGCCGTCTCCTTGGTGGCACGGAGAGAAATATCTGCTGCCTGACGCAGTTCTTTGATCACCTCAGTGCTCACAACAGCCCCCTCACTAATATCTTTAAGCAGATCTGCTTGATAGACTTGCAAGATCGTCATCGTGTGCAAACATGATGCTGCCTGTCCCGCCGCCGAATAAGCTTTGCCCACCAAAGCCGATGTATTTCTTAGTGGTTTGGTGGGCAACGCCGGTGTTTAAAGGACGATGCCGTCTCAGGAGAAAGATGGCTCGCCAAAACTTCCTCCATCCTCGGCATCGCCCCATAACCCTGACTCTTAGCCCCCGCAATATCAGAGTACATAGATGTCTGGTGTGTTAGGATTCTTGCTGACACTGGTTTGTTCCACGATCTACACACCTCGGTGTGTAGATCCGGAAAAAGGGCAAACACCGGCGTGGAGGTAGAGAGTGAGACGGTAAAAATCTCTCATCTAATTTACTTTTCACTCTTGTCTGTTTTTTCTCGACTGGCCATTCAATGCTTAATCTCTCAACAGCCCAAGTCAACACCTCCATAAGCTCTACACTCGCGGGAGACCGGGATGGCGAGTCCCCGATCTCCCCTGTGTCTTCCACATCCACACTCTCAACATCCAGTTCCTCGGAACTGGATAGCTGAAGTGAGGGCGCCTCAGCCGGGGCGGGAGAAACCGCAGCGCGGACCCCGCACCGAGATCTGAGGCGCTGGATTCATCAGGTAAGGGCAGAGAGAAGGCAGAGCCCGTCTCCATCCCCGCTGATAAATCCATTTGCGATCCCCACGACGCAAGCCTTCGCTGTGCCTCGGCAGCAGCGGGACCCGAGCCGCGGGGAGCGCGCACCGAACCACTCTCCTCGAAGAGTGCCCGGCGGGAGCGGAGCGTTTTCATGGGCAAACGCTCGCAGTGCTCACAGCCAGCCCCCTCGAGAGCTGACTGAGCATGCTGCACTCCCATACATACAACACACAGATCGTGTGTATCCCCACCCGTGATGTAGCGTGGGCAGGGATGAACACACTTTCTGAACTGCTGCAGTTTGCTCGCCATAACAATATATATATATATATCACTTTCAGACAGACACAATTCATACACAGAGCACTTTGCTAAAGACTCAGAAGCTGTCGCGCTTGTGTTTCTAGGGTGCTTTATAGTTTCCTGGTCGATACGTCACCCCGCCTATGACGTTCCGTCTCGCCATTGGACTGATTTCATACGTGCTTCATGACTCATCACGCAGAGGCGTTCCCGTAGCGGTTACACGCAGCTCGAAGTTCCCTGAATGGGAACTTGAACTCGAAGTTCACTGCATAGGCACTCCATGTGATGTCATGTCGACCAATAGAACTACCTTGATTTCACATGTGCTTCAGACTCCGGCTCTACAGACACGTTCTATAAAAGGTATATCTCAGTAAGCATCAGGGTTTCTGTGGCACCTTTAGGCATTTACCATGGACGTGTCCTAACACTGACACTTACTTATGCTGTTTTAAGTTAAGAAGTGCAGTGCTCTGGCTCGCTAAGATTGTGCTTGGTCTTTTTTCACATCTTGGTATGTAGGAATTTTTCCAGTAAGGCATAGAGTGTACAGTATAAACGATCCCCATTGCATTAACACCATGATGCACTGGGGTGGTGATGGGGCAGTGGATAAAACACATGCCTTTGGCGTGAGAGACCTGGGTTTGAATCAACTGTAAGACACCAATGTGTCCCTGAGCAAGACACTTAACTCCTAGTTGCTCCAGAGGCGTGCAACCTCTGACATATATAGCAATTGTAAGTCGCTTTGGATAAAAGTGTCAGCTAAATGAATAAATGTAATGTAATGCACCGCTGAGTTCCTTCAAAAAGGAGGTGCTGCTTTGGGCATGCCTGTGTCTCTTCCTTTATGAACTTGAACTTGAAGTTCAATGCATAGGCACTCCATGTGATGTCATGTCGACCAATAGAACTACCTTGACTTCACATGTGCTTCAGACTCCGGCTCTACAGACACGTTCTATAAAATATAGAGAAAAAAACAAAATATCAGGAATATTAAATTCAATTAATTCAACATTTCCAAAGATTATATGAATGTAACAACTCATCAATGTAGAAAAATGTCTATTGTCATATTTATTGAGGTGGAAACACAGCAATGTTACAACATGAAATCATTTTCAAATAGGCTGCTGTTCAAATCAATATTTATAACAGTTTAAATATACAGTATATACTTTCTTGTTATTTAGTCTTTCACTTGTTTTGAGATCTTTCAATAATTTAGAGGTTTCATGAGTAATATGGAAGAGGATCACAAAACTGAAATCTAACAGGCTTGATGAAATTGATGACGGTTATGTCCATTTCTTTGCATTTTTAAAGGAAATAAATTATAATAATTGGTCAGTTTACTCATAAGAAGAATTATCTGTCAGAATCTTTTGGCATTTTGGCTGGGATTAACACTTCTACTGCGAGAAATTAATTAAGATTATTTAAGAAGATTAACACTTCTAACACAAGAAAAAAAATTAGTTATGTACATTAGTTAGAAGATAAACACTTTAATTTGACTTGCTAAGCGTAAAAAATAGAAAAATAATTTGTAGAATATAATATGTATTTAAATAATATTATTAAAATGAATAATATTATTTTTTTTCAATAATATTTTGGGAGTCTGAGCCTTCTTTTTGTCCACTGATGAACTGTCACACCGCAAGAATTTGATTGGTTTGACTGGACCGGAGACTGTCCATAATGCTGCAGATGAAATTTCAGTTGACACAGCTGAACAATAGATCTTTCAGGATTTAGAGTCAGGTTAGTAATTGTTTTGAAAATGTCAAAGCCAGTCTAGTTCCTTAAAAGGATGAAAACAACATTTCCAGTCCTTCAGACAAAGAAACATGACATCTCAAGTGATGGACAGCAACAAAAGCAGATGAAAGTGCTTATAACTTGAAAGAAGAAAGACAGTTTTGATTTCATTTAAAAAGAATGGCAGCTTTGGAGGCTCACGGTCAGACTTTGTACTTCAGTTAATATTTTTGTAAAGGTGAGTTTGTTTTCTGAAAGTCAATTTGCTTACAGACACAAACCTTGTGGCTTGAGACACAAAATAGCAGGCTCTCAAACTCAAAGCTCGGTCTATACATTTTAAAATAAAAAATAGGCACTCATTACAGAGTAAGGCTGCAATATTACGGCAAAATGATTATTGTCTGTCATTGACCTTGATATTGTAATAATGATTATTAATAGAATACGTTAAAAAAATGCTTGTTATATTCTTGTAGGCTACACAAATAAAAGACTGAATAACTGCGTTTCTTTTTGCAAATTAGAATATCGTAAACAAGGAACACCTTAGAAACAATGGGCTAATTAACAGAAAACTACAAACTGAATACACAATGGTACTGGGGAAAGAAATCAGCACAATAACCAGGCAGAATGCAACCTTAAAGTCCAAGCAACAAAACACAAAGCATTCCTTACACAAAAAGGAGAAAATATAACAATAATACTTAAAGGGGTCATAAACTTTATTGTTTTACTTTTTTTTTCATATTATTTTCTGGGTTTCACTTATAATGTTAGTAAGATTTTTTTCTTCAAAAAATGTCCTAATTTAGAAATAAAAGGCATTTTTACAAGCCTGATTTTAGCTGCTGATTTGAACACTCTCACACTGTTTGAAGGAGCGTGTCTGTGCGAGACTTCATTGTAAACGCACACTGCTGTGATTGGCTGTGAGACTTCAGTGTAAATGCACACTGCTGTGATTGGCTGTGAGACTTCAGTGTAAACGACCACGGCTGTGATTGGCTGTGAGACTTCAGTGTAAATGACCACTGCTGTGATTGGCTGTGAGACTTCAGTGTAAACGACCACCGCTGTGATTGGCTGTGAGACTTCAGTGTAAACGACCACTGCTAAAATTGGCTGTGAGACTTCAGTGTAAACGACCACTGCTGTGATTGGCTGTGAGACTTCAGTGTTAACGACCACTGCTGTGATTGGCTGTGAGACTTCAGTGTAAACGACCACTGCTGTGATTGGCTGTGAGACTTCAGTGTAAACGACCACTGCTGTGATTGGCTGTGAGACTTCAGTGTAAACGCCCACTGCATTGATTGGCTGTGAGACTTCAGTGTAAACACCCACTGCTGTGATTGGCTATGAGACTTCAGTGTAAACACCCACTGCTGTGATTGGCTGTGAGACTTCAGTGTAAACGCCCACTGCTGTGATTGGCTGTGAGACTTCAGTGTAAACGCCCACTGCTGTGATTGGCTAACAGCTTTACCGTATGAAATAGCTAGTATTCCATGTGGAACTCTCTGAAAACCTTTAGCACGTTTTTACTATTACTTTTAAATGTTAACTACTTGTGATAAGTGATAATTATAGAAATGCAATTATCTATGGAATTATATTTAGACTGTGGCTTGAAAGGTTGATGATGAGCATGTAGCTGATCATACAACATGTTGAGCGCATGAATACAGTGATCTCGTCATTGCAACTCGATTTCTGAACACTAACGAATGCTTTCATCATAATTAACACTATGTAAATAAGAGATTCGTTGATTGTTATGGGAGTTTTGGCATGAGTCCAGCCCTCAGACAGTGATAAACATGCGCTACCTGATTGACAGATACAGCTATTGTAAACAGAACATTCTTTGATCACTTTATATGTATAATTGAAATCAGTTTAAATAACAGATTATTTTCATCCTACTAAAAGAAACAATCTGAAGTTGACCGTTTAGTCACTTGTTTGATTTATTGACAGGACAAAGGAGATCTGACATAAAAAATGTTCAACTGAGACATTCACATTGTTGAAAATAAACAATCACATTCCTAGCATTGGGATCCTTTGGAAGATAATGTTATTTTTTCGCCCAGTGAGTGACCCTGTGCTCTTCTCTCTTCCTCGTCTCACGAACACCAGTGGCCGTGAAAAGCTGGTCTTCTTCTACAGAGGCGGTCTTTCACTACCTTAATTCGTCATGCTAAAGCTGCCTGGTCATGTAGATTTGCCTTGCACAACATTAGGAAGATCAGGCCCTTCCTAACAGAGCTACACAACTCCTTGTTCAAGCGCTTGTTAAAGGGATGGTTTACTGCTTTTTTCTTTGCATGATTGTATTTATGGGGTACAATAACATGTATTTGTGTTTTTTTCTTTTTTAAAAAAGTCTTATTTTCCTAAATTTCACCTTTATTTTGAGCGGTTGACTTCCTGAGTCTACTGAAACCACTCCCTCAGAAACAGGCAATGGGCTCAGATTGGTTAGTTTGGGCCGGTGTGTTGTCAAGTCAAGTCAAGTCACATTTATTTATATAGCGCTTTTCACAATACAGATTGTATCAAAGCAGTTTCACAGTGATAACATGACAGTA
>JAQIUQ010004588.1:0-37242 GCA_030378365.1 Hybognathus amarus | reverse complement strand
CATGAGCTAGGACCCACAGAAAGTCAGATATTTTGGTTTGAAAATGTTGAGTGTCTCTCTGAGCCTACACTTCTGTATGGCAAGCCCTTTTAACATTTAAAAGCTAAGTTTGACTATTCGTAATTAACATTGTAGATATCAATAACGTCTTTCTAGTCGTAATTACATTTTGGATAGTTTGTATTATCATTTAAGATATCTGTAACGTAATTGTGACTAGTCGAAACGACAGATAGAGAATGGCAAGCCGTTTTAACATTTAATCATTTTAACCTACTAGTCTCTATTTTCATGCTACTAGTACTTATTTTTTAGATACTAGTATCTATTCCATTAAAGTACTAGTACTTATTCATTAGCTACTAGTGCTTATTCTTTAGATACTAGTGCCTTTTCTTTAGATACTAGTGTTTATTCTTTAGGTACTAGTACCTTTTTAAAGATACTAGTACTTATTCATTAGACACTAGTCCTTATTTATTAGATACTAGTACTTATTCATTAGATGCTAGTCCTTATTCATTACATACCAATGCTTATTAATTAGTTACTAGTACTTATTCATTAGATGCTAGTACCTATTAAATAGATACTAGTACTTATTCATTAGACACTAGTACTTATTTCAATGGTGTACTAGTAACTATTCTTTTGTTACTAGTCACATTTTTTCCATTGACTTCTATGGTGATCTGTCATTCAGATATCAACTATTCAGTTCTGACTAGTATGTTAGTATGTATTCCAATTGTGGAATACATACTAGTATGTATTCCAAAGCAGGGGTTACGCTTTTGCACGTCGTGCAGAATAACCCTAAAGGCACCAAGGTGGCGGTGCCACCGGCTTTATATATATATATATATATATATATATATATATATATATATATGTATGTGTAGTAGATATCAGCTGGCGAGCAGCGATGGAGGGCCAAAGCCGGCGGTGACCGCCATCCCGGTGCCTCTAATCGGCACTTGCAGGCATTCTGCGTGCGCACGCTATTAGCCACATATAGGCCAAACTGAGCTGAGAGCCCTATCGTACTCCATTGTCTTCCATTTAGGGCCAAAGCTGAAAGGGCGACAAAGCCCTATTGTTCTCCTTCCGATTTCATGATTATTTATTTTTTTTTTTATTTTTTTCTTTTTTTAGCGACTATTCGGGCACTTTTGGGGCCCTTAACATGCTCGAAAACTCTTGAAACTTTGCACACGGGTCAGAACCCTGGCCATCAGAGCCGGGCTGAAGCTGGTACCCGGGCGTGGCAGGCGGCTCGTCAGCGCCCCCTGGAATGGGTCCGAACACCTGGTCCATAACTCAAACACACTTGCATGTAATAATATGAAACTCGGTACACATGTTCGATAGCAGAATTTCATCATACCTCGCGCTCTTGCTTTTTACCCCAGCCCAACAGGAAGTCGGCTATTGAGGTTTTTTTGTAAAACACACGCAATGAACTTTTAAATACTCCTCCTAGAGCTCTGATCCAAATTCGACGAAACTCGGTCAGCTAGAAGTCAAGACATTGAGGATGAAAGTTTGTGTGGGGATTTTTGATATCTCGAACGGTTTGGCCGTGGCGAGGAAACGAAACTATGGCGAGAAACGTGAAACAGGAAGTGTGTCATAACTTCAGCATACATTAACTGATCTGGACTGAAACTTCAGCAGTGCGTTCGCTGTAAGAGGACGATCACATGGATGTGACTATTGTGAGTCAAAGTTATAGCGCCACCAACTGGCAGCAGGAAGTGTGTCACTTTCAAAATGCTTTGAAATCACCCTCTTATTTTTACCCGATTTGCTTCAAACTTCATCTGTATAATGTACATACACGGCAGATGAAGACCTATGAATGGATTCTTGATATCTTTGAAACTGTTGCCGTGGCGACGCATCAAACTTTACCATTCTTTTAGGATGCATTCTTTTAGGGATTTGAACATTTGTCCATAAATCAAACACACGTGCATGGATTAATATGAAACTCGGTACACTCATAGATCACATCAGGCCAAACAACTTTCGTGCTCTAAGTTTTACGACAGTTCAAACGGAAGTCGGGAATTATGTTTTTTTTTTTAAATAATTGTCCTAGAAAAACATCAAATTACAACCCATGCTGTTACCAATCACCACCAAACTCGGTGTGCATGAAGTCAAGACATTGAGGATGCTATATTCCTGGACGGATTTTTGATATCTCGAACGGTTTGGCCGTGGCGGATTTTTTGACTAAAAAAGGACACATAAAGTGTGTTATAACTTGGTTAGTTTTACTGACAGTTACAAAACTTGCCGTGTATATTGTTCTATTCAAGCCAAACAACTTTCTAATTAACAATAATAAGCTCAAACCCACAGAAAGTCAGATATTGTAGTTTGAATATGATCATGCTCTTTCTGAGCCTAGGCCTGTCACACAGTCTGTGTGTGTGTGTGATTGAGTCTTTTGACACACAGTCTCTGTGTGTGTGTAGGGGGAGGGGGCTTAATAATTTCACTGTGTGTCTGGCCTGCTAAAGTAAATACATTTCTTAAGCCTGGTATTTTTTACATAAGTTTTTGTTTTTATTTTTTTTATAAGTAAAGACATATAACCTGTTTAATTGTAGTGCATTGACAATAGTTTTATATAATTAGTGTATTAATTAAATTAACTTGGTCTACATAAATCAAAAAGGAAGTGTGTTAAAACTTCTGCATACATTAACTGATCTTGATGAAACTTCAGCAGTGTGTTCGTTGTAAGAGGCCGATCACATGGATGTGACTATTGTGAGTCAAATATATAGCGCCACCAACTGGCAGCAGAAAGTGTTTCACTTTCAAAATGCTTTGAAATCACACTCTTACTTTTACCCGATTTGCTTCAAACTTCATCTGTATAATGTAAACACACGCCAGATGAAGAGCTGTGAAAGCATTATTCAATATCTAAGATAATGTTGCCATAGCAACGCATCAAACTTTAACATTCCTTTTTTTGATGATTTTGAGTCTCTTAGCGGCTTTTGGGGCCCTTAATGGGTTTGAAAACTCTTGAAACTTTGCACACAGGTCAGATCCCACAGCCATCAGAGCCGGGCTGAAGATGGTACCCGGGTGTGGCAAGGGGGCTAGACAGCGCCCCCTGGAACGGGGTCCAAAAACTTGGTCCATAAATCAAACACGCTTGCATGTAATAATATGAAACTCAGTACACATGTTGATCTCATCGTTTCATATATTCATATATTCTCCTCAAGCCGGACAACTTTCTAATTTACACTCATGAGCTAGGACCCACAGAAAGTCAGATATTTTGGTTTGAAAATGTTGAGTGTCTCTCTGAGCCTACACTTCTGTATGGCAAGCCCTTTTAACATTTAAAAGCTAAGTTTGACTATTCGTAATTAACATTGTAGATATCAACAACGTCTTTCTAGTCGTAATTACATTTTGGATAGTTTGTATTATCATTTAAGATATCTGTAACGTAATTGTGACTAGTCGAAACGACAGATAGAGTATGGCAAGCCGTTTTAACATTTAATCATTTTAACCTACTAGTCTCTATTTTCATGCTACTAGTACTTATTTTTTAGATACTAGTATCTATTCCATTAAGTACTAGTACTTATTCATTAGCTACTAGTGCTTATTCTTTAGATACTAGTGCCTTTTCTTTAGATACTAGTGTTTATTCTTTAGGTACTAGTACCTTTTTAAAGATACTAGTACTTATTCATTAGACACTAGTCCTTATTTATTAGATACTAGTACTTATTCATTAGATGCTAGTCCTTATTCATTACATACCAATGCTTATTAATTAGTTACTAGTACTTATTCATTAGATGCTAGTACCTATTAAATAGATACTAGTACTTATTCATTAGACACTAGTACTTATTTCAATGGTGACTAGTAACTATTCTTTTGTTACTAGTCACATTTTTTCCAGTGACTTCTATGGTGATCTGTCATTCAGATATCAACTATTCAGTTCTGACTAGTATGTTAGTATGTATTCCAATTGTGGAATACATACTAGTATGTATTCCAAAGCAGGGGTTACGTTTTTGCACGTCGTGCAGAATAACCCTAAAGGCACCAAGGTGGCGGTGCCACCGGCTTTACTATATATATATACACACACACACACACACACATATATATATATATACATATATAGCTGCGAGCAGCGATGGAGGGCCAAAGCCGGCGGTACCGCCATCCCGGTGCCTTTAGGCACCGGGGTTGCGGTGCCACCGGCTTGGGCCCGCAGTCGCTGCTCGCAGCTATATTTATATTTCATTTTTTATTTTTTTTTTTTTTTTCTAGCGACTATTCGGGCACTTTTGGGGCCCTTAACATGCTCGAAAACTCTTGAAACTTTGCACACGGGTCAGAACCCGCGGCCATCAGAGCCGGGCTGAAGCTGGTACCCGGGCGTGGCAGGGCGGCTCGTCAGCGCCCCCTGGAATGGGGTCCGAACACCTGGTCCATAACTCAAACACACTTGCATGTAATAATATGAAACTCGGTACACATGTCGATAGCAGAATTTCATCTATACCTCGCGTTCTTACTTTTTACCCCAGCCCAACAGGAAGTCGGCTATTGAGGTTTTTTTGTAAAACACACGCAATGAACTTTTAAATACTCCTCCTAGAGCTCTGATCCAAATTCGACGAAACTCGGTCAGCGTGAAGTCAAGACATTGAGGATGAAAGTTTGTGTGGGGATTTTTGATATCTCGAACGGTTTGGCCGTGGCGAGGAAACGAAACTATGGCGAGAAACGTGAAACAGGAAGTGTGTCATAACTTCAGCATACATTAACTGATCTGGATGAAACTTCAGCAGTGCGTTCGCTGTAAGAGGACGATCACATGGATGTGACTATTGTGAGTCAAAGTTATAGCGCCACCAACTGGCAGCAGGAAGTGTGTCACTTTCAAAATGCTTTGAAATCACCCTCTTATTTTTACCCGATTTGCTTCAAACTTCATCTGTATAATGTAAATACACGGCAGATGAAGACCTATGAATGGATTCTTGATATCTTTGAAACTGTTGCCGTGGCGACGCATCAAACTTTACCATTCTTTTAGGATGCATTCTTTTAGGGATTCGAACATTTGTCCATAAATCAAACACACGTGCATGGATTAATATGAAACTCGGTACACTCATAGATCACATCAGGCCAAACAACTTTCGTGCTCTAAGTTTTACGACAGTTCAAACGGAAGTCGGGAATTATGTTTTTTTTTTTTAAATAAATGTCCTAGAAAAACATCAAATTACAACCCATGCTGTTACCAATCACCACCAAACTCGGTGTGCATGAAGTCAAGACATTGAGGATGCTAAATTCCGGACGGATTTGTGATATCTCGAACGGTTTGGCCGTGGCGGATTTTTTTGACTAAAAAAGGACACATAAAGTGTGTTATAACTTGGTTAGTTTTACTGACAGTTACAAAACTTGCCGTGTATATTGTTCTATTCAAGCCAAACAACTTTCTAATTAACAATAATAAGCTCAAACCCACAGAAAGTCAGATATTGTAGTTTGAATATGATCATGCTCTTTCTGAGCCTAGGCCTGTCACACAGTCTGTGTGTGTGTGTGATTTGAGTCTCTTGACACACAGTCTGTGTGTGTGTGTAGGGGGAGGGGGCTTAATCATTTCACTGTGTGTCTGGCCTGCTAAAGTAAATACATTTCTTAAGCCTGGTATTTTTTAAATAAGTTTTTATTTTTATTTTTTTATAAGTAAAGGCATATAACCTGTTTAATTGTAGTGCATTGACAATAGTTTTATATAATTAGTGTATTAATTAAATTAACTTGGTCCATAAATCAAAAAGTAAGTAAATAAATCAAAAAGGAAGTGTGTTAAAACTTCTGCATACATTAACTGATCTTGATGAAACTTCAGCAGTGTGTTCGTTGTAAGAGGCCGATCACATGGATGTGACTATTGTGAGTCAAATATATAGCGCCACCAACTGGCAGCAGAAAGTGTTTCACTTTCAAAATGCTTTGAAATCACACTCTTACTTTTACCCGATTTGCTTCAAACTTCATCTGTATAATGTAAACACACGCCAGATGAAGAGCTGTGAAAGCATTATTCAATATCTAAGATAATGTTGCCATAGCAACGCATCAAACTTTAACATTCCTTTTTTTGATGATTTTGAGTCTCTTAGCGGCTTTTGGGGCCCTTAATGGGTTTGAAAACTCTTGAAACTTTGCACACAGGTCAGATCCCACAGCCATCAGAGCCGGGCTGAAGATGGTACCCGGGTGTGGCAAGGGGGCTAGACAGCGCCCCCTGGAACGGGGTCCAAAAACTTGGTCCATAAATCAAACACGCTTGCATGTAATAATATGAAACTCAGTACACATGTTGATCTCATCGTTTCATATATTCATATATTCTCCTCAAGCCGGACAACTTTCTAATTTACACTCATGAGCTAGGACCCACAGAAAGTCAGATATTTTGGTTTGAAAATGTTGAGTGTCTCTCTGAGCCTACACTTCTGTATGGCAAGCCCTTTTAACATTTAAAAGCTAAGTTTGACTATTCGTAATTAACATTGTAGATATCAACAACGTCTTTCTAGTCGTAATTACATTTTGGATAGTTTGTATTATCATTTAAGATATCTGTAACGTAATTGTGACTAGTCGAAACGACAGATAGAGTATGGCAAGCCGTTTTAACATTTAATCATTTTAACCTACTAGTCTCTATTTTCATGCTACTAGTACTTATTTTTTAGATACTAGTATCTATTCCATTAAGTACTAGTACTTATTCATTAGCTACTAGTGCTTATTCTTTAGATACTAGTGCCTTTTCTTTAGATACTAGTGTTTATTCTTTAGGTACTAGTACCTTTTTAAAGATACTAGTACTTATTCATTAGACACTAGTCCTTATTTATTAGATACTAGTACTTATTCATTAGATGCTAGTCCTTATTCATTACATACCAATGCTTATTAATTAGTTACTAGTACTTATTCATTAGATACTAGTACCTATTAAATAGATACTAGTACTTATTCATTAGACACTAGTACTTATTTCAATGGTGACTAGTAACTATTCTTTTGTTACTACTAGTCACATTTTTTCCATTGACTTCTATGGTGATCTGTCATTCAGATATCAACTATTCAGTTCTGACTAGTATGTTAGTATGTATTCCAATTGTGGAATACATACTAGTATGTATTCCAAAGCAGGGGTTACGTTTTTGCACGTCGTGCAGAATAACCCTAAAGGCACCAAGGTGGCGGTGCCACCGGCTTTATATATATATATATATATATATATATATATATATATATATAGCTGCGAGCAGCGATGGAGGGCCAAAGCCGGCGGTACCGCCATCCCGGTGCCTTTAGGCACCGGGGTTGCGGTGCCACCGGCTTGGGCCCGCAATCGCTGCTCGCAGCTATATTTATATTTTATTTTTTTTTTTTTTTTCTAGCGACTATTCGGGCACTTTTGGGGCCCTTAACATGCTCGAAAACTCTTGAAACTTTGCACACGGGTCAGAACCCGCGGCCATCAGAGCCGGGCTGAAGCTGGTACCCGGGCGTGGCAGGGCGGCTCGTCAGCGCCCCCTGGAACGGGGTCCGAACACTTGGTCCATAACTCAAACACACTTGCATGTAATAATATGAAACTCGGTACACATGTCGATAGCATCATTTCATCTATACCTCACGTTCTTACTTTTTACCCCAGCCCAACAGGAAGTCGGCTATTGAGGTTTGTTTGTAAAACACACGCAATGAACTTTTAAATACTCCTCCTAGAGCTCTGATCCAAATTCGACGAAACTCGGTCAGCGTGAAGTCAAGACATTGAGGATGAAAGTTTGCGTGGGGATTTTTGATATCTCGAACGGTTTGGCCGTGGCGAGGAAACGAAACTATGGCGAGAAACGTGAAACAGGAAGTGTGTCATAACTTCAGCATACATTAACTGATCTGGATGAAACTTCAGCAGTGCGTTCGCTGTAAGAGGACGATCACATGGATGTGACTATTGTGAGTCAAAGTTATAGCGCCACCAACTGGCAGCAGGAAGTGTGTCACTTTCAAAATGCTTTGAAATCACCCTCTTATTTTTACCCGATTTGCTTCAAACTTCATCTGTATAATGTAAATACACGGCAGATGAAGACCTATGAATGGATTCTTGATATCTTTGAAAGTGTTGCCGTGGCAACGCATTAAACTTTACCATTCTTTTAGGATGCATTCTTTTAGGGATTCGAACATTTGTCCATAAATCAAACACACGTGCATGGATTAATATGAAACTCGGTACACTCATAGATCACATCAGGCCAAACAACTTTCGTGCTCTAAGTTTTACGACAGTTCAAACGGAAGTCGGGAATTATGTTTTTTTTTTAAATAAATGTCCTAGAAAAACATCAAATTACAACCCATGCTGTTACCAATCACCACCAAACTCGGTGTGCATGAAGTCAAGACATTGAGGATGCTAAATTCCGGACGGATTTTTGATATCTCGAACGGTTTGGCCGTGGCGAGGAAATGAATGTTATGAGTCAAAAAAGGACACATAAAGTGTTAGTACATAAACTTGGTTAGTTTTACTGACAGTTACAAAAAACTTGCCGTGTATATTGTTCTATTCAAGCCAAACAACTTTCTAATTAACAATAATAAGCTCAAACCAACAGAAAGTCAGATATTGTAGTTTATAAGTGGATTTTGTCTCAGAGAGAGACAGAGAGAGATCTCCCAGCGTGTGTGTGTGTGTGTCTGTGTGGGGAGGGTGGGGGCTGGTGTCTCTGTTTATGTGTGTGTGTGTGTGGCTGGCTATATAGCCAGCCACACACACATGGGAGATCACACACACTTGGGAGATCAAGTAGAATTTCCATAACTCTGTGTGTTAAACTAATAATCACTCTTGTGTTTTAAACACAATCTACTTAATACAGACAACTTCATTATAAAGATAAACAACAATTCCAAAAAATATATTATCATAATCTATGACAAAAAATGCTATTATAAACTAGATTAGTGGATAATACACATTGCTCTTTATATTGTTCTAAAATACATTAATGAAAAACAAGATACCAAAAATCAAAAAGATAAATTATTTTAGATATAGTCATGGCTATTAAAAAATTGAGACGTGTTTTAAATGTATAGTGCCGATGTTTAATGAGGTAGCAACATATGATAGATAGGAAAGAACAAGAAAGGTAATTAATAATCTGTCATTGCGTCACTGCATTATGATATGAAAGGCTCAGTACAGTGCGGCACAAAGTGCTTATGCGCATCCTGAGCGGAGAATGATGCGCTTGAAGCCACGTGGAGTTACAGCGTGCAGCGTGTCCAGTCCGCATTGAAAGGTTCAAAGCACAAAGGAAATACATATTGATGGACAGTGGATTATACATTGTCTATCTATGCAATAGTTTATTGAGCCTTTTCTTTTAACAGTTTTAAATTTCAGTTACTGTGCGTGTGAAGAACAATTATAGAGCTCTGACTCTACTCTAGTGTTGTGATCACCCGGTAGAAAGTAACACGATTAAGTTACAGCAATAAAGTCCAGAAAGATAGAGTTTCTTTATTCAAAACCATAGACCTTTATCTACAGATCAAGTATAATAGTATTAACATTGAATCATCTTGAAGATAGTTTCATCATTGACTAACCGAACACGACGGGCTGTTTGTGTGCCTTTTGTGGGGCTTAACAATAACATAGAATAGTATACGCACAATGCAGGATTTGAATCAGCCTCGTCTGATCGATACCCGATCCGGCAAAATTGGCAATATCTGAGCCGATACTGATCCTGAGTATCGGATATCGGATCGGCGTAACCCTAACTACTAAAATGTAAACACAAGTAGATGTAGACCTGGATGTACACCTGACCTTTCAGAAGGCTGCTCACGCATACTTTGTGGTTGAAATGTGCCCTCGATGCGCACTTTTGCCGAGCCCTCACTGATGCAAGCTCTTCAGCACACTTCTTTTCGACAGTCAAAGCGGGAGTTACGTTTGTGCACAATAACCCTAAAGGCACCAGGGTGGCGGTGCCACCGGCTATACATATATATATATACACTCACCGGCCACTTTATTAGGTACCCCATGCTAGTAACGGGTTGGACCCCTTTTGCCTTCAGAACTGCCTCAATTCTTCGTGGCATAGATTCAACAAGGTGCTGGAAGCATTCCTCAGGGAGTTTGGTCCATATTGACATGATGGCATCAAACAGTTGCCGCAGATTTGTCGGCTGCACATCCATGATGCGAATCTCCCGTTCCCACCACATCCCAAAGATGCTCTATTGGATTGAGATCTGGTGACTGTGGAGGCCATTTGAGTACAGCGAACTCATTGTCATGTTCAAGAAACCAGTCTGAGATGATTCCAGCTTTATGACATGGCACATTATCCTGCTGAAAGTAGCCATCAGAAGTTGGGTACATTGTGGTCATAAAGGGATGGACATGGTCAACAACAATACTCAGGTAGGCTGTGGCGTTGGAACGATGCTCAATTGGTACCAAGGGGCCCAAAGCGTGCCAAGAAAATATTCCCCACACCATGACACCACCACCACCAGCCTGAACCGTTGATACAAGGCAGGATGGATCCGTGCTTTCATGTTGTAGACGCCAAATTCTGACCCTACCATCCGAATGTTGCAGCAGAAATCAAGACTCTTCAGACCAGGCAACGTTTTTCCAATCTTCTATTGTCCAATTTCGATGAGCTTGTGCAAATTGTAGCCTCAGTTTCCTGTTCTTAGCTGAAAGGAGTGGCACCCGGTGTGGTCTTCTGCTGCTGTAGCCCATCTGCCTCAAAGTTCGACGTACTGTGCGTTCAGAGATGCTCTTCTGCCCACCTTGGTTGTAACGGGTGGTTATTTGAGTCAATGTTGCCCTTCTATCAGCTCGAACCAGTCTGGCCATTCTCCTCTGACCTCTGGCATCAACAAGGCATTTCCGCCCACAGAACTGCCGCTCACTGGATGTTTTTTCTTTTCGGACCATTCTCTGTAAACCCTAGAGATGGTTGTGCGTGAAAATCCCAGTAGATTAGCAGTTTCTGAAATACTCAGACCAGCCCTTCTGGCACCAACAATCATGCCACGTTCAAAGTCACTCAAATCACCTTTCTTCCCCATACTGATGCTCGGTTTGAACTGCAGGAGATTGTCTTGACCATGTCTACATGCCTAAATGCACTGAGTTGCCGCCATGTGATTGGCTGCTTAGAAATTAAGTGTTAACGAGCAGTTGGACAGGTGTACCTAATAAAGTGGCCGGTGAGTGTATATATATATATATATATATATATATATATATATATGTATATAATATAGCTGCGAGCAGCGATGCGGGCCAAAGGCGGCGGTACCGCCACCCCGGTGCCTTTAGGTAACTAAAGGCACCGGGGTTGCGGTGCCACCGGCTTGGGCCCGCAATCGCTGCTCGCAGCTATATTTAGGGCCCAAGCCCTGAAAGGGCGCAGAGCCCTATTGTTTTCCTTCCGATTATTTTTTTTTTTTTTTTTTTTTTTTTCTAGCGACTATTCGGGCACTTTTGGGGCCCTTAACATGCTCGAAAACTCTTGAAACTTTGCACACGGGTCAGAACCCGCGGCCATCAGAGCCGGGCTGAAGCTGGTACCCGGGCGTGGCAGGGCGGCTCGTCAGCGCCCCCTGGAACGGGGTCCGAACACTTGGTCCATAACTCAAACACACTTGCATGTAATAATATGAAACTCTGTACACATGTCGATAGCATCATTTCATCTATACCTCACGTTCTTACTTTTTACCCCAGCCCAACAGGAAGTCGGCTATTGAGGTTTGTTTGTAAAACACACGCAATGAACTTTTAAATACTCCTCCTGAGAGCTCTGATCCAAATTCGACGAAACTCGGTCAGCGTGAAGTCAAGACATTGAGGATGAAAGTTTGCGTGGGGATTTTTGATATCTCGAACGGTTTGGCCGTGGCGAGGAAACGAAACTATGGCGAGAAACGTGAAACAGGAAGTGTGTCATAACTTCAGCATACATTAACTGATCTGGATGAAACTTCAGCAGTGCGTTCGCTGTAAGAGGACGATCACATGGATGTGACTATTGTGAGTCAAATATATAGCGCCACCAACTGGCAGCAGAAAGTGTTTCACCTTCAAAATGCTTTGAAATCACACTCTTACTTTTACCCGATTTGCTTCAAACTTCATCTGTATAATGTAAACACACGCCAGATGAAGAGCTGTGAAAGCATTATTCAATATCTAAGATAATGTTGCCATAGCAACGCATCAAACTTTAACATTCCTTTTTTTTGATGATTTTGAGTCTCTTAACGGCTTTTGGGGCCCTTAACGGGTTTGAAAACTCTTGAAACTTTGCACACAGGTCAGATCCCAAAGCCATCAGAGCCGGGCTAAAGATGGTACCCAGGTGTGGCAAGGGGGCTGACACAGCGCCCCTGGAACGGGGTCCAAAAACTTGGTCCATAAATCAAACACGCTTGCATGTAATAATATGAAACTCAGTACACATGTTGATCTCATCGTTTCATATATTCATATATTCTCCTCAAGCCGGACAACTTTCTAATTTACACTCATGAGCTAGGACCCACAGAAAGTCAGATATTTTGGTTTGAAAATGTTGAGTGTCTCTCTGAGCCTACACTTCTGTATGGCAAGCCCTTTTAACATTTATATCAAGCAAATATATATCATATATATTATTATATATAAATATATATCATTGTATATCAACAACGTCTTTCTAGTCGTAATTACATTTTGGATAGTTTGTATTATCATTTAAGATATCTGTAACGTAATTGTGACTAGTCGAAACGACAGATAGAGTATGGCAAGCCGTTTTAACATTTAATCATTTTAACCTACTAGTCTCTATTTTCATGCTACTAGTACTTATTTTTTAGATACTAGTATCTATTCCATTAAGTACTAGTACTTGTTCATTAGCTACTAGTGCTTATTCTTTAGATACTAGTGCCTTTTCTTTAGATACTAGTACTTATTCATTAGACACTAGTACTTATTTCAATGGTGACTAGTAACTATTCTTTTGTTACTAGTCACATTTTTTCATTGACTTCTATGGTGATCTGTTATTCAGATATCAACTATTCAGTTCTGACTAGTATGTTAGTATGTATTCCAATTGTGGAATACATACTAGTATGTATTCCAAAGCAGGGGTTACGTTTTTGCACGTCATGCAGAATAACCCTAAAGGCACCAAGGTGGCGGTGCCACGCTTTGTATATATATATATGTATATATATATATATATATATATATATATATATATATATATATATACATATATATATATATACATATATATATATACTATATATATATATATACATATATATATATACATATATATATATATATATATATATATATATACTATATATACATATATATATATATATACATATATATATATACATATACATATATATATACATATATATATATATATATATATACATATACATATATATATATATATACATATATATATATATATATAAATATATATATATATATATATATATATAGTGCTGTCAAACGATTAAAATATTTGATCTTTATTAATCGCATTAATGTCATAGTTAACTCGTGATTAATCACACATTTTTATCTATTCTTAATGTCTTTTGATTTCTTTTTGTTACATTTTTTTCTCATTTTAATGCTCTTATCAACATGGAAAAGTGGATTGGCTTGTTTAGTGCAAATGTTTTTTTTAATTATTATTATTGAAAATAACATTGGAATAGTGTTCAATTTCACTCTAACATATATAGCCTAAACAATCTCTCACACAATGTAACACTTTCCATCAATAAAAGGGTGAAAGAAATACTGAGAGTCCTGATATTGACGAGGGGGTGGAGAATTAGCATCATCTGTGTTTGTGTGTGTGTTGTGCTTGGCCATCATCAAGTGGTGTTTCAGGCTGGACGTGCTGCGATGATGATAGCTCAGTTCATAATGACAAAACATACAGATCGCTTTGGTCTTGTCAATGGGACAATTTGGCAACTTTTTAAAAGTAAACTTTACATTCAGAATCTCATTGGCATCCATTTCGGCGTCTCGCGCTCGTCATCCACTCAAAACATAACGTTACTATTTGGCCGGCTCGCAAGCTGAAACGAGTGTGTGCGGCACAAAACGGCCTCGCGCTGCGCTCTGAAACCCATTCATGTCAATGGCTTGCACCGCGCGAGGACGTTTCGTTGCTTCTTCGAACCAAAGCGCAAGCGGATCTAGCTAGACCGGAAACAAAACAACAGGCACGCCGCACACACTCGTTTTGGCTTGCGAGCCGGCTTTGAGTGGATAACGAGCGCGAGACGCTGAAATGGATCAGGACGCATGCCGCGTCCTGTTGCAAAAGTATGTGAAGAAACGACAAAGTTTGCTAGGACAAAAAGACCGTTAATCGCGCGATAAAAAAATTAACACCGTTAAAATGGGTTTGCGTTAACGCCGTTAATAACGCGTTTAACTGACAGCCCTAATATTCATACATACACACACACACACACACACACACACACATACACAGCTGCGAGCAGCGATGGAGGGCCAAAGCCGGTGGGACCGCCATCCGGTACCGCGGTGCCACCGGCTTGGGCCCGCAATCGCTGCTCGCATCTGATATTTTTTTCTTTTTTTTCTTTTTCTGCCGACTATTCGGGCACTTTTGGGTTCCTTATCATGCTCGAAACTCTTGAAACTTTGCACACGGGTCACAACCTGCGGCCATCAGAGCCGAGCTGAAGATGGAATCCGGGCGTGGTAGGGGGGCTCGACAGCGCCCCCTGGAACACTTAACACCCATAACTCAAACACGCTTGTGTGTAATAATATGAAACTCGGTACACATGTCGATCTCATCGTTTCATCTATACCTCACACTCTTACTTTTTACCCCAGCCCAACAGGAAGTCAGATTTTTGCGGTTATTTTAAAACGCACGCAATGAAATTTTATATACTCCTCCTAGAGCTTCTGATCCACATGGAACGAAACTCGGTCAGCCTGAAGTCAAGACATTGAGGATGAAAAGTTGCGAGGGGATTTTTGATTTCTCGAACGGTTTGGCCGTGGCGAAGAAACAAATTTATGGCGAGAAACGTGAAACAGGAAGTGTGTTATAACTTCAGCATACATTAACTGATCTTGATGAAACTTCAGCAGTGTGTTCGCTGTAAGAGGACAATCACATGAAGTGTGTCACTTTCACAATGCTTTGAAATCAACCTCTTATTACAACCTCCAAAAGTCTGGGTTGTTAGTTTTTTCTACAGCTACAAAAATCGGTATGTATATTGTACTCCTTTAGCTCGGAACAACTTTCTAATTGACACTCATTAGCTAGGTCCCACAGAAAGTCAGATATTTTTGTTTGAATGTGGTCATGCTCTCTCTAGCCCCTTTTCCACCAAAGCATTTTGAGAGCCGGTTCGGAGCCGGTGCCTGCGCGAACCAGTTCTTTGTGTTTCGACAGCCAAGGAACCGGTTCTCGGCCAGGCGAACTGGTTCCAAAGCGGCACCAACTCTTTGCTGGACTAGAACCGTTCTTTTACCACGTCATGCTTACGTCGGGGGCTGGGGCGGGTTTAGATGTGTTCTAAACATCTTTTCTGACCATAATAAAGGATCGCAAAGCCAAGAGAAACATTTGCAGAAACACGACGGAGTCCGCCTTTGTTATTGTTATGCTTGAAGTTAACGCAAGCGTTTCTATTTTTTTATTTTTTTTTTATATTAAGACATTATAGACACAAGACAGGGGTACATAACTTATCAGAATAGATTACATATCAAACGAAAATATTAAAAGACTTACACATTTCGATTGTTTTTTAAAGCCTTCTTGATACACGAGTTAGAGATAATCCCAAAGTAATGTTGTACTTGCAAGACGTATGGCGACGTAAACAGTGACGTAATGACGCCGTTCCCTGGGCGCTCTAGTCAGTGGAAAAACAAACAGGTTCTGAAGCGGTTCGCAAGTTGAACCAACTCCGAACCAACTTTGAACCAGCACCAGTTCCGAACCAGTTCTTTTTTGGTGGAAAAGGGGTATCTGAGCCTACGTCTCTCCTCTCTGTCTCTGTGTCTGTGTGTGTGTTTGTAGGGGGAGGGGGCTTAACCATTTCACTGCTGTGTGCCTGTATAAAAAAATACATTTCTTAAGCCTGGTATGTTTTAAAAAAGTTTTTATTTTAATTTTGTATAAGTAAAGGCATAATATAACCAGTTTAATTGTAGTGCATTGACAATAGTTTTATATAATTAGTTTATTAATTAAATTAACTTGGTCCATAAACTTGATCTGAAAATTTGGTCCATAAATCAAACACACTTGCATGTAATAATATGAAACTCGGTACACTTATAGATCACATCAGGTCAAACAGCTTTCGTGCTCTAAGTTTTTACGACAGTTCAAATGGAAGTTGGGAATTATGGGTTGTTTGAAAAAATCTCATAGGAGAAATACATCAAATTACAACGCATGTGTTTAACCAAACTCGGTGTGCATGAAGTCAAGACATTGAGGATGCTCAATTCCGGACGGATTTTTGATATCTCGAACGGTTTGGCCGTGGCGAGGAAATGAATTTTATGACTAAAAAAGGACACATAAAATGTGTTATAACTTTGCTCGTTTTACCTATAGTCACAAAACTTGCCATGTATATTGTTCTTGTCAAGCCGATCAACTTTCAAATTAACAGTAAGAAGCTCAGACCAAAAGAAAGTCAGATATTGTAGTTTGAATGTGTATTTTGTCTCTCTCTTGTCTCTTGTCTGTCTCTGTGAGGGAGGGGAGGAGGGGGGGTGTGGGTTGCTGGTGTCTGTGTTTATGTGTGTGTGTGTGTGTGTGTGCGTGTGTGTGTGTGTGTGGCTGACTGTAGATTTTTCCTGCAAGTCCTTGTCTTTTTGCATAACAACTTTTAAATGACAAAATATGCATATATCCCTAATCTTTTAAATGTATAGTTTGGTTTAAATAAAAGTAAGATAAATTGGTAAACTACAAATTGGTAATTGAAGCTGAATGAATTTAAATCCTCCCAAAGCTGGGGCTACATTTTTGCACATCGTGCAGAATAACCCTAAAGGCACCAAGGTGGCGGTGCCACCGGCTTTTTATATATATATATATATATATATATATATATATATATATATATATATATATATATATATATATATAGCTGCGAGCAGCGATGAAGGGCCAAAGCCGGCGGTACCGCCACCCCGGTGCCTTTAGGTAACTAAAGGCACCGGGGTTGCGGTGCCACCGGCTTGGGCCCACAATCGCTGCTTGCAGCTATATTTTAAATGTGGTATTATAATAATACAATGGCAGCTCTGGTTTCCACACAAAACAAATTAATGTATTTGGTAGAGCTTTACGATTCCAGATTAAATGCTTAAATGAAATTTTTTTTTTAAAGTAGATATCTAACTAAACAATAACATTGAATTTATTAGAGGTTCTGACAAAACATCAATTGCTGCTATTTACATATATTTCATTAATGTGAATTCATTAACAATAGTTTTGAATGAATGATTCGAACGATTCACTCAAAGTAATGATACTTCATTCATCTGCATTTTTGAATGAATCTCTTGAAGAAATGTTTCAGTGACAACGTGGTGTAACAATGAAATACAATCTTTATTTGAAGCACCAAGTTACTTTCAAAAGATGGTTTACTCTATTCACTACCGTATACATAATCACTGTTTATATCTGAACTATAAACTAAAACTTCTGTGATAATTTGAATTATTTTAACACTGAAATGATGGTACTGTGGGGCTGAAAAGACTGTTTGTGAAGCTGTTTTATACATGACAACTGCTCTCTCTGGGTCATGAGCATACTTGTCAAAGGTTTAATAGACATAGCCAAATCGTTCATTCATTCATTCAGGAATAAGATGGTGGTGTATGTGGTTGAATCAAGATTACGATCTTTTAACAAATAATTGAGCAGCTCTAGTACTTGGTATAAAAAAATAAGTTGACTAAACAATGGACATTTTTGAAACTTTACATAAAAATTTTATTGCAATAAAAACGATTATATCCCCTAATTCCCCTATAAGAAATATTATTTAACTATATTTTTAATCATTATTAAAGTGTGCAGTGCTTTTCATATTTTTGCTGGGATGCATAGTTAAAACTCAATCTCAATGCTATGCAGTTGGTCATGCTGCACTGTCTATTGGCTTATTCGGATAATTCAGTCGGTTCAATTGTTTCATTCCATTCTTGGATTTTTTTGGCTTTAGGTATTTCCCATTATATGGCATCACATAATCAAATACAGTTTTATTATCACACTAATGCGGTCTAAAAAACAGTTGTACCTGCAGGAAAATCGGCAAAATTAGCAAAAAAACATTTAGTTACAGTTTGGAACCCTGGTTCATTTACATTGAGAATAAACATGGTTTGTGCCAACTAAAATCTCTTGAAACAGATTTGTCTTTTGGCCCATTGTTTGTTTCATGTGTTCAGCTGTCAAATAACATCTCTGCTACTCTTTATACTTTTACTAAATTGTCAATTTTCCTGTTCAGCCTGACTTTCTGTATTAATGAAAATCAATATTGATGCATTGCAGTCTTTGGTTTTTACTTAATTTACACTTTTTTAGGTTGGGTTGCCATTTAATGTACAATTTGGGTCATTAAGCACATACTATGATTTTGAAAATTCTGTCAATAACTTTTTCATTAATTATTTTTAGATATTAAAATAATGAATGAAAATTAGAAGAATATTTTAATACATCTTGATTACTCCCATAATATACATGACAATACTGGCATTTATAATGTTACAAAAGATTTCTATTAAAAATAAATGCTGTCCTTTTTAACCTTCTATTCATCTTGATTTTTTTTAAATATTATTAAACCTTTGACAATAAACTAAACAAAATGTATCAGTTTCTACAAAAATATTAAGTGGCAGCTGTTCTATAGATTTATAATAAGAAATGTTTCTTGAGAACCAAATCAACATTAGAATGATTTCCAGTCATCTGACACTGGTCATTTTTTATGTTTGCCATATGCAAAAACAACAACCAAAAAAATTCAGCATTATTACTTGTCTTCAACTTTGCCCAACCCTTAACTTATGAATGGAAGTGTATATCATATATGTAACCTCACCGGCCACTTTATTAGGTACCCCATGCTAGTAACGGGTTGGACCCCTTTTGCCTTCAGAACTGCCTCAATTCTTCGTGGCATAGATTCAACAAGGTGCTGGAAGCATTCCTCAGGGAGTTTGGTCCATATTGACATGATGGCATCACACAGTTGCCGCAGATTTGTCGGCTGCACATCCATGATGCGAATCTCTCGTTCCACCACATCCCAAAGATGCTCTATTGGATTGAGATCTGGTGACTGTGGAGGCCATTTGAGTACAGCGAACTCATTGTCATGTTCAAGAAACCAGTCTGAGATTATTCCAGCTTTATGACATGGCGCATTATCCTGCTGAAAGTAGCCATCAGAAGTTGGGTACATTGTGGTCATAAAGGGATGGACATGGTCAGCAACAATACTCAGGTAGGCTGTGGCGTTGCAATGATGCTCAATTGGTACCAAGGGGCCCAAAGAGTGCCAAGAAAATATTCCCCACACCATGACACCACCACCACCAGCCTGAACCGTTGATACAAGGCAGGATGGATCCATGCTTTCATGTTGTAAACGCCAAATTCTGACCCTACCATCCGAATGTCGCAGCAGAAATCGAGACTCATCAGACCAGGCAACGTTTTTCCAATCTTCTATTGTCCAATTTCGATGAGCTTGTGCAAATTGTAGCCTCAGTTTCCTGTTCTTAGCTGAAAGGAGTGGCACCCGGTGTGGTCTTCTGCTGCTGTAGCCCATCTGCCTCAAAGTTCGACGTACTGTGCATTCAGAGATGCTCTTCTGCCCACCTTGGTTGTAACGGGTGGTTATTTGAGTCACTGTTGCCCTTCTATCAGCTCGAACCAGTCTGGCCATTCTCCTCTGACCTCTGGCATCAACAAGGCATTTCCGCCCACAGAACTGCCGCTCACTGGATGTGTTTTCTTTTCGGACCATTCTCTGTAAACCCTAGAGATGGTTGTGCGTGAAAATCCCAGTAGATTAGCAGTTTCTGAAATACTCAGACCAGCCCTTCTGGCACCAACAATCATGCCACATTCAAAGTCACTCAAATCACCTTTCCTTCCCATACTGATGCTCGGTTTGAACTGCAGGAGATTGTCTTGACCATGTCTACATGCCTAAACGCACTGAGTTGCCGCCATGTGATTGGCTGCTTAGAAATTAAGTGTTAACGAGCAGTTGGACAGGTGTACCTAATAAAGTGGCCGGTGAGTGTATATGTAACAGTATCACTGCATTAAATTGGGAGAAATTTGTGTTGTCAAAGGGCTTATATTTTTCTTTTATTTGGGTGTAATCTATAATATTTTGTGCTGAGTTGTAGGCGTTTTTGCTTTAAAATAAGTTCAGTTTTATTTATCATGAAAGAAATTGATTTCAGTATTGTCAGATGAATTACGTTTGAGGCAACAGTCAGCCACCAACATTCAAACACTGTCAGATCCTCTCTGTCTGACTGCAGTTTTATTTAGCCTCTGAACTCTTTATTTTGACAGATTCTGCTGATAGGACTGAAGCCTTCACTCAAAGTGTGGATGACTTTTCCCTACGGCAAGGTGCAGTACACACTTTCATTCCCAGGGTGTGTTCATGCCTGTTTCTGTTTTTCCAGCAGCTATTGACACATCATCTAAATCATAAACCTATACCCTCTGTATTTAAGATTTATGTTAGTATTTGTTTTCACAGCACATACATTTGATCAACTGCTTCTCTAGGGTTTTTCCTCTTCTCAACAACTGCAAATACAATGTACAGGTTGATACATTTATCCTGCAGTACCTACCTAACTTTACACAGCCCTGATCTCTTTGTAATCATGCATATTTTAAAGTTAGTTCACACCACCCATACAAATGCAAGCAAACACGTGTGTTGGGTTTTGTCGAATCAATATATGAGAACCCTGACGGCATATGTTGTGTTGGTCGGGGTTTGTTTTCATCCGACTGAACATGTTCAATCAGCTTTAGTTTGGTGTCTGTTGGGGCAGTGTGAAGATGACAGTTATTTTTCATAAAAATCTAAATCCAACTGCAGACTTGTTTGTTGGTGTTTGTCTGTTTGGTGTGAATTGGCCTTTAAAGAGTTAGTTCACCCAAAAATGAAAATTCTGTCATTTACATAGTAATTTCATTCCTAACCCATTAGACTTTTGTTCAACTTCAAAATTGCAATTGTATTTGACAGCCAGTGATCCTCATGCTTATGAAAAATATCAGTTTTGTTGCATTTGTTGAATTTAGAGCGACATGAGAGTAAGTTTTCGATTTTAAAGTTGCCTTGAAATGATTATGCAAAACAAATTATAGACAAATCATGTTTAATTTCTTACTGGTGTAACTGTAATTGATTCACCAATGCACATACATTTGCATATTTCCCCCCCAGATAATTAATTTCACTCTTCACAATACAGATATAAAGTTGGTCTTAACTTTCATTTCTTGCTTTTTTTCATTCAAATTATATGCAAATATGATATAAATGTAGACATATCAGTGCATGATTTCCGCCACATCATTTTAGATAATCACTTTTTTATGTACAATAATTGTAAAACTTTTTATTGGAAGTTACATTTAAATTCCGCATTGGTCCTTAAGTGACCTTTATGCCTGTGTGGAGGTTGCTCTCTTCAATTAAATTTAGATAAATTGGATTCATTTACTACAGAGCACTTGGACCAGCTGCCCATTAGCACGCAAATATCACTCAATTTTGCCTTCACATGATTGATTTGGGTTATGATGGAGTTTTGAGGTTCCTGCAAACACTTTGTTTCTTTGTATTTTCACAGAGGAAAAGTCAGTGTAGTGAGGAGTGATGATTATTTCTGCTGTTAGGAAAAGATGCCCATTAAGTGCAAAGTTGAAAAGGCACCAGCTAGTGTGGCAGTATGAACATAGTGCTAACAATGAATTGGCAAGATAAATGTGTTTTTGGTCTGGACTTTAATCATTGCACTTCTGACCATCTCATACATTTTTACGGTTTTGTATGCAGACGGATCCTACGAGCGTTCCTTTGTTGGCGTGGCAGTTTGTGGCAGTACAGAAAGCAATCAACCCTGTTCTAGCCTTCTGTAGAGGAGACACCATCCACTTCCTGCTGGTCTGTTTGAGCAACACTCTTTTAAAAGTGATAAATGGAGTCTTTATTTAAAGGTGAACTGTGTCATTTTTATTCTGTTCGACCATATCAAGTGGTCGGACATGCTAATGGTTTGGGGAGGGACAACTGTTCCTGTTTGTCCAAAACAAAGACATATATGATTTAAAGCAGCACTATGTAACTTTTTCAACCTTTCTAATATTTTTCCAAAACCCTTGAGATGGTACATCGACTTACAATAGGTCGAAAGACAGGTCTGCCATAGCCTGACAGTGTCTGTATTCCTTTTACTGGCACTATGTAATTTTGGGTTTCGGGTAGGATCCTGAGCACAAAAAGAACTAAAAATTCGACTGCTTTATGGCATGCATCACTTCCCCCACTTCTTCAAATTCTGACCCAAGAGCCCAACTTTTTTTTTTTTTTACCTCTGTATGTTGTCATGGCTGAAGCAGCAAGTAAAACCAAGACGCCAAAGGTTTTGTCGGAGGATAGTAGAAAGAGAAAAGGGAGAAGTGGCAAAATAAAAGTCTGGATGAGGATCAGACGTTGGTTCCAGCGTTAGCTCGCTGGTGTGAGCCAAAGGAGGAGGAGGGGTGCCCGACCGATCCAAGAGGTCCTCGCTGCAGCCTGTAGCATGATGACGTAGCTGGATGGTACAATACGTAGTGGACGCAGCTAGGGGTGTCTCAGACCGATCAGGGCCGGTCGCGGAATAGGATGAGTGGCTAGGGGCGCCACTCATTCATAGGGTACGCCAAAATGAGCAAACAAGTGATTTAAAAAAAAAATATATATATATACTAATACTATTTTAAAAACATTAATTCATAATACTACCCCACAAAACTAAGTCCCCCGAACTCCGGTCCGGTGCATCAATCTTCCCCCGCCTAGCAAATGTGAAGTGCGTCAGAAACAGAGCGTACGCGCGATCAGTTTACTGTTGGTAATTGGTAATGCGTTGTGTAGCTTCGCCCTCGCCGGATCCAATGCAGACTGCATTGTTTTCTTTTGAGGGCGCTTAACACAATCAAGCATCCCCGTAGAGCCGGGGTGGGTAGCTCGCACCAGCTCGAGACGTGAAAGTATGATTACTGAGTTTGGTAGGGGCTACATTCTTGCAAGTAAATAATACATGATTAGACAGACAAAATAATCGGTCAGGATGACTATCTTATGTCTGCAAGCTGATAGTCATGTTTGTTATTTTTTTTCTGGTCTCAGGCTATAATGCAAATCAATTCTTTTCAAATTTGCTAATTCATCTATGGTAGCTTGATATTATAATATTGACGATATGGCTATTATCTACCACACAAGCATTGCATTGAATTAGCATATCCATTATGTAAAACAGTAGCCAATAAGCTAACGTTACTATAAAGACGCTGGCTTGTAAACGTGACCAACGCCATCTTTTGACGTTGGGAAAAAATAAAGCCCATGCAACTATATTCAAATGACATATATGCCAATGTACCTGGGATGCACTCTGCCCAAGATGTGAGTTCGGGGGTATTGCTTGTCAACAAATGCATGCGTGTATTCTCTGGTGTAACCATGACAGATTTTACAACAGTAGTAGAAGACAATACTGTTTCCCAACTGTAGGGAGACCCCGAGAGCAAAATTTAAAAAGTGACATAATGCTGCTTTAAGGAGAAAACTACACGATGATGAGGCAAAATATCATGATCACCTGCATAATATGCTGTTGTACCTCTGTGTGCTGCCAAAACTGCACCAACCTGCCGAGGCATGGACTCTACAAGACTTCTGAAGGTGTCCTGTAGTATCTGGCATCAAGACGTTAGCAGCAGATCCTTCGAGTCCTGTAGGTTGCGAGATGGAACCACCGTGGATCAAATTTGAACTCTTCATTTTCCTCAAACCACTCCTGAACAATGTGTGACAGTGTGTGGCAGGGTGCATCATCCTGTTAAAAGAGGTCACTTCCACCAGGGAAACACCATTGTCATGAAGGATTGTATCTGGTCTGCAACAATGTTTAGGTAGGTGGCACATGTCAAATGTATGTCCACATAAATGGCCGGACCCAGTGTTTCCCAGCAGAACATTGCCCAGAGCATCTCATTCCCTCCACCGACTGTCATCTTCCACATGCATTGCATCCTGGTAAATGGTAGCATTACTTCCCTAGGTATATGTTCACATCTGTCCACATGATGTCAAAGAAATTGGACTCATCAGACCAGATAACGTTCTTCCACTGCTCCAAGGTCCAGTTCCGATGCCTGCATGCCAATTGTAGGAGCTTTCAGCGTTGGACAGGGGTCATCATATGCAATCTGATTGGTCTGTGGCTACACTGCCCCATATGCAGCAGTGTGATGCACTGTGTGTTGTGACACCTTCCTCCCTTAATCATCATTAAAATTTTGTCTGACTTGTGCCACAGTAGACCTTCTGTTGGATCGGACCAGACGGGATAGCCTTTGTTGCCCTCGTGCATCGGTGGGCCTGTTGTTGTTTGTCCCTTTCAGACCACTCTTGGTAAATTCTCACCACTGCTGACCAGGAGCAACCTGGAGCAAGCCTTCATGTTTCAAAGATTTTCTGATCCAGTCGCCTTGCCATAACAATTTGGGCCTTGTCAAAGTTGCTCATGTGTATTCCTGCCCATTTCCCCTGCAACCAACACGTGTATTAGGAGAACTGATACTTTACTATCTGAAACTACCCAGACCCTATATGTGGCTTTGTTAGGAGATGATCAACGGTATCCACTTCACCTGTGACTGGTCAACACAATGTTTTGGCTCATCAGTGGGTGTGTGTGTGTGTGTGTGTGTGTGTGTGTGTATATATATATATATATATATAATACAATATACAAATAAATAAAAATATATATATATATATATATATACATATATATATATGGAGAAACATTTGCTGATTGGCACACAAGGATTTTTAGGACCAAATTACCTGAGCCTTAGATTAGGGGTGTACGATTAATCAAATTAACTGAAATCACAATATGGCTTGGTGAGATTATCAAACTGCAAAGGCTGTGATTTAATTAAATAAATATATGCACTGTGTGTTACAGTGTGGAGAGAGGCACTATGTACTTTTACACGTGAGAAGCTTATGATCCGCTGTGTCTGAGAAAAAAACATAGAAAACCTGTAGCCTATTTGTGTAAATTTAATTTTAAACAGAATAGCAAAATACGATGGATTAATAAATAAATGATATTGAATATAAAATAAGTAAATAACAACAAAAAAGGCCAATATATTCATTCTTGGGCGTCAATGGCGAACAGTGCTTTTTGAAACCAGATGGTGTAGCTACAACATCTTACAGCATGGACTAACTGGACCATGCTAATCAATCAAACCTTGACCCCTTGTTCTGAACTGTGACATACTTCACCTTTAATAAAGGTCTTACAATAATCAACCCAATCTATTGTTTTGGTGCACAGGTTAAAAAAGATGAGTCTGGCACCATCCATGTCATCAAACAGAGACCGCTCCAACTCAACTGTGACCTCATCAATCTGAGCGTGAGTCAGACCCTGACTAACCTTCATTTGAGTTTGATTACTTTTATGGCAATGTGCAGTTTCATGTTTTCTCTTGTCTATTGGCAGTGGATAAACCCCCGAACGCTTGTGTTAATGGACAGCACAGAGAAGCTGCGAGTGGTGGATCGGCCCAGTCAGGAGGAGCTGGAAACAGTGGACATGGCTGAGCTGCAACTGGTTTACAACAGCAGCCATTTTAAATCCCTCGCTACCGGTGGAAATGTCAGCCAAGCCCTGGTAAGAACCAGGATGATGACATGCCAAAACTTTCACCATTTGGTCTGGTGCATGTTGTAGCTTATAATGTGCAACAGCAAATGCTCCCTTTTTCACGAGCTTTGTTTAATTTGAAGCATAAAAGTATTTAAGAATGGGAGAAAAAGTATTTGTTTGCGATACCTAAAGAAACAACAAAACGTGAATGTGAATCATGTCATTGGATCAAAAATGCATTAAAAACCATTATAAATAATTTTTGTCATTTGAAGTAAAGCTAAAGTAAAATAAAACTGAAATAAAACAAATGAAAGCTAAATATTAAAAAATAATAATAATTAAAAAGACAACATCATATAAAATAAAAAATTATATTATTTCAAAAAAATTACTAAATACTGCAATAGTATATACATAATACTAAATATAACTGATCAAAAACAACTGTACAATATACTCATATTCATAGTAAAGTAAAATTATTTAAGTTTGTTGCATACCTGCAAACTTGTCGCTTTCGGCGAAAATCGCCGTTTTGTTGGTCAATTGGGTCATTTACGTGAATCACATAGAACCGGAGAGTTTTTTATTTGGGGGTGGAGGGGGGGTTAGGTGCGCAGAGACAAGGACGCGATCGAATAGTGGAGACATAAAAACATCCGTCATTTTGTTCATACAGGACAACGTTCAGTCTGTTCAGTGTTTACTTATATTTGTGTAGGCCTATACGTGCATTAAAACAGTTTTAAGAGCAAAACATATGTATCCAACCCCTGTTTGAAACAGTCCATGTGTTGTACGTCTGCCCAGATGAAGAATAGGAAAGACAGTGCAAACGAACTGGTAGTTCCACAAGTCCTTTTATAGTTGCTTTCTTTCAGTTAAGCACAGTCTTCACATACATGTCGAAAGAGCGGTGGTTAACAGTTTGAAGAAAACACTCTGTAAAACGCTACAAATCAAAGTGGAAGTAAACGCATGATAAAACAGCGCGCGATAGATCGTCATCTTCCTCTTTGCACAGGCATTCTCACTCTCACTGAGAGCGTGCGCGCTCACATAACAACATCACGCATACAATAACGAACGCCATAGAAGAAGTCATCTTAAAGGCATATCAACATGAACACTACTGAACACTAAGTGGCCGTTACAGAGTTACATTGGTTTTCATTTCTTGTCCTCAAAACAGAGCACTAATCTGTTTATTTTCAAGTGTTTGTAGGATTATTTTATATGGAATTATTGATAATTCTGATGAGAATACAGTTAGGGTTAATTAAAATGAAGGAAAACAAATATATTGATCTGAAATATAGCAAATTAACTTTAAATTAATTCAGGTAAAATTACCAAACATATCTCAAACTCTTTTTGTATTTTTATTAGTTTAATTAATGAACTAATTATATTAAACTATTGTCAGTACACTGTAAATAAACTGGTTTTATGCCTTTATTAATAAAACGTATTTAAAACATACAAGGCTTAAGACATTTATAAAAATGGCTTATATATTTCGAACACCATCCCCCATCCCCCGCCCACTGTCACCTTTTTTACGCTGAGGAGTTTGCAGGTATGTTGTTGTGAAATTTAAATTATAATTCTACTATGTCTATTGATGTTGCTTCATGGAAGTTGTATGCCAGTGCACTCTCTGCTGCATTTCTCATTTCCATGGTAACCCTTTTGATTGTTAGCTCAATGAAGATTTCTCTTTAGACCCTCATATATTTCAATGGAGGAAATGAATGGAATTTTTAACTTCTAAAATCTTACTGCCTTATTCTGGCCTTGAAATGATCATGTAGACATGAAGGTTAATTTGAGCCCAGCAGTATACAATTTACTTCTGATATGCAATATACATTAGGCTGAGACCAGGTTGAGAGCAGAGATTGAAGATTCATGGTTCATTAGGTTCAGAAACGAATGAAGAACCCAATTTATGAGATGTGAAGTTTCTTTCTATAGTTCCTCTACTTTTTGTTGTTTGTATATAGTGGTGAAGACATTAAATCACTATTCCTATGTACATCTTCAGGCACTAGTTGGAGAGAAGACATGTTACCAGTCTGTTTGCAGCTATGCAGGGCAGATTATGTATCTGGGAACAAAGGTAAAGCCACTCATGATAACACTGAATACAAACACATAAGAATGGCCTACTGCCTACATATTTTCTGCTAAAATTTCAGTTCTATGCAATTAGTATTTACCCATAGTTACTAGCAAACCATCATATTGCTAATAACTAGCAATCACAACTAATAATATAATTATTGTAAAACAAAACATTTTAGCACTATTTTAAAACACTCACCGGACATGTTATAAGGTACCCCATGCTAGTAACAGGTTGGACCCCCTTTTGCCTTCAGAACTGCCTCAATTCTTCGTGGCATAGATTCAACAAGGTGCTGGAAGCATTCCTCAGGGAGTTTGGTCCATATTGACATGATGGCATCACACAGTTGCCGCAGATTTGTCGGCTGCACATCCATGATGCGATCTCCCATTCCACCACATCCCAAAGATGCTCTATTGGATTGAGATCTGGTGACTGTGGAGGCCATTTGAGTACAGTGAACTCATTGTCATGTTCAAGAAACCAGTCTGAGATGATTCCAGCTTTATGACATGGCGCATTATCCTGCTGAATAGACTGTCTTAGACTGAATGTAGCCTTAGTTTGACGCTTTAACCACTCTCTTTATCCACATCCACTTCAATGAATCCACAGGACAACTCTTGATAAATATCTTCGTTTAATTGGTAATCCACAAACATCAGTACAGGAACGTTACAAAGTATAAACGATTAATTAAAGGTAATAGAAATAAAGATAAAGATAAAGGTAAAGGTAAAGGTAAAAAAACTGTGTGGCTTCACTCTCCGTGTGACTGTCCGTTCATGCAGCAAGCTTCACTAAATGAATGACACGAGAATAGCGTCACCAACTCTCGTCACCACACACACAGAAGCAGCTCCGCGTCACACACACACACACGTCATTTTAGATAATTATTTTAGATAATGACGTCAACTTGCTTGCTTTAGATAATTACCCAATTAACTCTATAAATATCTGCAAGGACTAAACATTTCTCCCAAAACAAATCATACAAATCACAGTTCAACACACAAATCACATCATTCATCAAACAACTGCATTTAGGCTCCTACAGTAGCCATCAGAAGTTGGGTACATTGTGGTCATAAAGGGATGGACATGGTCAGCAACAATACTCAGGTAGGCTGTAGCGTTGCAACAATGCTCAATTGGTACCAAGGGGCCCAAAGAGTGCCAAGAAAATATTCCCCACACCATGACACCACCACCACCAGCCTGAACCGTTGATACAAGGCAGGATGGATCCATGCTTTCATGTTGTAGACGCCAAATTCTGACCCTACCATCCGAATGTCGCAGCAGAAATCGAGACTCATCAGACCAGGCAACGTTTTTCCAATCTTCTATTGTCCAATTTCGATGAGCTTGTGCAAATTGTAGCCTCAGTTTCCTGTTCTTAGCTGAAAGGAGTGGCACCCGGTGTGGTCTTCTGCTGCTGTAGCCCATCTGCCTCAAAGTTCCACGTACTGTGCGTTCAGAGATGCTCTTCTGCCCACCTTGGTTGTAACGGGTGGTTATTTGAGTCACTGTTGCCCTTCTATCAGCTCGAACCAGTCTGGCCATTCTCCTCTGACCTCTGGCATCAACAAGGCATTTCCGCCCACAGAACTGCCGCTCACTGGATGTGTTTTCTTTTCGGACCATTCTCTGTAAACCCTAGAGATGGTTGTGCGTGAAAATCCCAGTAGATTAGCAGTTTCTGAAATACTCAGACCAGCCCTTCTGGCACCAACAATCATGCCACGTTCAAAGTCAAAATCACCTTTCAAATCACCTTTCTTCCCCATACTGATGCTCGGTTTGAACTGCAGGAGATTGTCTTGACCATGTCTACATGCCTAAATGCACTGAGTTGCCGCCATGTGATTGGCTGCTTAGAAATTAAGTGTTAACGAGCAGTTGGACAGGTGTACCTAATAAAGTGGCCGGTGAGTGTAGTTTATATGCATTCCAGAAACTTTAAATACCTTTACCGTAAAAGGGGATTGTATAAGTATTGTTTTATCCTGTTTTCGTGAGAGTTAAATTTTGTGTGGAAATTTCTTAGAATTTTGATACACTTCATTGCAAAGGATGTTGCAGTGGCTACTGAGGCTAAATGCAGAAGGAGCAATGCATAGAGTCCATTGTCTCCACCAATACAATTTGATATATGTTTAATCAATATTTCTGAAAAATTTGTTTAAATTAATTTACAATTCAATTGAAATAAATGCTTGATGTTTTGCTAAGTTTCTGAGCAGAACTATATATTTTTAAATGTTTTAGCTGCAGTGTTTTGTATCCTCCTTTCCAAATAGAAACTACTTACAACCAAATGAAAAGCTAGTTAATAATGTGAAAAAAAGCTGTAGGCAGCTACATCATTAAATAAATGCATGCACTTAGCTCTAAACCTGTATCTAATTTGACAAAACTGCAAGAATAAGGATGCGGAATCTGGCACAGTATCAGCAGTCATCAGGTGACTTTTCTTTCCCTCATAAGAGCCTTTTGGGACAGGAGAACTGAAAGAGGTTGTAACTCATCTGATATTTGGAATATGTTTTAATCTTAGGTTTCATTAAAAATGATCAATATGATTTTATCATTAACTGGTTTCCATTTAAAAAATATAATGACTGTTTTGGCCTCTCTCTGAGGTCGTCAATTAAGAATGGAAGAGAGGTAACTTCTTTCCTATTCCCGGTTATGTCAGTTAATGTAATTGACTGCTATCCTGCAATGCAATTAAAGTTTACAAAATATAAATAATTTGAAAGATCTGATATTTTAATGTTGATATCCAGTTTTTGTTTTATGATATGCTTCAGCAACAGTAATAGAGCTATTTATATTGAGAGTACAAATGAAACGAAATCCAAAACACCCATATAAATCCAATCCACAGATCTTTGGAAAATTGTCCTTGAAAGATTTATCCTGTAATTTTTCTCCAAGAAATCATGCAATCCACACACCATTTAACTGTGTCTATGATGTTATAAATTAGTCCGCCTCCAAAGTTTCTGTGTAAAATCAAGGTGATAGTTTTACTCATAATATACAAGCAGTGTGATGTCTTTAGATCAATTTCTTTGTATACCACCAGCCTTTGTGATGCATTTTTGATTGACAAAACATTTAGCCAACGAGAAGACGATTTTTATACACTGTGTAAGATGTTGAAAGAACACGATGTAAAAAACTGGCTTAGAAAACTGTTGGGAAAATCATGTGAAAAACTGGAAAGTGGAAATTCCTTCTTTAGCTGATTGATGCACATATTAAACTAATTAAATGTTTTGATCTGAACTAGATTATAAGGAATTATGCCAGTCGCCATGACACTCAGTGTGTTGTCCCTGCTTAACTTGATCCTCAAGATTTTCCTTGCCAAAGACACTGGAACTTGTCATGTATAGATATTGGTTATGACGATTTAGCTTTATTGTATTTCTTTTTTAGGTCTACATATGAACTATATATATATATATATATATATATATATATATATATATATATATATATATATATATATATATATATATATATATTTTTTTTTTTTTTTTTTTTACATTTGTAAAAGTTGTGTAATTGATACATAAGATTTGCAAGGGTATCTTGATAACTCTGAGACCGGTTGCACATGCTGTGTGGCTTGTGTTCGGCTGTAAGTTTGGCTGACTCCTTCAGTGCCCCTCTGACTGAGCTCTGGGACACTCAAGTGCTATTATGCTAATCACACATCATGCATTCTCTGAATATTCATCGAGGTCTGCTCTCTGCAATGTCCTTGCTGAACTTCCTGTTACCTGCAGCCAGCGCGAGGGAAGGGAAGAGAAGAAAAATGGAAGGAGAGGGGGAAGCTGGAGGGAGAATAAGGAAGAAGGATTGCATTAAAATTGCCCGTGGGTTATCCATTAGACATGGTAGTGGGCTAGCTTTGGGAGGTCACATTAATTCTTGTGCCCTGTATCACTTCACCCAAGTGCTGCTTATTTAATAGTTCAGCTAGTGCTTGAATAAACAGCTCCAGTTTTATGAATTAGTCTATTTTCATGCTCTACCAATACATTAAATGGCAAATATATGTACATCACTGGGCTCAGACATTTTTCCCCCTGCTTTTTCAGTTTTTTTTTTACCTGCATTACCAACATTCTCACTGTCCTTTCATATAATAAATATTTCAGCAGCATGTGAGAAAAGTATAATATTCTAGTGTTTTTATTAATTTATTATTAGTATTTTCATACTACCAAACAAAAGTCAAATTTAATGTTTTTGAAAAAGTCTCTTATGGTCACCAAGACTGCACTTATTTGGTCAAAGATACAGTAAAATGGTGATATTTTCAAATATAAAAAATAAATTTAAAAATAAATTTAGTATTTTGAAAATATATTCAGCACCATTACTTCAGTCTTCATGGTCACATGACCCTTCAGAAATCATTCGGAAATCATTATTTTTTTCTTTTTGTATTTACTGTCACTTTTGATTAAGTTAATGCATCCTTGTTGAACAAAAGTTAATTTCAGAAGAAAGAAATCTTACTGACTGGCAGTTTTAAAAAAGTTTGTCAATTAGGGAAGGAGGAGGCGGCAATCGGCACATTTAAACACAAAAATAAAAACAACAAAACCAGTGTGTCGCGCTGGTGACTGTTTAACACTCGCGCCACCGGCCTCGCACCGTTCCCATGGATTTCGGCCCCGCCCTGCTTGCCACAACAGTACATGTTTTATTTTTAAAGATTTCTTTTCTGTTTACTTCGTCAAAAAGCATCACTCGTCTAAAATTGTAGCATTCCTATGTCAACTTCTTATATCAGCACAATTTGAAATAACAATGTGTTATTTAATACATAAAAACAAATGTTTAAGTTTGCAAGATATAAAAATCCAATTCGCAAAATGACAGTTCTATCATTTGGCTTAAAACTGTCTTATACTACCACAGGTCATTAGGCTACTCTTACTGTTGAGCCGTATTAGATTTGTTAATTAATCACTTTTTTTATAGTCTGTGCATATCATAACCCTGAGGAACTGGCGAGAGGTAAGGCATTATTTTGTAGCACATCACTGATATCAGATTAGCATTAGTGATCATGGGAGTCGTTCTGATGTTTTGCAGCGTGTAGACCATCTGTTGAAGCAGGAAAAGTTCATGGAGTCTCTGTCTCTGGCCTGGTCCTTCCACGAGGGCACCGCCAAAGCTGTGTTAGGTCAGTCATTCTGTACACATCCACATTTAACATGTGTTTCGGTTGATTTATTTATTAATTAATTGTTATTTATTTCTGTGAAAATGCTTGCAGTTTTCCGCCCTCTTAGTCTTTCATTTTTCAAGACCATAAATGATTTTTTAAAAAGTCTCACACCAAAAAAAGGAAGAAGAAAAGAATGCTGTTAGTTTAGATTCAGAGTTGAATGCTCCAATTATATCACAAAATACTCAGGAATTAAGACCTAATGTGATATGTTTATGTTACAGGTCTATTTGCAGACCCTGCTAAGAGAAAAGGTGTGGTTGCGGACAAGGTAATGAGTTAATACAATGATATCTGAAATCTGGGTCTCACCATGAATTGAAGCTGGAATGGTTTTAAAAATGAAAAAGAAAATAAATAAAATTACAATGACACAGGTACGCTTACACGTCAATGTGCTAAAAACGGAAAATGAAAACGATTGTCGTCCATAGTAGCGTTTTCATTGCGTTTCGGAAAAGATCCCTGTCCACATAACATGACTAAAAAGTCATGTCACGACCATTCCTGCACACTGGGCATGTGCATAGTGTAAGCAATTGCCAGCTGTTGTTGATTGCTCTAATAATAGCTTGCCTCTTGTGCATGTTGGCAGATGCAGTATTAGCTTATAAAATGCAGAGTTTAGCTGCATAATGGCTGCTATAAAAGGACAACAAAGCCAGCAAAGCTTTCTGTCATTCCGTCTTCATGTTATTGTTTACACGGCCATCGAGACTGGACTGGTACAGAGCTGTTGAGAGAGATGGCTCTGGTCTGTTACAGTGCGTGTCCACTGGAGCAGAGTGAGCGTTTTCAATAAATTCCTATGGAAGCTTGCGAGTGTGAAACTCAACTTCCATAAGAGTTAATTGAAAACGCCCACTCTGCTCCGCGGCAGTGGACACACACCGTAACAGACCAGAGTGTTCTGGTAGTGTAATGTGGCCTGCCATGCCTTCATTTTCAAAAGTCTCCGTTTTGGTCCGTTTACAATGCAATGCAACCCCTGCGTTTTCAAACTAAAAAAGGGTCAGCAGCGTTTCCAGTTGTCGAGGGTCGAAAACACCAGAGTGGTGTGTAGACCCGTATTCATAGCAGGAGTTAAGCATTTTAAAACAAAAAACGCACCACTCAGTGTAGGGCTGGGACAATAAATCGAATGCATCGCGAATCTTGGATCGATTCCAATATTTTCCGAATGCATCGCCATTCTCTCTCGAAATCGAATTCTGAGCTTAGTGTTTAACCGCAGATACACATTCTACTATAGTTTTTAACCACATGCTCAAATGCTCACGAAGAAGAGCGCTTGTGCGTTCGACTGATTCTGAGAATGTACCTGCAGCTCAGAATGCTTTTATGAAACAAGATTAATATAAACCACCCACTGCAAACACCATTGTAATTCGCTTCTACCTGTTTTAACTTTATGAATGATTATTTTATAAAAGGTTCAAGTGGTACGCGTAAGGCATTGCTGTAAAATCTAAGCTCAGAATTGATTTGAGATAGAATCGTGATGCATTCGGAAAATCTCAGAATCGATCCAGAATCATTTCTCGATTCACAATGCATCGATTTATTGTTCCAGCCCTACACACTAGTGTAAACAGGGCCTGAATAAGAAAAAAGAGGCATGTCTAGGCCATAAAGTACCACTAGAGGTGTTCTGAAGACAGTTGGTAGGTCTTATGGCCAGTCTTTAGTTCATCATGAATAAGTCCTCATATGTAAAATAAGTCTTCACTGTCACCCCTTTTCCACCAAAGCATTTTGAGAGCCGGTTCGGAGCCGGTGCCTGTGCGCGAACCAGTTCTTTGCTATTTAAAAAATGGCGGTCACAAGTTTCTATTCGTCTTGTTGGTCACGGTAACCCCGCCCCCAGCCACTGACGTAATCGGTTCTTACTTCTAGACCAGCTATGATTTGGTGCTACTTAAGAACCACTTTTACTGGTTCGGAGCTGGTGCTTTGGTGGTGGAAAAACAAAGAACCGATTTGAAACTAGGCTCTGGCTCCGAACCAGCACCAGCTCTGCCTTGGTGGAAAAGGGGTATAAGTGACAATACCTAAAAAAATGGGTAAAACCTAAAATGGGTAATAAACGTATTTCAGTTCTGAATTATTTGATGCATATTTATTTTGTTTATTTTTCTGGCATTCGCCAAAGTGCTAATTTTCATGTTGTACCTTAAAACGTTTTTAGCACTTTTAGTTTACACATGTGAACGTTTTTAGCACTATAAAGGTTCATACAAATAAACACATCTAATACCTAATACTTACCTACTACGGTATGTTAATTAAATATATTTAAATTTAGACCACACACAGACTCTCTTGTATAATATATAACTTTAAAATTATCCATAAATCCAATAAGGATAAAAAATCCAATCTGCTAAGGCTAGCTAATATTATAGCTTCTAACCTTATGCATATTTTGCATAAAGAGTTTGAACTACTACCATGAAAGAAGAGATATACAGTCCCCAGATTGAACAAAGTGAGGCTGTAACACTCTGTGCACCAGGCTATCTTAACGTTGAACAAAAACATTCAATCAGAAATCAAGAGTACTGTGAAGGTGTTCGATGAATAAGTGTTGTATTATTTGAATGTATAATATGTGATGTTTAAGTGTGTGTCGATGTAGAATGTATGTTAGATGTTGTAAACATAGACACTGTTATACAAGAAAAATTTCAGACTCGTCTGACAATGTATAAAGTAAGGTAAATAATGAACTCCTTGAGTTCTACTCTCTAACTCAACACATGATCTAATTGGAATCCTGCCTCTATTATAATAATATTTTTTTTTCTTTTGAGACTTGATTTCAGAATCAAGTAATATCTATCAATATCTACCTGTACTGCTGTAAATGATAGCTATGATGGCTAAATTAACTTCTTTTAGGTATATAAAAACTATTCACCATTTATTTTTTTGAGCAAAAAAATGACAAATTCCTCTGGCGCTTTCTCTCTCCACAGATGGTGGAAATGTTGTTACAGTATGTGGACCGCTCTCTGAAAAAGTGTCCAGAGCAAGGGAAAATCCAAGTGATGGAGCAGCACTTCCAGGTAATGGGTCACCCAGAGAAACACTCCCAAATGGTGTTATTTTAGGGAATCATTAGGTTTAGACGGAGCTCAAGAAGTGAAATATTTTTCCATAATGTTATTTAACAATATTGATATTATTTAATGAGACAGTTAGACTGAGCTGAAGAGTTTTTCAGCGTAATAGAATCTTTTTAGTGAGGTGAGAGAGAGGAGAGCAGACTCCGAGAGCGATGCAGACTCCTTTATGTCAGATTTTTGGCCTGCGGCATCCATTTTTAAACTGCATCTCATCATAAGGCGGAAACCACATACAATAATGGCTCACTAATGTCATTTCTCCTCTGCCTCTGGGTCTCGCTCACTCTCAGATTTCTTTTTGCCATTAAGAAGCACTCTGTCATCACAAAAATAAGGCACTCACCATAGCCAAATGGCAGATTTAGCTCTGTATATCTAGGGCAATGTGGAATGTTATGCTGCTCTAACTGCCTTTCTGTTAGACACACTTTTGTACCGCAAATGGAATATGCACATTTAATTACTTCTCCCATGTTCATTGGACTATGATTCT
>JAQIUQ010004583.1:0-27114 GCA_030378365.1 Hybognathus amarus | reverse complement strand
GACACTGACAGGTTATGATGTATTGGTTTATGTCAAGGTGTCATAACAAAGACATCTCAAACAATGTCATATTTGCATAATAAATGTCATAACTGAGCGAATGACACTTAATGACAGTTGTCATAAGGCATGCAAAAAAATAAGTTTGGTTCCAGTTGTTTGTCAGTTGAGGTCATGGGTCGGTAAGAATCTTTTTGTTTGTTTTTTTTCCTCAGTGGCAGTAAGAAACATTGGAAAGATACTAGACTACTTATAAACATAACACTAAACCGCCAATAGGTGGCGGCAGAATAAAATCTGAATATCGATGCAAAAGTTTATTGCAGTAATTCAACATAAAGGTAATATAAAAATAATATATTATAGACTCATTACATGCAACATGAGATATTTCAAACCATTACTTTATACAATACTAACAGATTGTTTCAAATCAGCTTCACCATAATAAACAGGAAAATAACAAAATCCATATGTTGCAAACTTCAGTCTGCCGTCAAGCAGTTCCAAATAGACATTATACTGTCATTAATCATATCAATTCTAGTGCTGGGCGGTTTGACCAAAAATTGATATCACGGTTTTTTTCAAAATCATAACGGTTTTTCGGTTTTTTCGGTTCGGTTTTTTTTTATTTATTTTTTTTATGCATAGTCAGGTGTTCAATGCATTTTCTACTGGTTAAGAGAGGAATTACTGCAGTAAATTGACTTAGGATGGTCTATTTTACTGTCATTAGTGAATATTGTAGAATAATTCCACACTAGTAATACAGGTTTGCATGGCCCCAGAAAATTATGCTGTTTACAAATAAGAGCCATTCATGATTCTAATGAAGTGAGGAATCAAAATGCAAAGACAACGGCAGTCAAAATACAGAACTTTTATTTTAAACAACACAATTAGAACAACTTGGAATACTTTTGCTAGTTCAAGTACAAATCCAGGAACATTACGTGCATTCAAGTAAATATAAAGGAAATCTTGTCTTGCATTGCTTTTAAGGTCTATTAAAGAAATTAAAACAAAATTATGCAACTTGCATTAGTTATTCCTTCAAAAGTATTGCTTCGAAACCAGAACAAACATAAAATAAATATAAAGTGCTAACTTACTTGGCACACAGGATTATCCTGTATAATGGAGACAATATTTGGCTCGACTTTTCTTTAGCTTTCCCTGTGTTACATGCTGATGTGGAGGGCGCTAAATCCGCGGCTGAATCCTGATATTCAGATCTTGATATTCCAAGACATGTTTGCGGCTAAGGCGCTGGAGCAATTTGCTTGTGTTGCCGGGTCATTCTCCCCAGCGGAGAATTTTAGCCCAACTGGTCGACGTCGGATTTTTGGAAAACAAAAAACCTCCAAACAACAGACCCGGCTCCTCTTTTTGGCACAAGTTCTTCTTCGGTGTCATCACTGTCATGTTGTACTAATTCTTCAGCATCCATCGTCCATGTAACGTAACAGAGCGCTGCTGTTTGTTTACCCTCGTCAGTACTCAGTAGTGCAACGGGTAAAGGGTCCGTCTGAAACAGTGTCACGCACTCTATGGTCGCGCAGCGTGACGTCGTTCTGAACGTTGTGTAATTAAACCGGTATGGCGGTTTATTCAAAATCAAAATCGTGACGAAAATATAAACCGGTTTTCGGTTTGAACCGTTTTACGCGCCAGCACTAATCAATTCTATCCAGTGCAGGGGCGGGTCTACGTGGTAGCCAAAGGGGGGCATCACCCCCCTCCTGAAACTCGATTGGCCACCCCAGGTGCCCCCCTGTCTTGTGACTGGTTCATTTTACAGCCAATCAGTTTATAGAATCTCCTGAAGTTTGTGATTCAAAGAAGTGCAGCGATCAAAGAAACAATGGTTGTCGAGGACTTGGACTTTTACTTTATCAGAGTGTGGGAAGTCAAGACACCAAACAAAAAGAGCTGGTAGAGAACCTTTATGAATGGTTTAATATGTTTGTATGGTTTTCTCAGATCAATGTTTTTTACTTCATCAGGCTCTGCTCAAGTTGGTTGTGGTTGATTTCAATCCAATGTTCAGTCAAATTTTAATAAAACACAAAAAAATACGCTGGGCGCTATCAAACAATAAACATTGTCATGGTGATTTGCATATTTTTAGGGCTGGGTAAAAATATCGATTCATCAATGCATTGCAATTTTTTGCTTCTCAATTCAATATCGATTCATCAAATCCTATGAATCGATTCAGCCATCCAGGCCAGTGGCGGCGCTGTGGGCTACACTCTAGTGAGAGCGTTCAGCGTTGTACAAGTCGTGCTTTAGCAAAACAGCGCGATAATGACGGACAGCAGCTGCACTCCGTTCAAGCCTGATTCAACCCTGCACCGCCAACATTAAAAGCCGACGTTTGGGCTCATTTTGGATTCCACTGTAAGCCGGGAACAATGGAAGCTTGTTTCCGTCACAGAATGGAAAATAAAAAAGGTAATTGCGACTTTTTATCTCACAATTCTGACTTTTTTTCTCACAATTGGGAGTTTAACGTTACAACTCGCAATTCTGACTTTATTTCTCAGAATTGCGAGATATAAAGTCAGAGTTGCGTGATATAAAGTCACAATTGCGTGATATAAAGTCAGAAATTGCGTGATATAAAGTCGCAATTGCGTGATATAAAGTCGCAATTGCGATGTATATAAAGTCGCAATTGCTGATGTTTAAAGTCAGAAAATTCCGAGATGTAAAGTCAGAAATTTGCAAGATGTAAAGTCAGAATTCCGAAATGTAAAGATCAAAATTTCAGAAAAATGTAAAATCAGAATTCCGAGATGTAAAGTCAGAAATTGCAGAAATGTAAAGTCAAAATTGCAAAATGTAAAAATCAGAAATTGCCGAGATGTAAAGTCAGAATTGCGAATGTAAAGTCAAAAATTCGCAAGATGTAAAGTCAGAATTGCGTGAAATGAAAGTCAGAAATTACGAGATATAAAGTCAGAAATTGTGAGATATAGTCAGAATTGCGAGATATAAAGTTCAGAATTGCGAAATATAAAGTAGAAATTGCGAGAATATAAAGTCAGAAATTACGAAGATATAAAGTCAGAATTTGAGAGATATAAAGTTAGCAGAAATTGCGAGATATAAAGTCAGAATTGCGAAATATAGAAGTTCAGAATTGCGAGATATAAAGTCAGAATTGCGAGATATAAAGTCAGAATTGCAAAGAATATAAAGTCAGAATTGCGAGATATAAAGTCAGAATTGCGAGATATAAAGTCAGCAATTGCGAGAATATAAAGTCAAAATTACGAGATATAAAGTCAGAATTGCGAGATATAAAGTCAGAATTCAAGATATAAAGTCAGAAATTGCGAGATATAAAGTCAGAATTCGAGATATAAAGTCACAATTGCGAGATATAAAGTCACGCAATTGCCGAGATATAAAGTCAGGAATTGCGAGAATATAAAGTCAGAATTGCGAGATATAAAGTCAGGAATTGCGAGATATAAAGTCAGAATTGCGAAATATAAAGTCAGGAAAATTGCGAAGATATAAAGTCAGAATTGCGAAGATATAAGAGTACAAAATTGCGAGATATAAGAGTCAGAATTGCAAGTATATAAAGTCAGAATTGTCGAAGATATAAAGTTCAGAAATTGCGAAAAATATAAAGTCAGAATTGCAAGATATAAAGTCAGAATTGCCAAGATATAGTCAGAATTGCGAAGATATAAAGTCAGAATTGCAGAAAGATATAAAGTCAGAATTGCGAGATATAAAGTTCAGAAATTGCGTCATATATAGTCAGAATTGCGTGATATAAAGTCAGAATTGTGAGATATAAACTATTACTGAGAGGGAAAAAGGTTAGTCTTTTTTCCCCTTAGAATTGGCCTGATAACTCTAAATTGCTGTTAAGTGTGATCAGCTGTTAAGTGTTATTGTTTACAAAATTATAATTATAATATAATATTGCACTTTTTTGTAGTATGCACATTTTGTGCTTCGGTTTATATTTCTTTTATAACTTGAATGTATAGGAAGAAAAAAATAAACTTTCTACTACTTAGTTACATGCACTTTAGAGGTGTTGGTAAAACACTGTACAGTGCTTGTCACAGTTGTGTTTGTATTCAACATATACAATATTGTACAGCAGGGCTCGAGACTAACGGCGTCCTATCGTCCTGGGGACGATAGAAAATGTGTTTAGGACGAACAGAAATATTCTCCAGGACGCCTACAGGACGAAAGACATTTTGTATGTGTGTTCACAGGGCTTCGAATTTCGCCTCCTAATTATAATGTGGGATATTCCCGCAATCGTTATCCACACAGATTATAAAATGCCAGACGCAATTTCACAAACAGCGTGAGTGTTCAGCGGTGCTGCGTCTTCTCTTCTCTCAAAATGTGTTGTGGAAGGCAAGCATCTGTCACTGCTGCGAGAATACACACTCGCGTTCAGGAGTGTGACCTGACGGAATATTCACTTGCACAATCGGGCCAGCAGTGCATCGTGAATGCATTTGCACGTCTTTTTAAGTCTTACCAGTTTAAACATTCAGGCGATTTTAAACTAATCAGTGCTCGCGCGCTCTCTGGGATGACTATGCGCACATTCATAGAAAATCCGCCTCAAGGACAGCTGGCCAGTAACAAAAGTTATTTTTCACGGATTATATTGCATTTAACACGCAAAACTGTGCCAATTTCGGTCTTCGTGAGTATAATAGTCTAAACATAGCCGGTTTTGTCTTTAATAAGCATAAAACGCATGCCAGCATAATGAACACAGAATCCGTGCCCTAACTCTTAAAGAGACAGCACCCATATGTGTCGGTCATTAATTTTGTCGTCAAAACATAAAAATTTAAGGAATTAAAGTTAAAGGAATCAGGATTGATAGCATATGTAGGCCTATTTAATTTATTCTGGACTAAAATAATATCCAGTGTTATTTTCCATTTGATTACTTTATTCAATTTCTGTCTATGAATATAGTGTTAGACCTTCAAAAACTTTTCTCTATATTTGTCTTTATTTGTATCTTTATTCTATTGTATTTATTTGTGCAACTTTTTTTTCAATTTAATTGAACAATTTAAATCAAGCTTTGTGTTGTGTAAATTCTTAACAACATTTCCCCATTGTAAAAATGCAATGAGCGCAAACATTCAGGCAAGATAAATAATAATTTTGTTTGGAAAAAATTAATGTATTTTTTAAGTCACAGTAGTTAAATCTGTATCTGTATTGCATGTACAAACTTTAAAATCATTCATATATTAACTTCTTAAAAGATTTTTTTTTTTCTCTGGAATGTAGGTTTGGAAATTTTTGAGAAATTCTAAATTAATTACAGTTGAACTAAACCCATTATATTTTAGTCATCTGAATTGTTTTAGTTAACTAACAGCTATGGATGATAACAGCAGGTACAGAAACAAAATTTTTATTTTGGGACGGTTGACATTCACTTTAGGACGGTTCAAATTGTCATTCAGGACGGTTCCAGGACGGAGGTGAAAAAAGTTAGTCTGGAGCCCTGTTGTACAGTTCATTTCATGCTGAATAAACCATGACAGGAAACAAACATGCTGGGGACAATTTGTTCTTTAACATTGGTAATACTGCACACATTATCTGAAAATATACTCAGGTCCTTAATTACTTGTGTGTTTACTTAGTATTGAATCGATATCGAAGCTAATAAGTCATTATTGAATCAAAACTGAATCAAAGCCTAAGAATTGAAATTGAATTGGAATTGTGAAATACCTAACAATACCCTACATATTTTTATATCAGTTTATTTTGTGACCACATAGCAAGTTTGCACCAAATGACAATATGCCCAGAATGTTCCAAAAAATAAATAATCATTATCATAATTGTCTCGTGACACGTACGGTACGTTAATGCACAAGACGGTCACTCATTTCGGTCTTTAATCAAGCACTCCCGTCACACATTGTTTTTCTCATGCAGAAAAACTATTTATAATATATTTAATATGCGCAATTTCTCTGGCCGCACCGCTCTCATACAGGAATGAAGCGTGTCTCGCCTGGAGTTCAGCAAACGACCTGCAGACTTATCAGCCAATAAAAAAAAAGATTGGTGCTACTCAATAGCCAATCAGAAAAGAGCACTATTGTATCTGGGTAAGATTTAACTTAACAACCAATGAACAAAAATGCATATCCTGGAACTGGAGCTCTTGTACTGCTGAATTATTCATTAATCTAGTTTATAATAGCATTTTTGTCATAGATTATGATCATATTTTTTGGGATTTGTTGTTTTTCTTTATAATGAAGTTGTATTAATTAGATTGTGTTTAGCACACAAAAGAGTTATAATCAGTTCAACACAGAGAGTTATAGAAATTCTACTAGATAAAAAAAATAATAAAAATACATTGGAATCGATAAATCGAGTTTTTTATAAAAAAATTGCAGATTTTAAAATAGCCCAGCCCAAGATAAAGAGGATGAAAACTAAATATATAATTTTGTTAGTTGGTTTTTGCAAGCTTGTGAGAGTTATTTTTGTTATATTTGGAGGCATTTCTTTTAGTTATTTATTTTTTATATATTTATTTTTCTAATACAGAAGACATTATTTCTATAATTATTTCGTTCATTATATTTTTAATCTGTCATAATAAAACATGTTGAGACATGAATATGATCACCTTAGTATAGGATTCTATTATTATTTCTGTTTTACATTAAGCGCCATCTAATGTCAGGGAATGAATATTGCATGTTCACTCAGCTCATCGTCAGCAAAAAACGCTTGGGTGTGAACGCAAAAAATGCGTTGAAAAACGCTGACGAATGACGCGCGCTGAAATTCGTCCCGGTGTGTACGGGCCTTAACAGTACAACTGGCCCCAGCTTGCCCCCCCCCCAGTTGAAATGGTCTAAACCGCCCTTGGTCCAGCAGTTTAATACCTATGTTAAGTTCAACTATTATGAAAAGAGTTCATTATTTACTTTGAGAAAGTTTAATATTGATTCAATTCAATTCAATCGATAATCAATTATGAAACGAAGTTGAAAAAGCTATGAACAAGAGAGCACTTACACACCTTGGCAAATGTCCTACAGTTTAGCAAGACAAGGACTGTTGCAGTTATGTTTAATTTGCATAACATTTACGCTTCATTAACGTTACTATTAAAGGGATAGTTCACTTTGAAATAAATTGTTGGTATGTTTCAGCTTACCTCAAGGGCATCCAAGATGTAGGTGTCCTCGTTTTAGCAGTATTTTCAATTTTTATATTTTTAGGTCAAACCATTCTTGTTTCTGTCAGTTAGGCTTGGTCGGTATTACGGTAACATTATACCGCAGGGATCTAAAAATAGCAATGGCTATCAGTTTCAATATTAGTCATCCCGTCAGAAAAAAAAAAAACAATGCACTTATATAGGAGATGAGGAATCCTTGTTAGGGGTCGACCGATATATGATTTTCAGGGCCGATGCCGTTATTACAGATCAAATAGACCGATAACCGATATATGTGTGTGTGTGTGTGTGTGTATTTATATATATATATATATATATATATATATTAGGGCTGTGATCACATGAAAGAAATCCTTAGTCGACCAAGGTCTTGTCCTGCGCAACGATTAGTCAACTAAAAAAAAAACGGATGTTTTGATTGAACATTTTTTAAACAATTGTCATAGAGCATTTATAAAACAACAACGAAAAAACATCGAAAATAAATAAAACTATAATAATAATACAATTCTTCTGAAAATTAAGTGATTTTTTTTAACTGCAAGTGAGGAGCTCTGTCCTTGGTCTATAGTGACAGTCACAATCACGCACCTGATCACACCACACGCTACAAAATAATATAACTGCTATCTGCCACATAATGAAAAATCCTAACAAAAGCTCTCGTTACAGGCTGTATTCTTCTTTACTTACAAAGCTATGGGTTAACTTTTGTCCAGCCGATCTGTTAGGCGTTTTAAAACAACAGACAAAATAGCCTAAAAAACAATCTGAAATCTAGGCTGTGTTGTAAGATAGCATATAAGTTTAATTTCGTTTTGTTACATTATTTAGGCTACTTTCAAATGAGTCAAGTGTACAAATAAAAACCTATTAAGAAAACAATCTATTGAGTCAGTATGATAAAGCCGTTAAAAGAGCTGCTCACGTCTTTTGCGCGCTCAAGTTCGATTTCAAATAGGCATGTGATGTGCGCGCTCATAATGGAGCAACGCGGTCGCCACCGTCGCCTACCTCCACAAAAATGTAGCCAGACAAAAGATTTAGATTTCTTGGACATTCTGTCGACTAAAGTAGCGTGAACTGAATGAATACAGCAAAATTACCTACCGGTACATCCCTTACTGAGCGCGAGCAGCAGCGCAGCCAGCTAGGTGCGGTTCCCGAGTGTGTTGTGTGTGCGCTAAACTGTGGCGCAGTTACAAGAAATAGCCTAAATTAAAGCATTTAAAGATGGGGATAAAACATAGGCTAATTATATTTAGAATACAGTAATAAATAACTGCTTTATAAAGGAATAAATATCAAGGAGTAAATCATTGAAAATGTATTTCTATTGGCAAAAAAAAAAAAAAAATGCGACTGGTCGACCAATAAGAATTTCAGTCGACCAAGACGGCATCGACCTGATTAGTCGACTAAACGACTAAAGTTGACAGCCCTAATATATATATATATATATATATATATATGTATATATATATATATATATATATATATATATATGTATATATATATATATATATATATATATATATATATATATATATATGTATATGTATATATATGTATATATATGTATATATATATATATATATATATATATATATATATATATATATATATATATATATATATATATGTATGTATATATATATATATATATATATATATATATATATATATAAAGAGTTCAGATTTGAAATTTGAAATTAGCCATTTGAAATTTTCTTCTAAAATTACCATTTTTATCAAGCTTTTATATTTAAGTTCAGTAATTTCACTTAAATGACAATTAATAGGTAATCTTCATTGCCATTTAAGTTAAATTACTGAACTTAAATATATACAAGCTTGATAAGAATGATCATTTTAGAAGAAAATTTCAAATGGCACTTAGAGGCTTTTGCATCTGAACTTTTCACATACACATATATATATATATATATATATATATATATATATATATATATATATATATATATATATATATATATATAAACAAACCGCTTTTTTGTGTCCTTAGGCCATCAATGTGTACTTACATTTATGGGTCATTAAATCATGTTTAATTTGGACTTCTCTGTGCAGGCTCTTTGAGGTGGACACCATAAACCTCCATTATATGACTGACAGACAAGAACGGTTTAAACTAAAAATATTAAAATTGAAACTAATGTGGAAACAAAGACACCTAGGCTACATCTTGGATACCTTGAGGTGAGGTAAGCTAAAACATACCAAAAATTAATTTCAAATTGACCTATCCTTCTTTAAAATTGAAGTCCATTCCCAAGTGCACACTTATCTGCGTGTTCAGAAACAGAATATCAGTACCAAAAAACAAAAACAGAAAGCCTTTCAGTGAGAAATATTTACTGACGTTCATTGAAATATATTCAACAGACAGCTGAAGAATAGGCTTATATACAGACATAGAGAGAACGAGTTAGTTTATTTATCAGAACGGATAACAGACAAAACAAGAGAAAGATAAAAACTATATCCCACATCCTTTGCCTGATACGAGTACAGATTTAAGTTGACAGCTCAATCAGTGTTACTAACAGATGAAGGCAGAAGAGACTGTGCGTGTGTGTGTGTGCGTGCGCGCGCTTTAGTCATGACTCATAAGGTGAATCCGATCAACAAGCGCAGGCTAATCTTTATTGTCATCATTAACTCGTTACATTACCACGCTCGTGTTTTACACACTGCAGAAACACGATATCATTGATATGAGTGTCATTTGATTTAATATTGTGCAGGAATCACGAGTAGCATCATTATCACATGCTAACCGCTCCAGCTAACGCTGTCGTCACGCGAGTCTCCACACTGCGCGCGCGCACCCGCGCAACAGGGACACGCTCGCTCACATCATCACCAAAACACACAAAACTGCTCATTAGAACCGCCGATTAACAATACTGGTCAATGAATGTTGTCAGATATGACATACCTCACTGCTGACGCTCTGCACCTCCATTTCGAGCGAGGACTCTGTCGCGGGGCCGAAAGATATCATATGGTGGGGACTGAGGCTTATTCCGTGAGGCATTTCTGCGTCCGTGTGTGACCATTAAATGTGCATGAAGATCAAGTGACGCGGGCGATTTGCAGGAGCACACAAACCGCGCGGGACCCTCCGCTCGCTTATTCCCGCAAATATGGCCGTCTGTCCGCGCGAGCTGAAGACGGCAGCGATGACGTCACTGTGACGCAACCCAGCGGAGGATTTCCCCATCAAGCAACCGAGCACAAGAAAAACGGCATACATTTTATCAAGAAATCTTATTGATGGTGGCCTCAATGTGTTTGACTTTTGTTCATTCAATAATACCCTTAAAATGAATTGGGCCAAAGGCTTTCTCAAATATCCAACCTCTGTTTGGAACTTCATTCCACATTATATTTTCTCCAAATTTGGTGGTTTAAAATTCTTATTGCTTTGTAATTATAATGTTGAAAAATACCACCTAAATTATCTAAATTTCATAAGCAGATCCTTCTTGCCTGGTCTCTGATCTACAAGCACCACTTTTCTCCTCACAAATATATTTCATATGGAGCGGTGATATATCTCTTTTCTTCCAGCGCTGGTTTGAGGTTGATATTTTGCTTGTGAGTCTGTTATTTAATGCAAATGGCCATTTATTAAACTATGAAGAATTCCATAGTCGTTTTTTGCTATTTCATTGCTAGTCATTTTCATTTGCTAGTCATTTGCTATTTGCCATGCAAGAAACCAATTTGAAATGATTGAGCTTTGTGACATGGTGCATTATCCTGCTGGAAGTAGCCATCAGAGTATAGGGCCACAAAGGGATGGTCATGGTCAGAAACAATGCTCAGGTAGGCTGTGGCATTTAAACGATGCCCAATTGGCACTAAGGGGCCTAAAGTGTGCCAAGAAAACATCCCCACACCATTACACCACCACCACCAGCTTGCACAGTGGTAACAAGGCATGATGGATCCATGTTTCAGTCTTAAACTATCCAATTTTGGTGAGCTCTTGCAAATTGTGTCCTCTTTTTCCTATTTGTAGTGGAGATGAGTGGTACCCGGTGGGGTCTTCTGCTGTTGTAGCCCATCCGCCTCAAGATTGTGTGTGTTGTGGCTTCACAAATGCTTTGCTGCATACCTCGGTTGTAACGAGTGGTTATTTCAGTCAAAGTTGCTCTTCTATCAGCTTGAATCAGTCGGCCCATTCTCCTCTGACCTCTAGCATCAACAAGGCATTTTCGCCCATGTTTCTCCCTTTTCACACCATTCTTTGTAAACCCTAGAAATGGTTGTGTATGAAAATCCCAGTAACTGAGCAGATTTTGAAATACTCAGGCTGGCCCGTTGGCACCAACAACAATGCCACGCTCAAAATTGCTTAAATCACCTTTCTTTCCCATTCAGGCTACGTCCACATTAATCCGGATACATTTGAAAACGGGCTTTTGCGTTTAAAAACGCTCTCTGTCCACACTAGTGTTTTCAGGCGTTTTCGACATTTCAGTGTGGATGAGGATGCGTGAAACTTCACAAAAACTCACTGAGATGATACAGATGGGAAAATAAATAATAATGTCATCGCACAATAACAGGATAATTTTATTTAGCAAAATATCTCACCATCACATGACTAAATTTACGTCATCGTTTTGAAATACCTCCGGTTTCACTGTCCACACTACAACGCGAAAACGGCATTTTCAAATTTATCCACTTTGGAGAGCGTTTTCCAAACGATACGTTTTTGTTGACTTAAAATGGCGTCTCAGTGTAGACGGAAGGCCACAAAACGAAAACGTATTTTTCAAACGAATACGTATTAGTGTGGACATGGCCACAGTTTGGAGTTCAGGAGATTTGCTGCGTCCGAAATCTCCATTCAAAGCACTACTCCTAACCCCTATGTTGGGGGTAGAGGCGGAGCACTATATAGTGAGCTCACCAGCATAACAGAAGCCACTTTCGGACACTACTCGATCGTCTCTCTGCGCCGTTGATTACATCATCTGTCAGCTGGTGCGGAGCCGGCTCTGGGCTAAATAGATTTTTAAAAATAAATACATTACATTATTTTGAGCTTATTTCTCCAAAATTTAAAAACTAAAAGTGATTTCTGGCCGTTTTTGTTATAATGCGCTACTCCACACATGATTATAACTTATTTTTACGAATCAACGCAATGCATGATGGTATGTAGGGCTTAGGTTAGTGACCATCGGTTGTACACTACTTTTCAAAATGCATTCTGGGATACATTGAGTGAACTATATAGGGTATAATAATCATCACTATACATTCGGACAGCACTACAAAATGGCGAGCTCACTATATAGTCCACTATATAGTGAGTAATGGGAGATTTCAGAACGCAGCAATTGTCTTGATCAGGACCACACCCCTAAATGCATTGAAACAACTGCCTTGTGATTGGTTGATTAGATAATTGCATTGATGAGAAATTAAACAGGTGTTCCTAATAATCCATTAGATGAGTGTATATTGTGAATGTTTTCTTCTTTGAAAAAATTAAAAAACAAAGTACAATATTTATGTTTTTTTCTAATGAAAACAAAAAAGGACTCAAGGCATTTCTCTCTTTTTTGAATTTATTTTAAATTATATGATACCCCTGCTCAATTTTTTGTTTTTTTTTTGTCTGTTTATTTAACTTGCTTTTTTTCTTTACTTGCTTTTACTGGCTTTTTGTCTACTGTTTAAAATTATATTATTGTTGTTTAATTCTATTTGAGATGTAACTATTTATTTGCTGTTATATTTTGTTCAATTATTTGAAAATAAAGAATAAACCTATTTTTTCCTTAAAAAAATTGTATTTCAAATAAGTTAAGAGAATTTAAATATTTCTCATTTGACATAGAGAACTCACTCTTCTCTATGCAAAAAAATTCATTTGAATATCATTTAAAACTTCCATTAAGATAATCACAAATCAGGCAACCAACTGGACCTGATTTACATGTAATTCTATCACAGACAACATTTTGGTGAATCCTCTGCACATTTCCGATCATTTCTTTATTACTTTCAATCTACAACTACTGCAGACGAAACCTGCATGTGGTCACTTTCTCCCACCCATCTTTCCTCTGCTGTGTCATCTTCTCTTCCCCCCACCCTCACAATTCTCATCTCTGGATGTGAATACCACAACGGATACTTTATATTCCACTTTAACTTCTTCTCTAGACAACATCTGCCCTCTCTCCTCCAGGCCAGCACATACTACTCCCTAACCCCTGGTTATCTGATGTTCTTTGTGACATCACTGGACCAAACTTCAGGCCAGCGGAGAGGAAATGGCGCAAATCAAAAGACCCATCTGACCTATCTATCAGTCTCTGCTCTCTTCTGTTGATGTTCACGCTGCGAAATCTTCTCATTTCCACAACAAGATTACCAGCGCTTCTAACATACAAACACTTTTTAAGATATTCACCTTCACCCACCTCCTCTTTAATTGCTTATGATTTTCTAATTTCTTCAGCAACAAAACGACAACCATCAGCAGTCAGTTCTCAGGTTCACACACAGGAACCCAGACCAAACACACCAACTTACCGAGGTAGAAATAGCTTTCCAGTAGCTCAAACAGTAGAGCGTCTGCACTGTAAAATAATCGTAATTTTAACAGTAAAATACTGTAAAAATGCCACAGTGCAAAACTGTTAATTGGTTAACAGAAAGTTTCCGTACTATATACGGTAAATAACTGTGATATATTTTTTACTGTAAAATACCGTTAAATTTACAGTTTTTGAAAGTGAAAAAGAATAACTCCTTGTATAATTTACAGTGAAAAACCGTAAATTGACATTCCCACAATTCCCTGCGTCACACTTCACAATTGATGCATTTTTGTTGAAATAACTGTTTCCTCATTATTTTTTTCTAATCAGTTATGTACATTAGGGTTTTATGTTACATTTAATGTTGTTAAATGAATGTTTATTGCATTTTTAAATTTCACGTGTGTTACCATGATGGTGTTTAATGTTTGTGTGAATGACACTGTGCAGCTTCTTTATATAAATATTTTTTAATGGAAGACAACTTGTGATGAGCTTTGACTGCTCATTTAATCTAAATCACTACTGTGGTGGTTGATGGTTGTCAGTGTATTAGATGGTACAAAACAGAAATCAAATTATCATCAAATTATTATTTCAACAGATTTCAGTAAATGAAATACGGTTTATTACTGTAAAGGTGATTACGGTTTATTATTGTAAAAGTGATTACGGTTTTGATGTCATTTTTACAGAACTGTTCTGGCAATTATTAAAAATTACTGGATTTTTTTTTTACAGTGTGCGCTTGCAACGCTATGGTCATGGGTTGGGTTCCTAGGGAAAGCAAGTACTGATAAGTGTGTAAAATGTGTACCTTGAAATGCAATGTAAGTCAGTTTGGATAAAAGCATCTGCCAAATGCATAAATGTAAGTATCTAAACTTCTCCTCTCCAGTCATCCTACCACCTGCCCTCTAGACCCCATTCCCTCACACCTTCTACCAGCAATCTCTCCCACACTTTTACCAGCACATCATCAACTCAGTTTCTTTCAACCAAGTATTATCTTTCCTGTCTCAGAATCAGCTGGATATCAACAAATCTGGCTTCAAGAAAGGGCATTCAACTGAGATGCCATTACTGTTGGTCACAGAAGCCCTGCAGATCGCGAAAGCTGCTTTTTCAAATTATCAGTTCTCATTCTCCTGGATCTGTATGCTTTCGACACTGTGAATCATCAGATCCTTCTGTCCACCCTCTCATCACTGGGCATCACAAGTACTCCACTTCTCTGGTTTGAATCCTATCTCAGAGGTAGATACTTCAGGGTCGCTTGGAGAGATGAGGTATCCAAAGCACATCAACTGACCACAGGAGTTCCCCAGGGTTCAGTGCTTGGACCGCTCCTCTTCTGCATTCACACCACATCACTGGGACCCATCATACAGGCACGTGGCTTCTCTTACCATTGCTATGCTGATGACACTCAGCTCTTCCTCTCACTACCTGATGATCCCACAGTAGCTGCACGTATCTCAAGCTGTCTGGCAGACATCTCAGTGTGGATGAAGGAACATCACCTGCAGCTCAACCTGGAATTGAGCTTCTCGTCTTCCCTGCAAATCCGTCTCTACAGCACGACTTCACTGTCCAGCTAGATTCATCCTCACATTACAAAAACAGCTCGATCATGCAGGTTTGCAATGCATAACATCAGGAAGATCAGGCCTTTCCTAACTGAGCAGGCGACACAGCTTTTTGTCCAGGCCCTGGTTATTTCTAGGCTTGATTACTGCAATGTTCTTCTGTCTGGACTTTCATCGTGTGCAACTAAACCTCTACAAATGATACAGAACGGTGAAGCTCTGTCTGGTTTTCAATGAGCCATGTCACTACTCTATCTCATCTCTCTGCACTGGCTACCACTTGCTGCTTTCATCAAGTTCAAGACATTGACACTTGCTTACAGATCGGCCACTGGCTCAGTGCCCTCAAACTTTCACTCGCTCCTAAGAGTCTACATCCTTACCAGAAGCCTACGATCAGTCAATGAGCTTGTGATATCATCACAGGAGAGGCTCAAAATCACTCTCCAGAACATTTCGTTCACAGTGCATTGCTGTTGGTCGCCTTGCTCTGTTCTGTGATGCATGTCGTGACTCTCCCTATTCTAACTTGTTTATCAAATGAACGAATCTTTTCGTGTCATGACTCTCGTGTCGTGACTGTCCTGTTCTAACTCGTTTATCAAAATGAACAAATCTTTTTCGTGTCATGACTCTCGTGTTCTGACTGTCCTGTTCAAACCGTTTATCAAAGAACGAATCTTTTTCGTTTATGACTCTCGTGTCGTGACTCTCGGTTCTAACTCAATTATCAAATGAACGAATCTTTTTTTGTGTCATGACTCTCGTGTCGCTACTGTCCTGTTCTAACTCGTTTATCAAATGAACGAATCTTTTTTCGTGTCATGACTCTTCGGGTCGTGACTGTCCTGTTCTAACTCGTTTATCAAATGAATCGATCTTTCGTGTCATGACTCTCGAGTCGTGACTTTCCGGTTTAACTTCATTTAAATGAACGAATCTATTTTTCGTGTCATGACTCTCGTGTCGTGACTGTCCTGTTCTAACTTCGTTTATCAAAAGAATCAATCTTTTTTCGTGTCATGACTCTCGAGTTGTGACTCTCCTGGTTTAACTCGTTTATCAAATGAATCGAATCTTTTTGCGTGTCATGACTCTCGTGTCGTGACTGTCCTGTTCTAACTCGTTTATCAAAAAGAACGAATCTTTTTTCGTGTCATGACTCTCGAGTCGTGACTCTCCTGTTCTAACTCGTTTATCAAACTGAACGAATCTTTTCGTGTCATGACTCTTGTGTCGTGACTGTCCTGTCTTAACTCGTTTATCAAAAATAACGAATCTTTTTTCGTGTTCATGACTCTCGAGTCATGACTCTCCTGTTTTAACTCGTTTATCAAAAGAACGAATCTTTTCGTGTCATGACTCTCGAGTCGTGACTCTCCTGGTTTAAACTCGTTTTTCAAAATGAACGAATCTTTTTTCGTGTCATGACTCTCGAGTCGTGACTGTCCTGGTTCTTAACTCGTTTATCAAAAATAACGAATCTTTTTCATGTCATGACTCTCGTGTCGTGACTCTCCTGTTCTAACTCGTTTATCAAAATGAACGAATCTTTCATGTCATGACTCTCTGTGTAATAACTGTCCTGCTATAACTCGTTTATCAAAAAGAACGAATCTTTTCGTGTCATGACTCTCGTGTCGTGACTGTCCTGTTTAATCGTTTATCAAAATGAACGAATCTTTTTCGGTGTCATGACTCTCGTGTCGTGACTCTCCTGTTCTAACTTCGTTTATCAAAATGAACTAATCTTTTTTCATGTCATGACTCTCGAGTCGTGACTTTCCGAGTTTAACTCGCTTATCAAAATGAACAAATCTTTTTCGTGTACATTCGGTTCATTCAATGAATTAAATGAACGAATTGACTCTGAAAAAGATCTGTTCATTTTAATGAACGAGTTCGAACAGGAGAGACACGTAGAGCAAGGTGAGCATTTGAGTTTATAAAACCAATTTTTTTTTTTTAAATGAGCGATCGTTTCACTTGATAAGACCCTTATCCATCATCTGGAATCGTTTAAAGCCTTTAGAAACAGTTAGCAGTTTGCACTGAAAGTGTCTTTTTGACCTTGAACCGTTTGGTGCCCAATAAATTCCATTATATGGAGAAAAATCCTGGCATGTTTTGCCATTGCCAACAAGACAGGCTATACACACTTAGTGCACACTTACACTTATTTTACAAAAGAAAAACTTTTCCGTTTTAAGGATATCGTTGTCATGTAAACGTACCCTAAGGTATCTAGCAAGTCTGCTGGTGCCTTTTTCCCTTCATCCCTGGATTGATTTTTCTTTTAGTTCTTTTTTGCATTGATATTTATTTCTGATTAAATGTTTGTCAGTTAAATTGAATTCCATGTGTGGCTTTCCCTTTTTATGTTGCATCACCTAGAGCCAGGTGGTTGTAACATAGTCGACTACATAAGACTTCCGCTCGACTGACTGAGGTTTGCTGACAATGTACAGTTTTATGCAGCTTGTTTTACAAATTACTTGCAGCAAACGCCTCATATTATGCTGACCATTCAAATGGGAAACACAAATTGAGGAACAGCTATGCTCGTCCACAGCAGGGTATGTGAAAATAATCCTAATAATTATAAATCGAACAGCTTATCCATAACTATTGTGGAATAACACTAATACCGGAAAGAGCCGCGATCGGATTGGGTTAAAGTTAGTCAGCGGTAGTAGGACATCGATTAACAAAATGCTGAAATATATTTTTAAGTATGTCAATGAGTCACCGTCTTGTCTTTAATCGTCTTATTTTACGTTATATCATTATGACCAAAGAACCGTCAATATTTCCAAGCAAAAGGTGTTTTTGTCAATCATGTCGACATTTACCGGTAGTTGTGAATGGGTCTCCCACACTGCTTGATCACGCCCATCATATCTCCCCTTGGCTTTTAGATTTTCTGGAAGGAAAACAATTCCTCGTCCAAACTTTTAGAAAACCGGTATCAGATTTGCACAATCCATATGCACAATGCATCAGAATGTTTCCCTCGCTCGAAAGCTTGCCAGACCTACCGTTGCATAGTTACGGTTGCTACGACGCGAATTGGCCAGTGGCGGTTTTCGGGCGTGGCTTCAGCGAAGGGTCAATTAGAACATTGTATGCTTCCATTCATCAAACAAATAATAAGACACAGATCTTGTGTTGACTTAGTGGCGTTTATTTCATAGTACTGGACCTGGCCAAGGCAGTCTGATATGCTATAGAAATCGAATTTGTAGGATCCAACAGTTATTGGTTCGTTTCCACAGGCACTATGTGGCACATGTGAGTAACAGAAGAGGTGGAAGCTGCCCTGCATTTATAGTCTGATTTGATCGGTGTCCCCCTCCTCCTCTGATACAGAGGACTCTTTCTGAATGGGGGCGTCTCTATGCCAGACATGCTGTGATTTTCCAGGCCTAGGTCCCAGTCCTCGTTCACTTTCTGAGGTAGACTGGCTAACAGCTCCTGAGAACACAAACACACCGATCAAGATTTGATTTCCTTCATTGCCGTCTAAAAGTTGAACCCAACTGTTTCCTTACCTGCTGTTTCTTTCGGTCTTTGTTTTTCACAGCGATCAGCAGGTTTTTGGTGAAGCTCTTCAGCTTTGAGAACTTCTGTTTCTGGTTTTGCAGCTCACTTTCAAGGAACTGCACTTCTTCATTCTGAGGAACAAATCACCCATATCATTCCACAATATTTCACACAATCAAGATCACCAATTAATCAGATATTTTAGCTTCAGTGATAAATAAAGTTGCCCGTGATGAAGGACATTTGCACCGTGAGGAGGGGAAGATTGCACCGTGAATAGTTCACCCGAAAATTCTGTCATCATTTACTCACCGTCATGTTGTTCCAAACCAGTATGAAGCCTGTATTTTGGGACAGCGAAGAATTCAGAGGTGAAAGAGTTATTTTTCCTGTCCATGCGGTTCCAATCCAAACTCAAATGACTTCTCTTTCTTCTACAGAAGACAAAATGTAATAATTGAATGAATTTCCAGCTGGATAAATTCAATACAGCTTTATAAAGCACAAAATTGCACCTTTTCCATTGGTACAATGAGAGAAGAAGCATAGGAAGGGAGATACTGCTGAATTCATCCAACTGGACATTTGTTTGTGTTCCACAGAAGAAACGAAGTAATTTGGGTATGGAACTGGAACTACAGAAGGGGAATGATGATTTCTGAAATTGGCTCGGTGCCCCAAAATAAAATAGACAAACTGACCTCCTGTGACGATCGGCAGCTGTAGTGCCCTCGAGAGCTACTGGAGGACACTCTCTCATTGTGTTGTTTTCCCCATGGACTCATTCTGTTTTGTTATGTTCAGCTGTGTTTCAGAATATTGGTTATTGAGTTCCTAATTTAAACCTGTTTCTTGTCCTTTGCGAAGTCTTGTCACACTGTAAGCGTGCATTTCTGAGCATTACCTGTTCTGTTTCTCCTTGTTCCCTGAAGTCTTGACCCTTGACTGTATCCTGGACCGTTTACGAACCTGTGCTGCCTGCCTCGGCCTGCGCCTGTTAACACCACGAGTTATTGCCCTTATTTGTTTGTGTGCCTGCCTGGTCTATTTCTGCTTATGTTCAAGTTCTGATAAAGTTCTGCACCTGGATCCGACCGTCCATATGTTACACCTTCATTGTCACAATAATTTAATAATAATTTTGCCAATTTAATTTCAGAAACCATTCTGTGATACTCATGACAAAAACTCATCAAATGACTGAATTAATTAAATGAATCCGCCTCGGTGTGGAGCTCTCTAACTCTTCTGTTGTTTTTGTTTGTTTGTTCGGTTTAGTCAACACATGCCAGACAATATTTTCCATGTTTTTTCCCAGGTTTTGTTGGAGGAGCAGTGGTGCTATCTAAAAGCGTAGTCAGGCACAAATGGGTGAAATGCATCAGTGCGCTGGTTAAAGGAGTAGTTCACTTTAAAAAAAAAACATTTGCTGATAATTTACTCACCCCCATGCAGGGCTTGACATTAACTTTTTGAGGCATTTGTCCTTCCGAACAAGTAAATTTATGTTTCACTTGTCCATGCACAAAAGTCACTTGTCTGGGTAAAGATTTATAATTTTATCTAGGGCTGCATGATTTGGGGAAAATGTCATATTGCGATTATTGAGGTCAATATTGCGGTTGTGATATGCGATCGTCGATAAAATAAACAAATGGTTTCATGAGTCAACTTGTTTGGTTCTAAACCAAATGCACACACAGATTAGTGATAATTCTGAAATTAGCAATAACAACTAAATGATTGATAACACCTATAATGATCAATAAGCCATTGATGTCTGGATAAAAATGAACTGTGTCTAACAGGTAGGACATATAGGCCTACAAAAATTGAATAAAGTTATCAAACAGTCTGCGCTGCATAAATTATAAATTATATATAGACTACTCCTTATTAAAGCTACACAAGTTCTTTAGTCAAGAGCAGTGAGTAATTTTCTCTGTTCCCTTTGTTCTTTCATTAACTTTACTGACAGAACGCTTTATTGGTAGCTGGCCCTTTAAGACCAGCCACTGTGGACAGAGACGCGGATCTCACACGCGCTTCATTCTCAACTCCTGTCACAACTCTTGTCCATCATAAGACTGCTCTTATATTATGAAGACAAATTACATTTTGGCTCAATTATGTGTGTTGTTGATGTTCATTCAAGCGCGAAAGAGAACATCTGGCGCGCGGTCTGTGCATGCGCATTATACTGGCACGCGTCTATCTGTGAGTCACATACAGGACATTCACAGGCAGCGCAATAATTTCGCTTCAAACTTTTGTTTTTACATGCGTCAATTTCGCTCTTGACGCACAAATGGACTCAAAGTGTTCACGCATATAACTAGACACGATAGGCACGAATTTGATGCACTATTCGCGTCCGGTGTGATCGCACAGTAATGCTCCGGCTGTCTTCCAAGCATTCGTCAATGACGTGCTGAGAGACATGATGATAAATAAAGTTGTCTTTATATGTATATATACCTATTCTTGTTTGTTTCAGCTGCACATCCAGCATGTCAGGCGAGTGCTACAGCGGTTGCTGGAGAATTAGTTATTTGTCAAAGTGGAGAAGTGCATGTTTCATGCCCAGTCAGTTTAGTTTCTGGGGTCCCTCATTTTGGTAGAGGGGATTCGCATGGACCCTGTGCCAGTAAGGGCCATTTCTGACTGCCCGACTCCTGACTCTAAAAAAGACCTTCAACAGTTCCTAAGGTTCGCCCATTTTTATCTGCGTTTCATTAGGAACTTTAGTCAGGCGGCAGCCCCTCTAAGAACATTAGCATCCATCAAATCTAAATTTATTTGGCCTTCAGCTGCTCAAGAGGCATTTTCTAAGTGGAGGCCTCAGACTTTAGTGGAGGTGGAGGCCTCAGACTTTGGTATCAGAGTAGTCCTATCTCAAATATCCCCTAATAATAATAAGCTTCACCCTTGTGCTTATTTTTCCTACCGTTTGTCTACAGCAGAGCAGAATTATGGCCTAAGCAAATGAGAGCTGCTGGTGGTCTGTCTGGCTTTGGGGGAGTGGTGCCACTGGCTGAAGGGAGTGGCTGGTCCATTTGGGATGTGGACTGACCACAGGAATCTGAAATATATTTGATCTGCTAAATGCTTGAGTTTCAGTTGTTCTCTGGGGGCATTAAAGGGTTAGTTCACCCAAAAATGAAAATTAAGTCATTAATTACTCACCCCATGCTGTACCAACTCCGTAAGACCTTCGTTCATCTTCGGAACACAAATGAAGATATTTTTGATTAAATCTGAGAGCTGTATCACTCCTTCATAGACTGCCTAAGGGACTGGCTCTTGACGGCCCATAAAGTCATTAAAGAAAATGTTTAAATATTCCATGTGCCTACAGTGGCTCATACTATTCAAGTTGACGAGACCTAGCTTTTGTGCGAAAAAAACAAATAACGACTTTATTCGACTATTCCATTACTTCCTTATAAGCGCATGCGCGAGACCTGATATGAGGACGTTCTTCCTCTGACTACTTTTTGTTACCGGCTGCTCACCGCTTAGGAAGTACTCACCGCCACCTACCCGTATAAGATGATGTGCTGATATAGCCGGAGCGCGATCATCAGCTTATACGGTAGGTGGCGGTAATACTCTCCAGCGGTGAGCAGCCGGTAGCAAGAAGACTTCGAGAAGAACGTCCTTGTCTCAGTTCTCGCGCATGCGCCCATAAGGAAGTAATGGAATAGTCGAATAAAGTCGCTATATGTGTTTTTCTCGCACAAAGTAGTCTCGTCGCTCGATAAACTTATAATCTGAGCCACTGTAGGCACATGGAATATTTAAACATTCTCTTTAATATCTTTATGGGCCGTCAAGAGCCAGTCCCTTAAGCAGTCAATGGAGGAGTGATCCAGCTCTCAGATTTAATCAAATATATCTTTATTTGTGTTCGAAAATGAACGAAGGTCTTACGGGGTTGGAACAACATGGGGGTGAGTAATTAATGACTTAATTTTCATTTTTGGGTGAACTAACCCTTTAACTTTGTGCTGTCTTACAGAACGTATTACGAACGCCTGACATTTTCCTAGTGTTTTGGTGCCCTGGATGATGTGCCCCATCCAAATACTATTTTGCCATCGGACCATGTGGTAGGGGCGTCGCCTGGGCGTCAAGGATCGGGACAGGCAAGCTCTAGTCTAGTTGAGGTGTCCAGGGTGATATCCAGCGGGTCTGTTTTTTTGTTCCTGAGGGTGTTCTCGCGCCAATCTTCAGTGGGGCCACGTACCCTTCCCGTGAGTTACCCTACCCTTCCCGTGAGTGCGCCAGGTGGCGTTCCTGAGGACTCAGGTTTGATCACTGTCTCCTTTTTTAGTTTTGTTTTCTTTCTTTCACATGGCGACTGCGCACACCTGTTCACAGTTCATTCTTGATTTCATTGGCATTTGTTTCTTGTCTTTTCTCAGGGTGTACTCACTCTAGCCAGTTTGAACCGTGTCCCGAGTGCGTTTCGACCACCAAAGCGTGGTTTGTTTGACTAGTGTGAGTGCTCCGAACTGTGCCCGGGCGCGGCTCGATTGGCCGGCCCTTGCCCGCGCTGGAAATGGTGGGCCAGAGCACGGTTCAGTTGGACTCGGGCGCGGCTTGCATGCAGCGTGAGCGCTAACCATGCAGGAGCACGGAACAGGACGCGTGACGTGCAAACCTCCTCATACGAGCAGCACGATTTCATGAAAATTTTCGCGCCACTAAGGCAACACATCTGTTTAACAACAGGCTGTGGACCACCGTGGACCAAACGACACAAAATTATCCACAAAGAAAGCGATGGACTCCATTGTGTTCAGAGAGCCCCACTCTTCTCTGTTTATCCCGAAACCGTCGCACCATAATGACGTAAGCGTCCTCCGGCATAAATGCTGAAACCCTATGTGAGTGCAGGCCAGAGGGGGAGTGGGGAGTGGGGACAATTGTACTCTGGCCCGGTTCATGGCAGTTTGTTTGCTCACATGAGTTGCTTGGTCAATTCACTCAATTCACTTGGTCAATTTCAGATTAGTTGGTGTTTCTCCCAACGTTGGATTGGTTTCCCTGGTTTGGCTATCCCATTTGTTCCTGACTCTGGATCTGGACTTTCTTGCAAGTCTGCTTCATTAATGAACAGTACATTTGAGTGTGATTCCAGTAGTAATTCCAGTTTAATTGCCTGCCTGGTCTTTATCATCTTGCTCGTCAGACTCTAATCTTTCGCTCCTGGATCTAAATAGTTGATGGCTGATTAAGAGTGAGATCTGTTTGACCATCTACCTGAGTTGGTCTGGAGCCAGTTGAGTTTTTCTCCAGGAGTACATTTCCGCATTTGTCAATAAAACTGTTAAGCGTTCTTCTGCTCTTGGGTCTTTTCTTCAGTAGATGTGACACTTTCCTGCTCCACAGATAACCACAACAAGTCCAAGCAAGACGAACCCAGCGACAGGGCCAACAAATCCCCCATTTTTTAAGAGACATCACCACTAGCAAAAGAGCCACCTTAAGGGTCAGAAATTCAACCAAAGCTGACTAGGGAGCCTGTTAACCCTTCAAGGAAGGAACTCTCCCTGGGACAGAAAGGCCTCAGCCTACACATAAATTGGAGACAAACGAATGTCTCCTCAATGATTCTCCATCAATAAGCACATGCTCAGCAGAAATGGCGGCCACGTATTCCCTTGGGTGTTAGAGGAGCCGCCTAGGGATGGGACGATAACCGGTTTCAACGATAAACCATGATAAAATATACTGACGGTTATCGTTTTTATTGTTTAAAATTGAATTATCATTAAAACCGTGTTTAATTTTCGCGATTTTAATAACTCACTGAATGGCGGAAGGCAGTGACCGTGCTCGGGAGACTTTTCAGCCTTTTAAGAGGACCAAATCTGAGGTGTGGTCATATTTTGGCTTTTACAAAAGTCCTGAGGGAAACTTGATCGAGGATAGTCACCCTGTCTGCCGAACAAAACGTCACTGTGCAAAAGAAACACTTCAAATCTGCCGAGTCGTCTGACCATCACCCACTGTTGTATAGCGAACGCAAGGCAAGTTAACTTCGACCTCAAACCATAACTACTTCTGGGAAACAATTGGGCACAAAATGTTGTTTTGAGTTGAAATATTTTGTCACTCACTTGAAATAGACGTGAAGCTTCCGCGAAGTAAAGTTTGCAACAAGTGGCTTTGAGCCAAAGACGAATGAATAACTTCAAATAAGACTTATAAAGAGTGACATTTTAAGGTATAGTAATGTATAGATACATCACGTATTACACCGATTAATTTTTACCACATAATTACGGGGACATATTGAATTGATAATGAGATTAGCTAATGTTTTAAATCTTACCTGTTTATAAATACATTTTATAAACAATCGTCCAGACCAGATATATCACACCAATATTATCAAACTCTGTAAACAATAAATCATCTCTGATTTCATTTTCAATACAATCAAAAACCGGAGACGCAAGACGGCAAGTTGTATTTGAATGAAACGAGAGCGCGCTGTCCGTTTGTGATATGGATGTGTGCTGTGTAATAATGCGTTGCTATTGACGACGGGCATTATAAAGAAGGAAACGCCATAGAATAGAATCTTGCTTAAAAAACTGCATAGAGCTGCTTGTTTTATTTGTTGTTTGTTGATTTTCAATTATAAAACTTGTTGAAATGTTTTCAGTGTGAGTATCAGTTCTTTTTGAACACTTTCATCTAATTTTAACAAAACCGTGATAATATTGATAATCATGATAATTTTGGACACTATAATCGTGATATCAAATTTTCATACTGTCCCATCCCTGAGAACCGCTCTCTGAAATCTGGAACCAATGGACCAATTGTATAGTTGGCAGTTGGCACACAGCCATCCTGTAGTGGGGCAGCCTATAGTAACAATCTCTTGTGCCCTAATAGCCTTCAAAGAGGGGATGGGCACTGTGGGGATGGGTGGGATGAACTCAAAACCCCCCCTGAGATCCTTGCGTTCACCCAAAAATTAAAATTCTGTAATCATTTACTCACCCTCATGTCATACTAAACCCATGCAGAAGAAAGATATGCTTACAAGGTTTGGAACAATATTTTGGGTGAAATATCCCTTTAAGCAGTTGGAAGATGAACACAAAGCAGAGGCCTGTCTTTCTTTACATGAGAAAATCAGGCTTTTTTTATAATAGCATACGGGGTAAAATTCATTGTCGTTTTCTTTGTAGTATTCTTCATAATCTCATGGTTCTCTGCTTACCTTGAACTCTAAGAGGTTATGCATCTGTTCCATCTCTGTGGTCAACATGCCATTGTCATAATCATCATCCTCTTCTTCGATGATTTCAATCTTCTAAAAGAAAGTTTAATGTTTGAGTTACTAGCAATGGTTGGGTCAGAGTTTGGGTTAACATTGGGTGAATATGTGCTCATACCACATGTTTAGCAGGGGTGGAACTATCCGATTCATCATTCATATCATCATTTTCTTTCAGATAATAATCACTGACTCCATCTTTTAAAAGAAAAAAGGCAAATGTACAATTACTACACATTAAAATGTCTTCAAACAACACAGTTTCTTGTATTTTCAATGTAATTAACAAATGCATAAAATATGACTCTCATCTGTCAACAGCATGAAAATCTTGCCCACCATCAGACAAACAGAGTGACATAGCGTCGTTGTGTTCGTCGGCCTCTCCCAGCTCAGGACAGTCATCTTCAAGGATGTGAGGTGAAAGAGGTGCAGTAGGATTTGGGAACATGACCGGCCCTCCTTTAGGCGGCGGGATTTCAATGCCCATCAAACGGTACTTCCTTCTGCGGTTACCAATCCACGTCTGTCAAATACAGGTTAAAAAAAGGCAAAGACATGACATATAAAATGTTGGATTTTGATGCAACAATATATAAAATCATGGATTCCAAGAATAAAGTGAAATAAAAATTATAGGGCACCATTTTATGAGAATGAAGTCATTTCACTGATGTGGCGTAATGTGAGAAAAGGATTGGACTGTCGGTGAGACTATAAATGAGAATCAGGAGGGTCTGGAAGATTTGGTCTGATTGTACTTTTACAAACAAGCAAACATTTTAGTAGTACTGAACTATGTGTGAAACTTTGAGCAATACGTAACTGAATGAAGGAACATCA
>JAQIUQ010004582.1:0-11534 GCA_030378365.1 Hybognathus amarus | reverse complement strand
ATATATATATATATATATATATATATATATATATATATTGTGAATTGCACAAAATATTTTTGTCAAAATTAGAGTTTGTTGTTGTTGTCTGATAGATTTTGAATTATTTGTTTTTGCAAATTATTAATACATACATTTGCATAAACATTACAAGTCAGCACTATGACATGACTGTAATCACACACTATTCATTTCAGAAAATTATTTATCAACAATTATTATTTTTTTAGAACAAGAGATTTTAGAACAAAATAAATTTAATAAACCAAGTAAATAAACCAATATAATACAAAACAACAGCACTAATAAACTGTAATGAACAGGATGCATACATGTGTGTGTTGTGTGTGTGTGGCTGTGTGTGTGTGTGAGATAGAAAGCTCGTTCCACTTTGTGTTTATGCTCTAGGACCAGACCTTGATTTAAATTAAATTTTTCTTTGATTTATGCCAGTTTTGTTTGTTTTATTTGCCAATTTCTGTAAAAATGCTCTCTGTTGCAGTCATGACGTGTGTGTGTGTGTGTGTATGAGATAGAAAGTTTGTTCTACTTTCTATTTATGCTCTAGGACCAGACCTTGGTTTATAAGTGGAACATGTCAGATTTATAATGGATTTACTTTAATTTTTTTAACAAACAAAATAAAAAAAGTCATATTTTTTTCATTTTCCCATTCATTTTCAATGTGGGGTCATTTTGACCCCAAAGACCTTAAATGGTATTTTTTTTTTACACACCTTTAGAACAATCCGAATCGAACCCAGTTTTTTGTGCATGTTTAGATAGATTATTTAGGAAAAGTCACAGAGTTTCATGGCCCTGAGATGAAGGGAACATTTATAAAAAATCAAGGAAAAGTCCAGTGGGGTCATATTTACCCCAAAGAGTGATTAAGGGTTAAATGCCAGTTGCGCAGGCGGGGCATGTTGTCACACTGTGTTACAATGAGCATCTATTAGTACTATGATTTTATATTTTATACTTTATGAATTCTATTGAGAATCCATGTGAAAAAGGTGAATAAAGACTTGAGAGTCAATGTTCGGAAATGATTCATTATCATGTTTTGTACTATGTTGTATGGCTGTGTTTTCCGGTGAGTTCGTTGTTAAACTGAAACATTTTAAAGTTAATTTTTATTATAAAAAATTGTCGTTATTTTATATGAAAAGGTTTATTGAGAAATATTTTAGTTTGTCATGTATACTTTGATTAGAGATAACAGTTTAATCTGTCATGTGGTCATGTTACAATGAACTTCCCCACTTCCATTCTTTCAGAGTAAATAAAGAAAAAACTATACACTATATTAATAAAAGAAAACCACATCATTGCTCTAGACATGTGTCAAAATTAATGTGGGAAAAAATAAATACTCTGAACCCTAAGTAGGTTTACACAAACTGAAACTCTCGCCTAATAATCTTTGTTTTATTTACATCTTACTGTGGAGCGTGCGAGAGACACTTCCAGGTTTGGGTGATGGATCTCCAGCTAAAAATAAAATGCTGTTAACAGGGACAAAACTCTTTGATTGTCTCCCAGAGCATTAGTTCCAGTGAAATCTAGTACACAACACCGTAACAGACTTTCCCCGTGACTGAAACTGGCGCTCACATCCGTCGGATGACTTTAATGAGGGAAGAGAATGGAGCCATGGATGAATTAAAAAGATAAATGGCAGATGCGTCGAAGCCTTTCCTGGGATGTTTTATTTGGAGGTCTGGTGTAATCTGTACCGTCATGTCAGAGAAAGAGTTTAGTTCTTCCCTTAACATGGAAACAGATGTGAGAAATATGCTTCACGGGGAACAGGTTTAGATGAAGCATCAAAGAGGTTTGAAGCCATCAGATAAATCCTGAAAACATAGTGAACTGCTCAAAACTCCAGTCAGATTTGATCAATTTTCCTCCATACGATTTTCAATTGTCCCATAGAAGCTGCTAGAGATAGACTCAAGCTTTGATTGTGACTTCAAAAGCTCAGGGGGAAGTGTGTACAACACGGCAAGCTTCAGATGACTTCATAATAACACAAATGTTGCTCGAAGAATCGCAGGTTTAGACCTAAAGCAATGAAGAGTATTTCTGGTGTTTAGAATGATGTTTTCTATATATGAAGAAAATTCAAAACATATAGTAGCCTATTATTTATTATTCCTGAGGGTGAATCTGTAACTCAGTTAGTGTGTGAATGGCAGAGGACTCCCTAGATTCAATTTGAAATCATTAACACCTGATCATTTTGAAGCATGACATTTACAAGTGCACCAATATTGCATGTTTTTCATATATATAATCAGAGTAAAGACGTTAAAATCATGACATGAGCAAAACTCTTTCAAAATGTTATAATTCTGATTATTAAGAAGTGTGATTATTTTCACCACCATTATTCGCACACCCCAATGCACAGCACGAATGATGACCTCACACACAGTATAGGTGTGTTACTCACATATCCATAATAAAGGCTAGATGTCTCATCCTCTGATGGCCAATGGAGGTCCATGCACTGGCGGCCATCTTGCCACAGTCAGCTCGCTCACTTGTAACATTGGGTTTTAATGGTGCATGTACTTTAACCATAACTTGCTCAATTTTAAACTGATTTTAAACAGTTTGGTTTGTTATAAACGTCAGTGATGTAGTTTTGATACTGCATTCTTATGAATAATTATAATAAGCATCCAGAATTATAGCCACGTTAATAATGTTTGTAATAAACCAAACCGTTTGTAAATGCGTCAAGATTTCAGCGAGATAAGAGTGTTTGTGTTCGTGCGGATCACTCATCTTACATCAGGAACCACAGAGCCGCCAGAAAGCTTGCCTGTGACAAGATGGCCGCCGGTGATGACGTAAGACATCTAGCCTTTATTATGGTAGACTGATCTCATGAAATGGCATATATATGACACGCCAATTTGTATTTCCACTTTTGGCGTGCTATCAACACACATAATCGCTTTTCAGCGTGTTTCAAGAACGCCGTTGACTTAACGTTACATCACTGTATATATAAATTTATAAAACGGTAGTTCGAATCCTAGATTCTGATTGGTCAAGAGCTGTGCTTTATTCACGATAAAACACGGCTGACGCCGCTCTAGCCCAACGGTTCTATTGATTCGCTGCGTAACACTGCGGTTCTATGTTGTTTTTATTTGAGCTTTTATGCATTTTACACATTGGAACGTTGTTGCTGTTCACATCTTGGGGACTATTTTTCCAGCGGAAGGTAAGCTTTTAGTGATTTTACTTCCAAGAAAGTTGCACTTATATTGTTTTTTACTTTAATATTGTGTGGCAACTGTTTTATAAAAGCAATAAGATACTCGAGGCAAGTGCTGTATCGTGAAATAAGTAACAGCTGAAGGGCTTACTCCGCTTCTCGTCGTGCCTAACAACGCCCTTCAGCTGTTACTTCTTTCACGATACACACACCTCTCGTATTTATTGCTTACATATGACCAACCCCAACCCCGTCCCTAAACCTACCCGTCACTGGGGTTAATAGCATTTATGAGTCTTCCCCTACCATCCTAGGAAAAAATATCACTCCCCAGATGTAGATCTACATTTTGCTTCAGTTCGCGCAGACAATTAACGGCGTGTACATACATGCGGAATCACTCGGACATTTAACGGCGTAAACATACACGCATTCACACGGATAGCTCAAAATGCGTTTAGATAACACGCCACTTTTAAGTGAAGTTTATGTTTACGCAAACGTCATGATGTCATGTTGATTGTGGATATCTATGGTGTTACTAGCCACTATTTTAATCAAGTCACGTCAAATGAACTACGGAGCCCCTAAAGGGACAAAAAAATTACATGGGAGGAAAAATAATAATGCTTTTGCAGTCTCTCTCAAATGTTTTTCTTTCCCTCAGGAGAAACTTTACATTAACTTATAGTGTTTTTTGAGAATCAGGGGAACGCGATTGTTTGGTGAATGAACGCAAAAGTTTTAAAATATGTTTTCAGCGATTCAGATTGGAGGTACAATTTCAGAATAATGTTCATAGAGTTTATTCCTGAAGTTGTGTGAACAAAATACAGCATCCATGTGAGTCTGAGCTCATGTGCGCTTTGGTCAGAGTGGGAAAAATGCGATTAAGGTGTTTACATGCCTATATATTGTGTGTAGGCCTATTGTTTATTACTAAATCAGTGTATCAACACCACAAATCTTAATGTAATTTATGGTTACTATGACTATGAGCTTTATCACATTAGTTTGATTGAAGTATTGTCTTTACATGCTGTAAAGTTTAATTGCAGAAAAAAACATTATAATCACATTATGCATGCAAATGTAGTCGATGCTGATTGGCTTAGCGCAGTCAAAACTAAACGTGATCAAATACTAATCATTTCATATAATATCTTTATATCTGCAGTTTTGGTTCTAGATGTCAAATAAATTTAGAATTTATCACACATAATTTATTTGGGTAACACTTTACAATACGTGTGCACTAATAAGCATTAATTCATGCTTAACTAATGCACAGATAATAATGAATTAATGTGTGAACTAATGATTATTTAAGCTATTCATTAATGATTACCACATTAGGAACTAATTAAGAGTCTGTAAGGTTAATGTATTAGTTCATACATTAATTGTAATTATTTAAATATGTAATTGTGGATTAATTCCATAGTAAATCATTTTTAACTAATAGTGTTAATTAATATGTTAATTACCAGAATGAGCCAAAGCCTTGTATTTCAACTTCCAGATAATTTGACATGGTACACTAATATGCATTAATACATCATTAATTACTTCATTGTTAGTGCATAAATTCATGTGCAAATTACTTAAATGACTAGTTAATAATGATGTGCCCCAACAAGTAAAGTCATAACATAATGATACTCTTTGCAAATCATTAGCTAATGATTAATTAAAGCAGACAACTGGAAGTTGAAGTGCATAGCTTTGATTAATTGTGGTAATTAACACATTAATTTACACTATTAGTTCATAAAATATATTATTAAGGAATTAATACACAATGACAGCATTGAATTAATAGCAATTCATGTATAACTTAATCTATTAATCATATAGACTTTTTATTAGTTGCTGATGCAGTAATCATTAATTAATGGTTTAGTTCTTCATGAGTTATACATTAACTCATGATTATCTGTGCATTAGTTAAGAATGAATTAATGCATATTAGTGCACCCGTATTGTGTTCTCTTTTTGATCCTGTCAAGCATGTGTGGAAGTCCAGCTGATTCTAGAAAACCTTTCTGAGTCCACCACATCACTGACTCACCATTACATTCAGCAGAGTTTGCTTTCAGATTGTTGGATTATTTCGCTAGAACGCTATGTTAACACACACTGACATTGATACATGTGGACAGATGTTTTAATGTGCTTCTAGATGTATCGGTTGGAACTTTTAATTGCACCATTGAGAGATCCTGCTGGCTCGCTCCACAAAAGTACAAATCCAATGAGTTCAGAAAGGTTTCAGATATATTTCAGCACTTCATTTAAAGGAGCGATGTGAAAAACGAAAGAAGAAAAAAACAGCTGCCAACGGCTAAAGTGTGAAAAAGTAACTCTCTACAGAAAAGGTCTTTTCCTGATCACGCTAAAGTATTTAGACCAAATATTAATCAACTTCAAAATAATATACGGCCCTCTTAGAATGAAATGTAGTGTGAACCACCAAATTCAATGGAGTTTGCGTGAAATAAAGAAGACAAGTTTTGAAGAATCCATGGAAAGTCCCTTCTCAACTCAGTGTGCAGTGAACACATACGAACATGAGAGGGAAAGTAAACAATGCGGAAAACGTGAACCCTTCCACATGGGATGTGAGGTAATATTTGTGTCTGCTGGCCTTTCTGAAAGGACTCTTGTCTGCGCTGCCCTGGCTTTACTCTTTACATAGACACATAGGCCTAGTTCCTCAGACAGGGCTTAGATTAAATCAGGATTAGGTCTTTGTTCAATTGAAGTAGCTTTTAGAAGAAAAAGAAAACATTACAGGTGTAACATGGGACTAAAACTTAAAACTACTTACCTCAAGCTCCATTTGCAAGATTGCCCACCATTCCTATCCATGACCTCGTCCACATATATTCCTTTTGTACGTTGTCCTCTTCTTTTCAGTGCAAAGGGATAGTTCACTTTGAAATTATTTTTTTGGTGTGTTTTATCTTACCTCAAGGGCATCCACGATGTAGGTGTCTTTGTTTCCGCAGTAGTTTCAATTTTGATATTTTTAGGTCAAACCGTTCTTGTCTGTCAATCATATAATGCAGGTCTATGGTCACCACCTCAAAGAAGACCAAAGTAAACAGGATTTAAATACGATATAAATACTGTTTGTTTTCTCACACAAACCGCTCGTTTTCGGTGTCTTAGGCCATCAATGTGTACATACATTTACGAAGTCATTAAATCGTGTTTAATCTGGACTTCTCTGTGCATGCTCTTTGAGGTGGAGACCATAGACCTGCATTATATGACTGACAGACACGAACGGTTTGACCTAAAAATATCAAAATTGAAAATACTGTGGAAACAAAGACACCTACATCTTGGATGGCCTTGAGGTAAGGCCAAAAATTAATTTCAAAGTGAACTATCCTCTTAAAAGACTTAACTTAAAATTTAAAGTAATAAACCATATTTAATTATCTGAAATAATGTTAATTTACTAACCTATTGAAGTATTAATATCTATTTTGTACCATTGTAATACACTGACAACCAACAATGCAGTGTTATTGGCACAAACATTAAACACCATCATGCTAACACACATGAAATGTAAATTTTTTTATTTAAAACATTAATTTAACAATATTAAATTTAACATAAAACCCTAATGTACATAACTGATTAGAAAACTATGAGGAAACAAAAATAGTGTCACGCAGGGCATTGTGGGAATGTCAATTTACATTTTTTCACTGTAAATTATACAATGAATTTGTTCTTTTTCACTTCCAAAATCTGTAAATTTAACGGTATTTTACAATAAAATTCCATTTAACCTTTCACAGTTATTTACCGTATATATTACAGAAACGTTCTGTTAACAAAAGAACATTTTGCACTGTAGCTTTTTTACCTCTTTTACCGTTAAAATCACGATTATTTTTTACAGTGTAGTTGTCATCTTCGTATGTGTACATGTCGTACCTAAGTTTATCAGATCCATGTCGTACAGTGTGATCCTGTAATGATCTTACAGAGGGAATGCATTGACGTCACTTTCCGCCGGAACAATCTCCTCAGCCTGACTGAGTGGCAAAAGATCTGCTGTGTGACTGGATTTAAAAGGGGAAACTGCGAAAATGCAACTAAAATGAACAATTTTATCAATTTAAACTAAATGTTGGACTCATTATAGTGTTCCTTACAACTTACTAAAGATCCAGTGATCCATGGATATTGACATGCAGACAGGAATCGTGTTGCTGACATTTATGTTTGCCTGATTTCAACACCGGGGAAAGAAAAGCAATATAGACCTAAACATAAAGTAAATTTGCCTAGGAACGGTATAGTCTATATAAATACAATATACACTCACCGGCCACTTTATTAGGTACCTCATGCTAGTAACGGTGTTGGACCCCTTTTGCCTTCAGAACTGCCTCAATTCTTCGTGGCATAGATTCAACAAGGTGCTGGAAGCATTCCTCAGGGAGTTTGGTCCATATTGACATGATGGCATCACACAGTTGCCGCAGATTTGTCGGCTGCACATCCATGATGCGAATCTCCCGTTTCACCACATCCCAAAGATGCTCTATTGGATTGAGATCTGGTGACTGTGGAGGCCATTTGAGTACAGCGAACGCATTGTCATGTTGAAGAAACCAGTCTGAGATGATTCCAGCTTTATGACATGGCGCATTATCCTGCTGAAAGTAGCCATCAGAAGTTGGGTACATTGTGGTCATAAAGGGATGGACATGGTCAGCAACAATACTCAGGTAGGCTGTGGCGTTGCAACGATGCTCAATTGGTACCAAGGGGCCCAAAGAGTGCCAAGAAAATATTCCCCACACCATGACACCACCACCACCAGCCTGAACCGTTTATACAAGGCAGGATGGATCCATGCTTTCATGTTGTAGATGCCAAATTCTGACCCTACCATCCGAATGTCGCAGCAGAAATCGAGACTCATCAGACCAGGCAACGTTTTTCCAATCTTCTATTGTCCAATTTCGATGAGCTTGTGCAAATTGTAGCCTCAGTTTCCTGTTCTTAGCTGAAAGGAGTGGCACCCGGTGTGGTCTTCTGCTGCTGTAGCCCATCTGCCTCAAAGTTCGACGCACTGTGCGTTCAGAGATGCTCTTCTGCCCACCTTGGTTGTAACGGGTGGTTATTTGAGTCACTGTTGCCCTTCTATCAGCTCGAACCAGTCTGGCCATTCTCCTCTGACCTCTGGCATCAACAAGGCATTTCCGCCCACAGAACTGCTGCTCACTGGATGTTTTTTCTTTTTCGGACCATTCTCTGTAAACCCTAGAGATGGTTGTGCGTGAAAATCCCAGTAGATTAGCAGTTTCTGAAATACTCAGACCAGCCCTTCTGGCACCAACAATCATGCCACGTTCAAAGTCACTCAAATCACCTCTTCTCCCCATACTGATGCTCGGTTTGAACTGCAGGAGATTGTCTTGACCATGTCTACATGCCTAAATGCACTGAGTTGCCGCCATGTGATTGGCTGCTTAGAAATTAAGTGTTAACGAGCAGTTGGACAGGTGTACCTAATAGAGTGGCTCGGTGTAGTGTAGGTACAGGTCTAAACGAGCGATCACTTATATCAGTGTTATATGTAACCTGATCACCATGTCATTCCAGCCCTAAGAGGTCTCACAGGATTATATTCATTCTGGTCAGTGTTTATTAAAAAAACAAATATATATAACGTTTATATATGTTAATATATATAACGGGCTGGTTTTCCACCTAATATTCAGCATACCGACACAAAATGATAACTGCAAATCCACCTTTCGCTGACTCGAGTTCAGTTGTTCGATCCATTTGCTTCCTCTTCTATCGCAGTCTGTAAAAATATACCTCAGTCTTTTTGTCAAATCTAGTTGTACAGTGAATCACAAAAGCTCTTTCCCACTTTATATGTGTTGTGTTTGGTTTTTCCGGCATTCACGCTAATAACAAATACAGCCGCTCAGTGTTTTTGCCACTCACTGTGAGGAACTGCAGCACTCCGGCCGACGGTGGCGTCACGCGTCCCTCCCTCATCTCAGTAAAATTGGGAAAGAAAGGCTGGTGAACACAGGTGTTCCTTCTTACACAGATTGAAAGAGACTTCTGGGGTCAAATGTAGTCTCCTTCTTCTTGCCTCTTTCACACCAAAACACACCTGCAAATAACACTGGCACTCAGAACACATCCTCTGAACTCTAGCCGTGACCTCTGTCCTGTGGCTTAGCGTGTAAGAAATGTGGCCCAGATGCTTGACTTGCTCAGGGACGTCTTGATTGAGCTGTAATAAGGGTCCAGCCCACCCACCTGGCGGCCAAATTCAAGAAAAAGGCTATGTGGAAAGATGAAGAAAGTAAACTGGAAAACATTTTGATTCTATCGAGTTTCAGCAGCGTGCTGGCCGACTGCCAAGCGACACTTTCAAAATAAACCATGAGGCCAGAGAAAAGAAAAATGTTCTAGCTTCAGGATAATGAAAGAATTTCACAAATAAATATGACAACGTTTGATACGTTACGATAGTGATTGACGTTTTATTTATTGTGTCAGCAGTTTGCTTGTTTTCATTAATTGTCCACAAACAGAACAAGAAAGTTGTTTTTTTACTGTGTAAAATCACAAAACAAACTCTCCCTGCCTTTAGGTGTTTCACATCTTCTACTAATGTCACACGGGTTAAGAATCATGTGTTTTCCATTCATTTAAACAAAGCTTTGCACGTGTGAGAATTGTGTTCTCTTGGGGTGTAGTGTCCTAAATATTTACCTAACAAGATAAAACACATCCCTAATCATTTGAATGTGTATGGAACAACACAACTGTGTTTGTCGTGTGTGTAGTCCACTGTAGGCTGTGGTTTCATTTCAAGACATACCAATGTTTTTGCAGTGTAACATAATATAGTGACAATCGCCCCCTTTGAAAACACAAAACAACAAGCATATTGAAGTTCATTACTACAATGAACTTCTAAAGCAGGAACGAGCGGGCTATTTGAGAACGATTCGAAGCGTATGAGCCAACACAGGTTTATGGTGCAATGTGGGTTCAAAAAACATAGAATCCAATCCTGAACTATTTCATCAAGCGCGTTACACACACAGCATTTTCGATCAAGTTCATAGTTCGGTTAAGTCTTAATCTGGGGGAAAGTGTTTAAAAAATGGCTCTAAAAATGATTTTTCACAGCTGTCTGTGCCTCGAGTCTCCCGCACTCATCATTACTTCCATTTGAGAACATGCACAGGTTTAAATGAGACAGCTGATATTCTCCTAACGCTTCAGGACTCATTTGTTAACAGGTAATGCATTAGATAACATGAATTAAAAATAAGCAATATATTTGGCAACACTTTATTTGGATTGTCTGCTTTAGATATATTCTGCTAATAGAAGTCCTGCTTAAAGGGATAGTTCACTTTGAAATTAATTTTTGGTATGTTTTATCTTACCTCAAGGGCATCCAAGATGTAGGTGTCTTTGTTTCCACAGTATTTTCAATTTTGATATTTTTAGGTCAAAGCGTTCTTGTCTGTCAGTCATATAATGGAGGTCTATGGTCACCACCTCAAAGAGCATGCACAGAGAAGTCCAGATTAAACATGATTTAATGACTCGTAAATGTAAGTACACATTGATGGCCTAAGACACGAAACGAGCGGTTTGTGTGAGAAAACCAACAGTATTTATATTGTTTTACCTCTTGTAACCACAGCCACGTCCAACTGATCTGAGGCGCGGGTAAGTGCCGAAAGTGATCTCTCGCGTGTTACGTCATTCATTGTTTAACACAGAGATTTCGGAAGTGTTACCTTTCACTGTGAAGATCTAAACATATTTAGATATACAGGAGATCATAATGGAAGACGATTTCGATATATTAACAGACAACATTGAATTTTTTGCGCAACCGCACGAGAGATCACTTCCGCACTTTCCATGCTTACACAGACCATAGCGCCCGCGGCCTCAGATGGTGCGACGTGGCTGTGGTTACAAGAGGTAAAAACGATATAAATACTGTTGGTTTTCTCACACAAACCGCTTCGTTCGTGTCTTAGGCCATCAAATGTGTACTTACATTTACGAGTCATTAAATCATGTTTAATCTGGACTTCTCGTGCATGCTCTTTGAGGTGGTGACCATAGACCTGCATTATATGACTGACAGACAACAACGAGTTTAACAAAAATACATTTCAAAGTGAACTATCCCTTAATGTCTGTGAACTATCCCTTTAATGTTATTATAGGAATAATAAGACAGAATATTTTATTTTGTGTTCCACTA
>JAQIUQ010004581.1:0-13180 GCA_030378365.1 Hybognathus amarus | reverse complement strand
TGACGAGGGGTGGAGAATTTGCATCATCTGTGTTTGTGTGTGTGTTTGCTTGGCCATCATCAAGTGGTGTTTCAGGCTGGACGTGCTGCCGATGATGATAGCTCAGTTCATAATGACAAAACATACAGATCGCTTTGGTCTTGTCAATGGGACAATTTGGCAACTTTTTAAAAAGTAAACTTTACATTCAGAATCTCATTGGCATCCATTTCGCGCGTCTTGCGCTCGTCATCCACTCAAAACATAACGTTACTATTTGGCCGGCTCGCAAGCTGAAACGAGTGTGTGCGGCACAAAACGTCCTCGCGCTGCGCTCTGAAACCCATTCATTTCAATGGCTTGCGCCGCGCGAGGACGTTTCGTTGCTTCTTCGACCAAAGCACAAGCGGATCTAGCTAGACCGGAAACAAAACAACAGGCACGCCACACACACTCGTTTGGGCTTGTGAGCCGGCTTTGAGTGGATGACGAGCGCGAGACGCTGAAATGGATCAGGACGCATGCCGCGTCCTGTTGCAAAAGTATGTGAAAAAACTACAAAGTTTGCTAGGACAAAAAGACCGTTAATCGCGCGATAAAAAAATTAACGCCGTTAAAATGGGTTTGCGTTAACGCCGTTAATAACGCGTTTAACTGACAGCTCTATATATATATATATATATATATATATATATATATATATATATATATATATATATTGTGAATTGCACAAAATATTTTTGTCAAAATTAGAGTTTGTTGTTGTTGTCTGATAGATTTTGAATTATTTGTTTTTGCAAATTATTAAATATACATTTGCATAAACATTACAAGTCAGCACTATGACATGACTGTAATCACACACTATTCATTTCAGAAAATTATTTATCAACAATTATTATTTTTTTAGAACAAGAGATTTTAGAACAAAATAAATTTAATAAACCAAGTAAATAAACCAATATAATACAAAACAACCGCACTAATAAACTGTAATGAACAGGATGTACATGTGTGTGTTTGTGTGTGTGTGTGTGAGATAGAAAGCTTGTTCCACTTTGTGTTTATGCTCTAGGACCAGACCTTGATTTAAATTAAATTTTTCTTTGATTTATGCCAGTTTTGTTTGTTTTATTTGCCAATTTCTGTAAAATGCTCTCTGCTGCAGTCATGACGTGTGTGTGTGTGTGTGTATGAGATAGAAAGTTTGTTCTACTTTCTATTTATGCTCTAGGACCAGACCTTGGTTTATAAGTGGACCATGTCAGATTTATAATGGATTTACTTTAATTTTTTTAACAAACAAAATAAAAAAAGTCATATTTTTTAATTTTCCCATTCATTTTCAATGTGGGGTCATTTTGACCCAAAGACCTTAAATGGTATTTTTTTTTTACACACCTTTAGAACAACCGAATCGAACCCAGTTTTTTGTGCATGTTTAGATAGATTATTTAGGAAAAGTCACAGAGTTTCATGGCCCTGAGATGAAGGGAACATTTATAAAAAATCAAGGAAAAGTCCAGTGGGGTCATATTTACCCCAAAGAGTGATTAAGGGTTAAATGCCAGTTGCGCAGGCGGGGCATGTTGTCACACTGTGTTACAATGAGCATCTATTAGTACTATGATTTTATATTTTATACTTTATGAATTCTATTGAGAATCCATGTGAAAAAGGTGAATAAAGACTTGAGAGTCAATGTTCGGAAATGATTCATTATCATGTTTTGTACTATGTTGTATGGCTGTGTTTTCCGGTGAGTTCGTTGTCAAACTGAAACATTTTAAAGTTAATTTTTATTATAAAAAATTGTCGTTATTTTATATGAAAAGGTTTATTGAGAAATATTTTAGTTTGTCATGTATACTTTGATTAGAGATAACAGTTTAATCTGTCATGTGGTCATGTTACAATGAACTTCCCCACTTCCATTCTTTCAGAGTAAATAAAGAAAAAACTATACACTATATTAATAAAAGAAAACCACATCATTGCTCTAGACATGTGTCAAAATTAATGTGGGAAAAAATAAATACTCTGAACCCTAAGTAGGTTTACACAAACTGAAACTCTTCGCCTAATAATCTTTGTTTTATTTACATCTTACTGTGGAGCGTGCGAGAGACACTTCCAGGTTTGGGTGATGGATCTCCAGCTAAAAATAAAATGCTGTTAACAGGGACAAAACTCTTTGATTGTCTCCCAGAGCATTAGTTCCAGTGAAATCTAGTACACAACACCGTAACAGACTTTCCCCGTGACTGAAACTGGCGCTCACATCCGTCGGATGACTTTAATGAGGGAAGAAATGGAGCCGTGGATGAATTAAAAAGATAAATGGCAGATGCGTCGAAGCCTTCCTGGGATGTTTTATTTGGAGGTCTGGTGTAATCTGTACCGTCATGTCAGAGAAAGAGTTTAGTTCTTCCCTTAACATGGAAACAGATGTGAGAAATATGCTTCACGGGGAACAGGTTTAGATGAAGCATCAAAGAGGTTTGAAGCCATCAGATAAATCCTGAAAACATAGTGAACTGCTCAAAACTCCAGTCAGATTTGATCAATTTTCCTCCATACGATTTCAATTGTCCCATAGAAGCTGCTAGAATAGACTCAAGCTTTGATTGTGACTTCAAAAGCTCAGGGGGAAGTGTGTACAACACGGCAAGCTTCAGATGACTTCATAATAACACAAATGTTGCTCGGAGAATCGCAGGTTTAGACCTAAAGCAATGAAGAGTATTTCTGGTGTTTAGAATGATGTTTTCTATTATGAAGAAAAAAAACATATAGTAGCCTATTATTTATTATTCCTGAGGGTGAATCTGTAACTCAGTTAGTGTGTGAATGGCAGAGGACTCCCTAGATTCAATTTGAAATCATTAACACTTGATCATTTTGAAGCATGACATTTACAAGTGCACCAATATTGCATGTTTTTCATTTATATAATCAGAGTAAAGACGTTAAAATCATGACATGAGCAAAACTCTTTCAAAATGTTATAATTCTGATTATTAAGAAGTGTGATTATTTTCACCACCATTATTCGCACACCCCAATGCACAGCACGAATGATGACCTCACACACAGTATAGGTGTGTTACTCACATATCCATAATAAAGGCTAGATGTCTCATCCTCTGATGGCCAATGGAGGTCCATGCACTGGCGGCCATCTTGCCACAGTCAGCTCGCTCACTTGTAACATTGGGTTTTAATGGTGCATGTACTTTAACCATAACTTGCTCAATTTTAAACTGATTTTAAAACAGTTTGGTTTGTTATAAACGTCAGTGATGTAGTTTTGATACTGCATTCTTATGAATAATTATAATCATCCAGAATATAGCCACGTTAATAATGTTTGTAATAAACCAAACCGTTTGTAAATGCGTCAAGATTTCAGCGAGATAAGAGTGTTTGTGTTCGTGCGGATCACTCATCTTACATCAGGAACCACAGAGCCACCAGAAAGCTTGCCTGTGACAAGATGGCCGCCGGTGATGACGTAAGACATCTAGCCTTTATTATGGTAGACTGATCTCATGAAATGGCATATATATGACACGCCAATTTGTATTTCCACTTTTGGCGTGCTATCAACACACATAATCGCTTTTCAGCGTGTTTAAGAACGCCGTTGACTTAACGTTACATCACTGTATATATAAATTTATAAAACGGGTAGTTCGAATCCTAGATTCTGATTGGTCAAGAGCTGTGCTTTATTCACGATAAAACACGGCTACAGCACGCTTCAGCCCAACGGTTCTATTGATCGCTGCGCAACACTGCGGTTCTATGTTGTTTTTATTTGAGCTTTTATGCATTTTACACATTGGAACGTTGTTGCTGTTCACACTCGGGGACTATTTTTTCCAGCGGAAGGTAAGCTTTTAGTGATTTTACTTCAAGAAAGTTGCACTTATATTGTTTTTTACTTTAATATTGTGTGGCAACTGTTTTATAAAAGCAATAAGATACTCGAGGCAAGTGCTGTATCGTGAAATAAGTAACAGCTGAAGGGGTTACTCCGCTTCGCGTCGTGCCTAACAACGCCCTTCAGCTGTTACTTCTTTCACGATACAGCACACCTCTCGTACCTTATTGCTTACATATGACCAACCCCAACCCCGTCCCTAAACCTACCCGTCACTGGGGTTAATAGCATTTATGAGTCTTCCCCTACCATCCTAGGAAAAAATATCACTCCCCAGATGTAGATCTACATTTTGCTTCAGTTCGCGCAGACAATTAACGGCGTGTACATACATGCGGAATCACTCGGACATTTAACGGCGTAAACATACACGCATTCACACGGATAGCTCAAAATGCGTTTAGATAACACGCCACTTTTAAGTGAAGTTTATGTTTACGCAAACGTCATGATGTCATGTTGATTGTGGATATCTATGGTGTTACTAGCCACTATTTTAATCAAGTCACGTCAAATGAACTACGGAGCCCCTAAAGGGACAAAAAAATTACATGGGAGGAAAAATAATAATGCTTTTGCAGTCTCTCTCAAATGTTTTTCTTTCCCTCAAGAAACTTTACATTAACTTATAGTGTTTTTTGAGAATCAGGGGAACGCGATTGTTTGGTGAATGAACGCAAAAGTTTTAAAATATGTTTTCAGCGATTCAGATTGGAGGTACAATTTCAGAATAATGTTCATAGAGTTTATTCCTGAAGTTGTGTGAACAAAATACAGCATCCATGTGAGTCTGAGCTCATGTGCGCTTTGGTCAGAGTGGGAAAAATGCGATTAAGGTGTTTACATGCCTATATATTGTGTGTAGGCCTATTGTTTATTACTAAATCAGTGTATCAACACCACAAATCTTAATGTAATTTATGGTTACTATGACTATGAGCTTCATCACATTAGTTTGATTGAAGTATTGTCTTTACATGCTGTAAAGTTTAATTGCAGAAAAAAACATAATCACATTATGCATGCAAATGTAGTCAATGCTGATTGGCATCATTTCTAATCATTTCATATAATATCTTTATATCTGCAGTTTTGGTTCTAGATGTCAAATAAATTTAGAATTTATCACACATAATTTATTTGGGTAACACTTTACAATACGTGTGCACTAATAAGCATTAATTCATGCTTAACTAATGCACAGATAATAATGAATTAATGTGTGACTAATGATTATTTAAGCTATTCATTAATGATTACCACATTAGGAACTAATTAAGAGTCTGTAAGGTTAATGTATTAGTTCATACATTAATTGTAATTATTTAAATATGTAATTGTGGATTAATTCCATAGTAAATCATTTTTAACTAATAGTGTTAATTAATATGTTAATTACCAGAATGAGCCAAAGCCTTGTATTTCAACTTCCAGATAATTTGACATGGTACACTAATATGCATTAATACATCATTAATTACTTCATTGTTAGTGCATTAGTAATTCATGTGCAAATTACTAAATGACTAGTTAATAATGATGTGCCCCAACAAGTAAAGTCATAATATAATGATACCTTTACAAATCATTAGCTAATGATTAATTAAAGCAGACAACTGGAAGTTGAATTGCATAGCTTTGATTAATTGTGGTAATAAACACATTAATTTACACTATTAGTTCATAAAATATATTATTAAGGAATTAATACACAATGACGCATTGAATTAATAGCAATTCATGTATAACTTAATCTATTAATCATATAGACTCTTTATTAGTTGCTGATGCAGTAATCATTAATTAATGGTTTAGTTCTTCATGAGTTATACATTAAGTCATGATTATGTGTGCATTAGTTAAGAATGAATTAATGCATATTAGTGCACCCGTATTGTGTTCTCTTTTTCGATACCTGTCAAGCATGTGTGGAAGTCCAGCTGATTCTAGAAAACCTTTCTGAGTCCACCACATCACTGACTGACCATTACATTCAGCAGAGTTTGCTTTCGGATTGTTGGATTATTTCGCTAGAACGCTACGTTAACACACACTGACATTGATACATGTGGACAGATGTTTTAATGTGCTTCTAGATGTATTGGTTGGAACTTTTAATTGCACCATTGAGAGATCCTGCTGGCTCGCTCCACAAAAGTACAAATCCAATGAGTTCAGAAAGGTTTCAGATATATTTCAGCACTTCATTTAAAGGAGCGAATGTGAAAAACGAAAGAAGAAAAAAACAGCTGCCAACGGCTAAAGTGTGAAAAAGTAACTCTCTACAGAAAAGGTCTTTTCCTGATCACGCTAAAGTATTTAGACCAAATATTAATCAACTTCAAAATAATATACGGCCCTCTTAAAATGAAATGTAGTGTGAACCACCAAATTCAATGGAGTTTGCGTGAAATAAAGAAGACAAGTTTTGAAGAATCCATGGAAAGTCCCTTCTCAACTCAGTGTGCAGTGAACACATACGAGCATGAGAGGGAAAGTAAACAATGCGGAAAACGTGAACCCTTCCACATGGGATGTGAGGTAATATTTGTGTCTGCTGGCCTTTCTGAAAGGACTCTTGTCTGCGCTGCCCTGGCTTTACTCTTTAGACACATAGGCCTAGTTCCTCAGACAGGGCTTAGATTAAGTCAGGATTAGGCCTTTGTTCAATTTAAGTAGCTTTTATACACCTTCCACAATCCATGACCTCGTCCACATATATTCCTTTTTGCGTTGTCCTCTTCTTTTCCAACACAGTCTCATCCCAATTCGTCATATAACTGACGTTTTGGGACGTCTTTTGACCATTCGTCAATATACGACTATTTAGGGCCCCCTTAAACGTCGGTAGATGACGATCCCGGGTCGTCATACAACTGACGCTTTACCTTTAACGTCAGTTAGTGACGAGTTGGGTTTAGGGTTAGGTTTAGGTATGGGGTAGAGTTCAGGATCCCATGAACGTCATCTACCGACGTTTAAGGGGGCCCTGAAAAGTCGTTATATTGACGAATGGTCAAAAGACGTCCCAAAACGTCAGTTATATGACGAATTGGGATGAGACTGCGCTGTCTTTTCAGTGCAAAGGGATAGTTCACTTTGAAATTATTTTTTGGTATGTTTTATCTTACCTCAAGGGCATCCAAGATGTAGGTGTCTTTGTTTCTGCAGTTGTTTCAATTTTGATATTTTTAGGTCAAACCGTTTTTGTCTGTCAATCATATAATGCAGGTCTATGGTCACCACCTCAAAGAAGACCAAAGTAAACATGATTTAAATACTTCTCACACAAACCGCTCGTTTCAGTGTCTTAGGCCATCAATGTGTACTTACATTTCATTCTTACGTGTCATTAAATCGTGTTTAATCTGGACTTCTCTGTGCATGCTCTTTGAGGTGGTGACCATAGACCTGCATTATATGACTGACAGACAAGAACGGTTTGACCGAAAAATATTCAAAATTGAAAATACTGTGGAAACAAAGACACCTACATCTTGGATGCCCTTGAGGTAAGATGAAACATACCAAAAATTAATTTCAAAGTGAATTATCCTCTTAAAAGACTTAACTTAAAATTTAAAGTAATAAACCATATTTAATTATCTGAAATAATGTTAATTTACTAACATAATTTACTAAATTAATTTACTAATTTAACAATATTAAATTTAACATAAAACCCTAATGTACATAACTGATTAGAAAACTATGAGGGAACAAAAATACATAAAATGTATAGTGTCAAGCAGGGCATTGTGGGAATGTCAATTTACGGTTTTTCACTGTAAATTATACAATGAGTTGTTCTTTTTCACTTCTAAAAACTGTAAATTTAACGGTATTTTACAGTAAAATTCCATTAAACCTTTCACAGTTATTTACCGTATATATTACAGGAACGTTCTGTTAACCAAAGAACAGTTTTGCACTGTAGCTTTTTTACCTCTTTTACCGTTAAAATCACGATTATTTTTTACAGTGTACGATTCAATAGGTGTCATCTTCGTATGTGTACATGTCGTACCCAAGTTTATCAGATCCATGTCGTACAGTGTGATCTGTAATGATCTTACAGAGGGAATGCATTGACGTCACATTCCCGCCGGAACAACCCCCTCAGCCTGACCGAGTGGCAAAAGACCTGCTGTGTGACTGGATTTAATAGGGGAAACTGCGAAAATTCGGCTAAAACGAACAATTTGATCAATTTAAACTAAATGTTGGACTCAATATAGTGTTTCTTACAACTTACTAAAGATCCAGTGATCCATGGATATTGACATGCAGACAGGAATCGTGTCGCCTGACATTTATGTTTGCCTGATTTCAACGCCGGGGAAATAAAAGCAATATAGACCTAAACATAAAGCAAATTTGCCTGTAAACACTTTATATAAATACAATATAGGTAGGTCTAAATCCGGATAATCACTTATATCAGTGTTATATATAGCCTATATATCATAATATCGTCCAGCCACAAAGGTCTATAGATTTATTTTATAATTTTTTTTTTGGTCAGTGTTTATTAAAAAACATCCAATAATGCAGAATATGCAATGATAAATATTTAATTGATGAGTTGTTAATATATATATACGGTATGGTTTTACAGCTAAATTCAGCATATTGACACAAAATGATAACTGCAGATCCACCTTTCGCTGACTGGAGTTCAGTTGTTTCGAATCCATTTGCTCCTCTTTCTATCGCAGTCTGTAAAAATATACCTCTGATTTGTTGTCAAATCTAGTTGTACAGTCAATCGCAAAGCTCTTTCCCACTTTATATGTGTTGTGTTTGTTTTCCCGGCATTCACGCTAATAACAAATACAGCCGCTCAGTGTTTTTGCCACTCACTGTGAGGAACTGCAGCACTCGGGCCGACGGTGACGTCACGCGCATTCCCTCTATTCAGTAAAATTGGGAAAGAAAGGCTGGTGAACACAGGTGTTCCTTCTTACACAGATTGAACAGAGACTTCTGGGGTCAAATGTAGTCTTCTCTCGCCTCTTTCACACCAAAACACACCTACAAATAACACTGGACTCAGAACACATCCTCTGCTACTCTAGCCGTGACCTTGTCCTGTAACTAGCGTGTAAGAAATGTGGCCCAGATGCTTGACTTGCTCAGGGACGTCTGATTGAGCTGTAATAAGGGTCTAGCCCACCCACTGACGCCAAATTAGAAAAAGGCTATGTGGAAAGATGAAGAAAGTAAACTGGAAAACATTTTGATTAGATCAGAGTTTCAGCAGCGCTGTGGGCCGACTGCAAGCGGACACTTTCAAAATAAACCATGAGGCCAGAGAAAAAGAAAAATGTTCTAGCTTTGGATAATGGGAGAAGAATTTCACAAATAAATATGACAACGTTAATACGATTACGATAGTGATTGACGTTTTATTTATTTGTGTCAGCAGCTTGCTTGTTTTCATTAATTGTCCACAAACAGAACAAGAAAAGTCGTTTTTTTACTGTGTAAAATCACAAAACAAACTCTCCCTGCCTTTAGGTGTTTCACATCTTCTACTAATGTCACACGGGTTAAGAATCATGTGTTTTCCATTCATTTAAACAAAGCTTTGCACGTGTGGAGATTGTGTTCTCTTGGGGTGTAGTGTCCTAAATATTTACCTAACAAGATAAAACACATCCCTAATCATTTGAATGTGTATGGAACAACACAACTGTGTTTGTCGTGTGTGTAGTCCACTGTAGGCTGTGGTTTCATTTCAGGCATACCAATGTTTTTTTGCAGTGTAACATCAGATATGAGTGACAATCGCCCCTTTGAAAACACAAAACAACAAGCATATGAAGTTCATTACTACAATGAACTCCTAAAGCAGGAACAAGCGCGGCTATTTGAGAACGAAACGAAGCGTATGAGCCGGCACAGATTTGTGGTGCGGTGTGGGTTCAAAAAACATAAAATCCAATCCCTGAACAATTTCATCAAGCGAGTTTACACACACAGCATTTTCCGATTAAGTTCCATAGTCGGGTTAAGCCTTTAATCTGGGGGGAAAGTGTTTAAAAAATGGCTCTAAAAATGATTTTTCACAGCTGTCTGTGCCTCAAGTCTCCGCACTCATAATTACTTCCATTTGGACATGCACAGGTTTAAATAAACAGCTGATATTCTGCTAACGCTTCAGGACTCATTTGTTAACAGGTAATGCATTAGATAACATGAATTAAAAATAAGCAATATATTTGGTAACACTTTATTTGGATTGTCTGCTTTAGATATATTCTGCTAATAGAAGTCCTGCTTAAAGGGATAGTTCACTTTGAAACCAATTTTTGGTATGTTTTATCTTACCTCAAGGGCATCCAAGATGTAGGTGTCTTTGTTTCCACAGTATTTTCAATTTTGATATTTTTAGGTCAAAGCATTCTTGTCTGTCAGTCATATAATGGAGGTCTATGGTCACCACCTCAAAGAGCATGCACAGAGAAGTCCAGATTAAACATGATTTAATGACTCGTAAATGTAAGTACACATTGATGGCCTAAGACACAGAAACGAGCGGTTTGTGTGAGAAAACGAACAGTATTTATATTGTTTTACCTCTTGTAACCACAGCCACGTCCAACTGATCTGAGGGCGCGGGTGAGTGCCGAAAGTGATCTCTCGTGCGTGCTACGTCACTCATTGTTTAACACAGAGATTTCGGAAGTGTTACCTTTCACTGTGAAGATCTAAACATATTTAGATATACAGGAGATCATAATGGAAGACGATTTCGATATATTAACAGACAACATTGAATTTTTTCGCAACCGCACAGAGAGATCACTTCCGGCACTTTCCATGCTTGCACAGACCATAGCGCCCGCGGCCTCAGATGCAGTTGGGACGTGGCTGTGGTTACAAGAGGTAAAAACGATATAAATACTGTTGGTTTTCTCACACAAACCGCTCGTTTCGTGTCTTAGGCCATCAATGTGTACTTACATTTACGAGTCATTAAATCATGTTTAATCTGGACTTCTCTGTGCATGCTCTTTGAGGTGGTGACCATAGACCTGCATTATATGACTGACAGACAAGGAACGGTTTGACAAAAATACATTTCAAAGTGAACTATCCCTTTAATGTCTGTGAACTATCCCTTTAATGTTATTATAGGAATAATGAGACAGAATATTTTATTTTGTGTTCCACTAGTAACTAGTTGCGTACACCCAGTTGCAGGCTGACACAGAGTGGACCAAAGCCAATGATGACTGCCATGTCATTTGTATCGACATGCAGGGGGTAGTGTTTACACCAAACCTGACACACTCCAACGTTTACTATCAACGACAGCTGGCCAACTACAACCTCTGTATCCAGGAGATGGGCACTGACGATCCTCCTACAATGTGCCTCTGGCATGAGGGCATCGCACACAGAGGTTCCATCGAGGTGGCAAGCTGTCTTTTGAAGTGGGCAGAAACCTCTTTCGCCCCCTTAGTCCAGGCAAAGGAACGGAAGCTCATCATCTATAGTGACCGATGCTGTGGGCAGAACAACAACTGGCGAGTGCTAAACCTGATGGCCCTGCTCGTATCTAGAGGGTACTTCAGTCAGATAGAGCAGAAGTTCATGGTGTCTGGTCACTCCTTCCTTCCCTGTGACCGTTCCTTTGCCACGCTGGACAAGAGGCGCAAGGTGTCCACACTCCACACCCCCAGCGATGTAGCCGAGATGATCCGTGGAGCCAGGCAGCAGCATCCATTTAAAGTCATTGAAATGAAATGTGCGGACTTCAGGCAGCTCCCTGATGCAACATTAAAGCGTCCACCTGGCTTCCTAATTACATCCATGATGTGGTTGAAAGTGACAGGTAAAAAACTAAAGTTTTTCTGAGATTAACAGTGTTGGGGATATGTGCATGAAAGAAGAATCTTTAGTGAATTTCTTGTTGAATCATGATTTCAGCTGCTGATCCATGGTGTGTCCAGACAAAAGAGAGCCACAGCCTCTACGAGGGATGGAAAACCTGGCTGATCACCAAACAGAGGAAGAATCATCCACCTCCAGCTCCTTTATTCTCCACCACGTATGCTCGTGCTTACGAGGACCCTCTGCCCATCAAGAAGGAGAAGCACCGTGACCTAATGAAAATGCTTGCCTACATGCCAGCAGAGGCCCAAGCATTTTATGAGGCATTAGAATGTGAAGAGTAGCCTGGGATGTGTTGTGCAGGGTAAGGTGGGTGTGGCGAACAGGACGAGAGCCGAGAGATGTAGAGAACGACGCAAGGCCAGTGGTTCGAGTGTTAATGAACGTCACCTGTGAGATGCACCGGTCTCTCATCTCTCGACGTTGTCGCTCCTCCTTTATGCTTCCGCTCCTCCGTGAGAGATGCGAGACCAGTGCATCTCACAGATGTCACTCATTAACACTCGCACCACCGGCCTTGCACCGTTCTCTCACGTCCCTCTGCCTCATTCTGTTCGCCACAGTGGGGTATATTGTGTATATTGTGTAAAAGTAATCATAATAGTAGCTTATCTTGTATGTCTTATCTTATGTTGTATAATAGGAATATATAGGTATTTATTTATTTAGTAAATTAATGAATGGGCTGATTATTTCTGAAATGTATTATAAAAGTTAAAAGGAACAAAAAAGCAAAATGTATATAGTAAACTAGCATATACTGTAACAGCATGGAATGTTGATAATGTATGTCTGTATTGTAAATATGTATTGTTTACCATTATTACTGTTGTTTATTGTTTGTATGTATTGTTGATTGTATGTATGGTTTATTGTTTGTACTGACGTTTATTTTATGTGCTATAAGTAGGCCTATGTATTGTTCATTGTTCGTACTGTATTGTCCGTATTTTTGTTCTGTGATATACAGTACGTTGACAAAAAATAAAAGAAATTGAAAGAAAGAAATGCTTAATATTTTCTTTAAGGTTCTGTTACTGTATTAAATCTAAGTTAAAGGAATCAAATCTCCAGTGGTTTAAAGTGATATGATGAATAGGACTTATAATGTTCTTCCACATTAACTGGACTTATACTGTTCTTCCACATTTCAGAAATGTAAATTACTCTAACTTTTTATTTTTATGATTGATACTAAAAAATCTTATCTCATTAGAATTGTGAAGCTTTTGTTGTCTATCTTCAAGTAAAAAAAAAATATATATTTATAATATTCAGAGTCCAAATAAAAAAAACGTAATTATTCAAAATGTGAAAAAATGGACTTATATGGTTCTTCGTCTCAAGCCCTCA
>JAQIUQ010004580.1:0-19511 GCA_030378365.1 Hybognathus amarus | reverse complement strand
TTAGCCAAACTCCAGTGTGTAACACACCGGAACAGGGTCTCTGAGGCGCTTTAGCCAAACTCCAGTGTGTAAGCACACCGAACAGGGTCTCTGAGGCGCTTTAGCCAAACTCCAGTGTGTAACACACCGGAACAGGGTCTCTGAGGCGCTTCAGCCAAACTCCAGTGTGTAACACACCGAACAGGGTCTCTGAGGCGCTTTAGCCAAACTCCAGTGTGTAACACACCGAACAGGGTCTCTGAGGCGCTTTAGCCAAACTCCAGTGTGTAACACACCGAACAGGGTCTCTGAGGCGCTTTAGCCAAACTCCAGTGTGTAACACACCGAACAGGGTCTCTGAGGCGCTTTAGCCAAACTCCAGTGTGTAACACACCGAACAGGGTCTCTGAGGCGCTTTAGCCAAACTCCAGTGTGTAACACACCGAACAGGGTCTCTGAGGCGCTTTAGCCAAACTCCAGTGTGTAACACACCGAACAGGGTCTCTGAGGCGCTTTAGCCAAACTCCAGTGTGTAACACACCGAACAGGGTCTCTGAGGCGCTTTAGCCAAACTCCAGTGTGTAACACACCGAACAGGGTCTCTGAGGCGCTTTAGCCAAACTCCAGTGTGTAACACACCGAACAGGGTCTCTGAGGCGCTTTAGCCAAACTCCAGTGTGTAACACACCGAACAGGGTCTCTGAGGCGCTTTAGCCAAACTCCAGTGTGTAACACACCGAACAGGGTCTCTGAGGCGCTTTAGCCAAACTCCAGTGTGTAACACACCGAACAGGGTCTCTGAGGCGCTTTAGCCAAACTCCAGTGTGTAACACACCGAACAGGGTCTCTGAGGCGCTTTAGCCAAACTCCAGTGTGTAACACACCGAACAGGGTCTCTGAGGCGCTTTAGCCAAACTCCAGTGTGTAACACACCGAACAGGGTCTCTGAGGCGCTTTAGCCAAACTCCAGTGTGTAACACACCGAACAGGGTCTCTGAGGCGCTTTAGCCAAACTCCAGTGTGTAACACACCGAACAGGGTCTCTGAGGCGCTTTAGCCAAACTCCAGTGTGTAACACACCGAACAGGGTCTCTGAGGCGCTTTAGCCAAACTCCAGTGTGTAACACACCGAACAGGGTCTCTGAGGCGCTTTAGCCAAACTCCAGTGTGTAACACACCGAACAGGGTCTCTGAGGCGCTTTAGCCAAACTCCAGTGTGTAACACACCGAACAGGGTCTCTGAGGCGCTTTAGCCAAACTCCAGTGTGTAACACACCGAACAGGGTCTCTGAGGCGCTTTAGCCAAACTCCAGTGTGTAACACACCGAACAGGGTCTCTGAGGCGCTTTAGCCAAACTCCAGTGTGTAACACACCGAACAGGGTCTCTGAGGCGCTTTAGCCAAACTCCAGTGTGTAACACACCGAACAGGGTCTCTGAGGCGCTTTAGCCAAACTCCAGTGTGTAACACACCGAACAGGGTCTCTGAGGCGCTTTAGCCAAACTCCAGTGTGTAACACACCGAACAGGGTCTCTGAGGCGCTTTAGCCAAACTCCAGTGTGTAACACACCGAACAGGGTCTCTGAGGCGCTTTAGCCAAACTCCAGTGTGTAACACACCGAACAGGGTCTCTGAGGCGCTTTAGCCAAACTCCAGTGTGTAACACACCGAACAGGGTCTCTGAGGCGCTTTAGCCAAACTCCAGTGTGTAACACACCGAACAGGGTCTCTGAGGCGCTTTAGCCAAACTCCAGTGTGTAACACACCGAACAGGGTCTCTGAGGCGCTTTAGCCAAACTCCAGTGTGTAACACACCGAACAGGGTCTCTGAGGCGCTTTAGCCAAACTCCAGTGTGTAACACACCGAACAGGGTCTCTGAGGCGCTTTAGCCAAACTCCAGTGTGTAACACACCGAACAGGGTCTCTGAGGCGCTTTAGCCAAACTCCAGTGTGTAACACACCGAACAGGGTCTCTGAGGCGCTTTAGCCAAACTCCAGTGTGTAACACACCGAACAGGGTCTCTGAGGCGCTTTAGCCAAACTCCAGTGTGTAACACACCGAACAGGGTCTCTGAGGCGCTTTAGCCAAACTCCAGTGTGTAACACACCGAACAGGGTCTCTGAGGCGCTTTAGCCAAACTCCAGTGTGTAACACACCGAACAGGGTCTCTGAGGCGCTTTAGCCAAACTCCAGTGTGTAACACACCGAACAGGGTCTCTGAGGCGCTTTAGCCAAACTCCAGTGTGTAACACACCGAACAGGGTCTCTGAGGCGCTTTAGCCAAACTCCAGTGTGTAACACACCGAACAGGGTCTCTGAGGCGCTTTAGCCAAACTCCAGTGTGTAACACACCGAACAGGGTCTCTGAGGCGCTTTAGCCAAACTCCAGTGTGTAACACACCGAACAGGGTCTCTGAGGCGCTTTAGCCAAACTCCAGTGTGTAACACACCGAACAGGGTCTCTGAGGCGCTTTAGCCAAACTCCAGTGTGTAACACACCGAACAGGGTCTCTGAGGCGCTTTAGCCAAACTCCAGTGTGTAACACACCGAACAGGGTCTCTGAGGCGCTTTAGCCAAACTCCAGTGTGTAACACACCGAACAGGGTCTCTGAGGCGCTTTAGCCAAACTCCAGTGTGTAACACACCGAACAGGGTCTCTGAGACGCTTTAGCCAAACTCCAGTGTGTAACACACCGAACAGGGTCTCTGAGGCGCTTTAGCCAAACTCCAGTGTGTAACACACCGAACAGGGTCTCTGAGGCGCTTTAGCCAAACTCCAGTGTGTAACACACCGAACAGGGTCTCTGAGGCGCTTTAGCCAAACTCCAGTGTGTAACACACCGAACAGGGTCTCTGAGGCGCTTTAGCCAAACTCCAGTGTGTAACACACCGAACAGGGTCTCTGAGGCGCTTTAGCCAAACTCCAGTGTGTAACACACCGAACAGGGTCTCTGAGGCGCTTTAGCCAAACTCCAGTGTGTAACACACCGAACAGGGTCTCTGAGGCGCTTTAGCCAAACTCCAGTGTGTAACACACCGAACAGGGTCTCTGAGGCGCTTTAGCCAAACTCCAGTGTGTAACACACCGAACAGGGTCTCTGAGGCGCTTTAGCCAAACTCCAGTGTGTAACACACCGAACAGGGTCTCTGAGGCGCTTTAGCCAAACTCCAGTGTGTAACACACCGAACAGGGTCTCTGAGGCGCTTTAGCCAAACTCCAGTGTGTAACACACCGAACAGGGTCTCTGAGGCGCTTTAGCCAAACTCCAGTGTGTAACACACCGAACAGGGTCTCTGAGGCGCTTTAGCCAAACTCCAGTGTGTAACACACCGAACAGGGTCTCTGAGGCGCTTTAGCCAAACTCCAGTGTGTAACACACCGAACAGGGTCTCTGAGGCGCTTTAGCCAAACTCCAGTGTGTAACACACCGAACAGGGTCTCTGAGGCGCTTTAGCCAAACTCCAGTGTGTAACACACCGAACAGGGTCTCTGAGGCGCTTTAGCCAAACTCCAGTGTGTAACACACCGAACAGGGTCTCTGAGGCGCTTTAGCCAAACTCCAGTGTGTAACACACCGAACAGGGTCTCTGAGGCGCTTTAGCCAAACTCCAGTGTGTAACACACCGAACAGGGTCTCTGAGGCGCTTTAGCCAAACTCCAGTGTGTAACACACCGAACAGGGTCTCTGAGGCGCTTTAGCCAAACTCCAGTGTGTAACACACCGAACAGGGTCTCTGAGGCGCTTTAGCCAAACTCCAGTGTGTAACACACCGAACAGGGTCTCTGAGGCGCTTTAGCCAAACTCCAGTGTGTAACACACCGAACAGGGTCTCTGAGGCGCTTTAGCCAAACTCCAGTGTGTAACACACCGAACAGGGTCTCTGAGGCGCTTTAGCCAAACTCCAGTGTGTAACACACCGAACAGGGTCTCTGAGGCGCTTTAGCCAAACTCCAGTGTGTAACACACCGAACAGGGTCTCTGAGGCGCTTTAGCCAAACTCCAGTGTGTAACACACCGAACAGGGTCTCTGAGGCGCTTTAGCCAAACTCCAGTGTGTAACACACCGAACAGGGTCTCTGAGGCGCTTTAGCCAAACTCCAGTGTGTAACACACCGAACAGGGTCTCTGAGGCGCTTTAGCCAAACTCCAGTGTGTAACACACCGAACAGGGTCTCTGAGGCGCTTTAGCCAAACTCCAGTGTGTAACACACCGAACAGGGTCTCTGAGGCGCTTTAGCCAAACTCCAGTGTGTAACACACCGAACAGGGTCTCTGAGGCGCTTTAGCCAAACTCCAGTGTGTAACACACCGAACAGGGTCTCTGAGGCGCTTTAGCCAAACTCCAGTGTGTAACACACCGAACAGGGTCTCTGAGGCGCTTTAGCCAAACTCCAGTGTGTAACACACCGAACAGGGTCTCTGAGGCGCTTTAGCCAAACTCCAGTGTGTAACACACCGAACAGGGTCTCTGAGGCGCTTTAGCCAAACTCCAGTGTGTAACACACCGAACAGGGTCTCTGAGGCGCTTTAGCCAAACTCCAGTGTGTAACACACCGAACAGGGTCTCTGAGGCGCTTTAGCCAAACTCCAGTGTGTAACACACCGAACAGGGTCTCTGAGGCGCTTTAGCCAAACTCCAGTGTGTAACACACCGAACAGGGTCTCTGAGGCGCTTTAGCCAAACTCCAGTGTGTAACACACCGAACAGGGTCTCTGAGGCGCTTTAGCCAAACTCCAGTGTGTAACACACCGAACAGGGTCTCTGAGGCGCTTTAGCCAAACTCCAGTGTGTAACACACCGAACAGGGTCTCTGAGGCGCTTTCAGCCAAACTCCAGTGTGTAACACACCGAACAGGGTCTCTGAGGCGCTTTAGCCAAACACCAGTGTGTAACACACCTCGAACAGGGTCTCTGAGGCGCTTCAGCCAAACTCCAGTGTGTAACACACCGAACAGGGTCTCTGAGGTGCTTCAGCCAAACACCAGTGTGTAACACACCGAACAGGGTCTCTGAGGCGCTTTAGCCAAACACCAGTGTGTAACACACCGAACAGGGTCTCTGAGGCGCTTCAGCCAAACGCCAGTGTGTAACACACCGAACAGGGTCTCTGAGGCGCTTCAGCCAAACTCCAGTGTGTAACACACCGGAACAGGGTCTCTGAGGCGCTTTAGCCAAACTCCAGTGTGTAACACACCGAACAGGGTCTCTGAGGCGCTTCAGCCAAACTCCAGTGTGTAACACACCGAACAGGGTCTCTGAGGCGCTTTAGCCAAACACCAGTGTGTAACACACCGAACAGGGTCTGCTGAGACGCTTTCAGCCAAACTCCATGTGTGTAACACACCGAACAGGGTCTCTGAGGCGCTTTAGCCAAACACCAGTGTGTAACACACCGAACAGGGTCTCTGAGGCGCTTTAGCCAAACTCCAGTGTGTAACACCGAACAGGGTCTCTGAGGCGCTTTAGCCAAACTCCAGTGTGTAACACACCGAACAGGGTTTCTGAGTACGAAACTCACAGTAACAAAACAAGTGTGTGTGGGGAGGGGAATACCTGTCCGCATGCCAACACCATTACAGCTCTGTTTCTAATGGACAACTGGATTTTGGCAAGTGATGTGGATTAGAACGGAGGCCTGCTTTCCCTCTTGTAGTTCTCCTTAACTCTTCTTGCCATCCAGTTTCTTTTTAACCCGTACACTCAGGCTGGTCATCCGCCCTCTGCTGGCCCTCCAATGAGGGATGCGCTGGAAACACAGGGTTATCGTAGTGACAATCTGTCACAGTACGGAAAACACAAAAGAACAGTTAGGACTCTCCATATCAGAGTTCAGTATTTTGACTGGGAAGTCCTGAAATCATCTGTTTCCAACACAGGGAACTGGAGCATGCACTCGGTCCTGATGAATATTCCGTACTGGTCCCTCTCCTTCTACTGGAATTACAGCCGACACAAGTTTCTAGCACTGGGGCAGAAATCATGAATACTTTTGGCCGATTCTCTCCATGTAGATCTCTCTTCAGAACTGAGTTGTCCCATCTCAAGTTCTGGATTCTTAGCCAACGGTCACATCTCTCCGATCAGCAGCCTCTTGGAGTCTGGCGTCCTTTTCAAGACTGTGGTTGAAAATCCTTTTTTGCCCATCACAAACTTTGAAGGAGATTAATCTACAAATGTTGATTAATTTCCTTATAAAAGTGAAAAGCTTATCAGTGTACAACAGGTGAATACATTTCAAAAGTGTAATGATATTACAGAAAGAATAAGACACATTATTATTGCAAGGAAATATTTATATTGTCAAATTGTTAAAAGAATAATATAGTCAATTTATCCAAAACTCTTAAAGGTTTGCTTAGCATAACAAAAAACAGCAATTACATGAAAAAACAACAGTGAATTCTCATGGTCTATGCACATGAATTATCATTATCCTTCATAATCACCGATCTCTCATCATCTCCACCATCATTGTTTGTACAAGCACCTCACATACACATATAGAAGTGCAACAAACTCCGGCTTTCATCCTGTCTTGCAGCCACAGTAGAGGAGAATGGTGCAGGCTTTACTGGCGTCTCCGAGATTAGTCCAGTAAGGTTCCCAAGTCTGCTTGATACCATCCCCATGCATTGAAATCTGTGATATCTTGCAGGACAGCGGTCGCCTGATTCCAGTAGAAGCCGGCCTGCAGCAGTGCTCTTCTGATGTGCTGAATCAGTGCAGCTTGGGTGGGAGGCAGGTTCTCGAGAGACTTGGTACCATTCGAGAAAAAGGTGATGTCTAGCTTCATCTACACGGCTGGAACCACAGCTCTTGCTGTACCTGATGATGACCATACGCTCCAGTCTTTGGACATGGACGTCATTGTTGATTTCTTCAGGCTCTAAGGTAAGGGTAACCAGGGATTCTGTGGGATCTGGTGTTGCCTCCCAACCTGCCCATGCACTCTTTTTCCCATGGCCCAGGAAGGCTGAGGTTGTGTCTCAGCCTGTTAAAGTGTGGAAGAGTAAGTTAGGCCAGTGACTTCTGGGGACCAAGATCCTTGCTGATTTCATGAGCAGGAATGTCCCTATAGTTTTTTCCACTTGCAAAGCCGATCCAGAGCTCTGTGAGGCCGAGTGTGTTGAAGAAGCGGATGACAAAGGATGACATCGCTGTCGACAGTCCGGACAAATGCCTTTTTATGGCCATTGGCCCCAGCGTGTGCAGGATGCAGGATTATTCTTAACGTAGTGCAGCAGAACACAGGTTCAGATTGATTGCCAAAAGATCAGTCCCATGAGCAGTCAAACAAAATCCTGCAATCCTGTGTTGGTGCAGCTGGACTCTAAGAAAACCCTGAAGCCCTCACGCTCTTCATCTGGCAGGGCCTGACCCTGAGTTTCAAGCTGTGTATGATTTCAGCTCATCATCATCTCATCAAGAAGAGGCACATAGATTACAAGTCATGTTCAGGAAGGATGTCAAATCTTTTACAAAGGTTATGGCAACCCATGGAAATCCCTTCTTATCAGCGAATCATGACCTCCTAGCACTCAACACCCAAGATATTATGGGAAGAGAAGGTGTCTGATTCGCTCAGTACTGCTCACTGAAGTCCCTGGAGGAGCCCTGACATGCTGCCTATGCAGAGCAGCGTACCCGACAGAGGTCACCAAGCCTGTATCACACACTATCCTCCGGGCAAATATACTGACATGTTGCCATTCCAGACCTCACACAAAAGCCAAAAAAGAAAGAAGCCCTTCGAAAGAGTAGGGGTGTGACCCTGGTAATCCTGCCACATCTGCCCAGTGGCCTCTGTCCATCATGGCCTCCGAATCATCCCGCATATATACTGATTGGCTTCATCACTGCTCCCCTCCACCAGTAAGCTGGTGTGTGGTGAGCGTTCTGGCACAATATGGCTGCCGTCGCATCATCCAGGTGGAGCTGTACATTAGTGGTGGTTGAGGAGATTCCCTCTCTATATGAAGAGCTTTGAGTGTCCCAGAAAAGCGCTATATAAATGTAATGAATTATTATTATTATTATAAAAAGAGTGCATGGGCAGCTTGGGAGGCAAGAATCCCTGGTTACCCTCACCTTAGAGCCTGAAGACGCTTGTAGATGAATTTGCGCAGAAAATGGTGTGTGTCAATGAGAGTGTGTGCAGATGTTTAAGTGCAAGGGGCCAGAAAGTGTGTATTCACTGCGCGGAGTATGTGCATTTCTCCTCATGTGAAGCCATTGGGATGAAGAGATGCTGAGGCTTCAGTGTCAGTTCGTCTCTGCTGATCCTGCAGTGTTTTATTGATGACGATCTCCAGTCCATCAGATCTGCAGCTCTGCTCGTGTGTGTGTGTGTGTGTGTGTGTGTGTGTGTGTGTGTGTGTAAGAGAGAGATTCAGCCTCTGAGTGTGTGTGAGATTCAGCTTGTGTGTGTGTGACTGTAGTCCACCACCTCCTTGTGTGTGTGTGTGTGTCCTCTGCTGATTGTGTGTGTGTGTGTGTGTGTGTGTTGCAGTGATTCCTCCGGTCCAGCAGAGGTTGATCTTTGCTGGAGGACGGACACACACACACATACACACACACTGTCCGACTACAACAGGAGGTTGGAGAGTCTCAAGCTGAGCTGCGTTCAGAAACGGTGTCTATAAGATTGAGAAATTGCAGTAAAACTCTCTGCCTTTCAGGCTCAAGCCTTGCTCTATTGCTTATTGGGCTAATTTTGTTAGAAACTCTAAGTGGGAAAGTGTTTGGTTACTGCCTCATAAAGTTTTTGTTACAAACAAGGTAAAATACATTTCTTTCAAAATCATTCATAAATTCTCTCCTGTTAAATATTTTCTTAGTAAATTTAGAGAAGGATATTGATGTTACCTGCTCTTTTTGTTCTTTGCAATTGGAAACTGTATCCCACGTCTTTTGGCACTGTAGTTTTGTTAAAGGGGGGGTTTAGTCCGTTTTTTCTTTGCATAATTGTGTTTATGGGGTGTATTACAACATGTATTCGTTATTTGTTTTTTTTTTAAGTCCTATTTTTCATAAATTTCACCTTTATTGTAAGCCGCGCTCACCTCTGTTGCTGGAACGACCGGTTGACTTCCTGATTCTATGAAACCACTCCCTCAGAAACTCTTTATGGGCTCAGATTGGTTAGTTTGTGCCGGTGTGTTGTGATTGGCTAAACTGCGAAGTGAGCGTTGTCCGGAACCGTCACGCCCCTTCCCTGTACGGGAGAATGTTGCATGTGGTCCGGTCAATGTAAATAATGCTGTCGATAGGCTTACTGCCGTATCAGTTTGAGCCCGAATCCGACCCAGAAAGCGCCGATGAAGAGAGACAGTCAGAACCTCCTCAAACACGTTTGTTACAAAACGTTTCTGAATGGTACGTGTTTGATTTATGATTATTCTATTATTACATAAGAAGTTTGATACCCTGTTATAATTGAAAATGCTAATGCTGCTTGTTAGCTTTTTGACATACGTTTTTATCTTGATTAAACATTTAATACAAATTATAGGGTTAGGGTTAGGGTTAAAAAACATCTAAATAAATGGCTATTGTAAACAAACACTGTTGACATTGATCGCGTTTATGAACAAAATCGCAAAATTACGTCATAAAGTAGCTATACCTGGCAAATACATTTAATAAATATATATGATTACTAATTAAGCTTCAAAGTGTACGCGTTTGTCAGAGAAACCCGAAATAACATAACAAAGTGACTATAAAAACGGCGATGGCATTTGTTTACGTCCTTGCTAAAACGAAACCATTAACGTTACGTCTAAAATTATACTAATACATTTAAAACGATTAAGTCTTACTTACAGGTTGTTGCCCAACAAGTGCTGCATCTGGTTTTAACGTTGGAACAGCTTCAGGTTTGAGCAAAAGTTTCTTGTGTAATCCGGCATTGAATTGGTGTAGATTCAGGAAGCTGTCTTCAGTGAAATGTGCCGCACAAAGAGCTAAATTACGATTGTAATTGTCAGAAACATTATTAAACATAAATGTTAGCCATTGTTGACGGACTAGAGCATCCGAAGGAAGCCCGAACACAGAAGACCTGACATCTGGATGAAAATAGCACACTTTAGACGGCATGGCTAAGTTAGCTCTCCCCTGTAACTCTTCCTCTTCGGCAATGACGCAGCTATATGCGCATGTCCTATTTTTCCATATTCCGGAGGGAGTGGTTGATGCAAATGTGGGGGTTAGTGACGTACCATAACCCAGCTGTAGTCCAAATCCAGTCGTTTTTGTAGGCAATTATACTTCCTGGTTTATAAAAGACGATATCTCTGCTTACACTGAACTTTCAGCGCTGCAACTTTGCAGATACTGTTCATGCACCAACAGCAACATTACACACTATTTAAAATCAAAAATGTGAGACAGGAAAAAAACCCCCCTTTAAAAAGTTGTGGTATATTGGCATTATATTGAAACATTTTACTTTTAATATATATCTAGAGATCTGTAATGTGTATCTGTATGTACATATGTTGGTGCATTGTATGTTTGTGTACTTTTACATGTATATATTTTATTTACTTATTTATTTTTATTATTTATTTACTTTATTTTCTTGTTACTTATATGCTGGCATGGGGTGGGGGGTTGTAAAAATGTAAAAAGCTTTAAATAAAATAGTTTTTTTTAAGTTGTGGTATGACGTTTCTGTGTTTATTGTTTTTTATCACAGAAAAGGTGCTCTCTAATTTTATTTAGCATTTTGAAAATGTAATTTTTGGATTTTTTTATTCAGGAGAAGGTGAATAACGAAGCTTTTGTTATTAATTTGTTTATTCTTTTAGTTAAGTTTCACATCCATAAGTGTAAATTTTCTAACAGAAAACCTGTAATGGCAACGCATGTGGACCTATGATGTGGACCTATGATGTGGACCTATGATGTGGACCTATGATGTGGACCTATGATGTGGACCTATGATGTGGACGCATGACAGGTTATAGCCCCGCCCACATCATCAGAGAAGAGGAAGATTATGCTGATTATTAAAAACATAACGATGTGCACCCATAAATCATTTATAATAAACACTGCAATATTTCATTTAAAAATAGAAATGGCCATTTTGATGTCATGGTGATTTAGGTGTTTTACGTTAAATAAGTAATGACAATTACGTTGATTTTCTGAACGTGTCACTCGAACAGAAGTGGTAGAGTGAGTCTCACTGGCGGCCAGCAGGCGGCGCTGTTTAACAGCCCTGGAACCGGAAGCAGTGCGCTGTGGTCTGAGGAAAATACTGCACTTATCCAGAAATACTTGAACTATTCCTCCTTTTGATAATAATCGCTTTATTTATTTACTTTTAAATATAGTTTTAATATGAATGGTTAGTCCTAGGCTATCTTGTTAATAAACAAGTCGATGTTCCTTTACTCAACACCGGCGGCTCCTGACCAATCACAGTAGTTTAGTGTGAGGCTGGACCAATCACAGCTCTTGTCTGCTGTGAACTATCTAAATATTGTGTTTGTTGTAAACTTTCAGTTTCGAGTTAAAGCGGTTAAAGTCACGATGGCGTCCGATCTGAGGAAAGAGCTGGAAGAGTTTCTCAAGCGTCTGAATATCGACACGACCTGCATCGACCATCCAGAGGTGGGAATATAACCATATAACCATAGACCATTTCACAAGATGTAAACAACACTGGTCCAGAAACACTAACTGTTTCAGTTTGTAACTGTTTTCTTTATTTCACATGTAAAGAAAACATCTTAAAGATGTTTGTTTAACTTTTTGATTCAGTTTGAAATGTTCTGTTGGTTGTATTTTATCCCAGCTTTTATGTAGTGTTAAAAAACTGAAACAGGAAGTGCTTCTGGACCAGTGTTGTTTACATCTTGTGAAATGGTCTAACACGGAAGTGTTCCGATGACACGTGTATGAGGGGGAAATCATATTCACGACACAATTAGAAATTATGACATAAATCAATTATTAGATATATAATGTAAAAAATTATATAAAAAAAGAACATTTCGAGTTTTTACTCTCAAATTACATCTTGGTATGTCACAATTTAGACGTTATCTCATCATTTCGACTTAAGTCATAATATGTAATAAACTTAGACTTTTTAAATCACTTAATTAAGTCATAATTTTACCTTTTCATCGCAATCAACTTAGTATTTGAGTTTGTGACGTATCATACACTCACACAAGCTGTAAATCTGATGACTTACTGAAGGCATGAGGATATCAACATTAAAGGGTTAGATCACCCAAAAATGAAAAAATGAGTCATTAATTACTCACCCCCATGCTGTACCAACCCCGTAAGACCTTCGTTCATCTTCAGAACACAAATGAAGTTATGTTAATGAACAATGTTAATGAAATCGGAGGTTATATTAAATGCGTATTTGCTGTCCGGGGGAGGGCTCTCAGCTCATAACTCGGCCCGACCCCAGAGGACTCCCCTAACTTTAGGGATCATAGGTGTCTATGAGCGGACCCAGCCGAATGAGGGGTGAAGGGGTGGTGGTGGGACGCTGAGAAATTAGTCATGAGACAGGAGGTAAGGGAAGGATTTATTTATACTGGCTTCTTCTTGTGCTGATTGGATGATTACCTGAACATGCTCCTCCCGAACTTTGTTACATAAAACTTCATATATTTTTGATTAAATCTGAGAGGTGGATCACTCCTACATAGACTGCCTAAGGGAATGAAACTTGACGGCCCACAAAGTCATTAAAGAAAATGTTTAAATATTCCATGTGACTACAGTGGCTCAACTATAAGTTTATCAAGAAACGAGAATACTTTTTGTGCGTTGTGCCTTGAGGCGAGAGTTGAAGAGATTTCCAGAACGCATGCGCGAGACCTGAGACGAGGACGTTCTTCTTCGACTACTTCTTGTTACCGGCTGCTCACCGCTTAGGAGTTTTACCGCCCCTACAGTATAAGATGACGTGCGGAAGCGCAAAACTTTCTGTTTACAAGCAGAGGAAGATGTGCGCTGTACATACGCTTTTCAATTAGACACTTAATGTGCTGTAGGTCTCGCTATATTATAAACAATGGTTAAAAAGTGTGCAAGGATGTCTGAAGTACGCGAGAAACCAACCAGAGAAAGAAAAGTGCTTCAATGTTGCAAAATGAGTGGCTTACGTTTTTCACTTTCCCAATGAATGATCTTGAGCGACTGAAGCTATGGCTGCTGGCTGTTCAGCGGGATGATAAGTGTCTAATTGAAAAGCGTATGTACAGCGTGCGTCTTCCTCTGTATGTGTGTGGTTTTCTATAAAATAAAGATATAAGAAAAATAGATAAGTACAAATACCAATGACAGATAATACATACTCATAATAAACATAGTAACAGTAATCTCCACAATGAATGAATATATAGTCACTCATCATAAATCACGGCCCCTCACGCCCTTGTCCTGCATGTAGAAAAGGAAACGAAGACACTTGAAGTTAACCCTATTGTGGCCTTCTTTACAGTTGTTGTTGCTGATATTTTCAGGTGTTTACGGTGGAGGAGATGATGCCTCATGTGGCTCATCTGAGCGGCGCGGTCACGAAGAACCTGTTCCTGAAGGACAAGCGTAAGAAGAGCCTATGGCTGCTGAGCGTGCGGCACGACCGGCGGCTGGACCTGGGCGAGGTGTCTCGACGGCTGGGCTCGGCGGAGGGAACCTGCGGCTGGCGGACGAGGCTCTGCTGCTGGAGACGCTGCGTGTGCGGCAGGGCTGTGTGGCGCCGCTCGCGCTCTCGGCGACTCCGCCCGCAGCGTGACGGTGGTGCTGGACCGAGACCTGACCCACGGCGCACACCAGTGGCTCTATTTCCACCCCATGACCAACAGCGCCACCATGGGGCTCAAACCTGACGACCTGCTGCGCTTCCTGAGGGAGACGGACCACGAGCCTGTCCTGCTGAACCTCGACTAACACTGACACACTAGCCGCGTTTACATTACAGATTTGCGGAAAACTTTTGCGATATTTTCTAAATGTCAATAAAAAACTACTGGGAAGTGACGGATTTTCCATTAACCGAAGTTATGCGCCTGAAACTCTCGTAAGTCATTCAAAAATCATGGGAACGGATGTTGGTAGGTTTACGTATTTCAGCCGCCGCTCTAGCCATCATTAGTAACGGAAGGAGACGTAGGTGTGTTTTCCAACTTTAATGTCAAGGAAAGACCCTTACACTGGGAGCGGCACGTATGAAGTGTTTCTGAGTGTTTTCCGTCAGTTCCGCTTCAAGCTCTGGATAAACTGTGGCATTTCTTTGTTGTTTAGAATCTAGTATTCCTGTAAATCCTGAACTTTTATGAGTTTAATAAAGAACTCGGTCTCGGCTTTTGTCTAAACAGATCTTGCCTTCTTTAAAGAATGATCATGTGGCTTTTACGTATACAGTAAATGCGCAAAACTCGTTTCCATTGCAGTTTCGCAAAAGATTCCTTTTAGAATTGTCTAAAAAACCACCTCATGTGAACCTAAAAACATTTTTTGTGATAAATGGTAGATTTTGCAAAAGTTTTTATTGGGTGTATTTTCAATTTCAATTAGCGCAGCTTTGAAGGGTGATGGAAACGCGGCTATTGACAGCTGGTCACGTGACACTAAATCAGATAATAAATAATCAGATATTGAAAAATGAACAAAGACATTTGCATTTACTGTTTTCCGTAGGAGAGGAGTATTTGAGTTCCTAAAGACACTGAGATGGTGATAGTGAAGATGTGTGTACATCATCTAACGCTCACAGCTTTAGTACGGTGGGGGAAGTGGTCCATCTGATTGGAACGTCTCATATTTGGGTTTCAGTCACATGGTCAGGGAAAGGATAAAAGAAGATTGTAACTGTTGCCCTGTCCCTCTCTCTCTCCCTCAGGTAACATTTGACATATATGCTGGGTACAAGTAATGGTATGAGTCTATTTTGTAACTATTTTACGTGTAACCATAACCATATTGTCATTAAACCTTTTCAATTACGAATGATGCTAACTAGATTGATTCGGTATTGACTTTGAAATGCTACCTATTGCGATCACTCTATAGCAGCGCTCTCCCGCATGTTGAGCTGGTGTAGCCGCGCTCCGTCCCGCGTCGCTGGCAGGAGTCGCAGTGGCTGCGGAGACAAGAAATCGTCAGTTTTCCTCCACCTTGCTGACGTTTCTCCAGTCCGTGCGGCAGCAGGAGAGCCAGTCTTTATATTCCCCTCTGTCCTCATTTGTGTTCATCTTCTTGTTTGGGCGGTTTAATAGGATTTCACGACTGAAGATTATGTGTATTTGCTGTCCGAGGTGAGGGCTCCGAGCGCGGTAACCCAGAGTACCCCTAAAATACAAAAAATACAGTTTTGTATTATGTTTCAGAACATAAGTTTAGCCGTTTTGTAAAAGAGAATGTAAACGTGCACATTAGCCTGTAGGTGGAGTTTTGGCTGGTGTCTGTGATTTGAAGAGACGTGGTTAGTGAATGCATTTAGTGCCAGTGATGAACGATCTACTGTATCACACACTGACTGATGTTGATCACCGTGTGAAGTTTAGAGAAACAAGTTCTACGAACTGTAAACATCGAAACGCCTACATCATGTTCACTGCTTCATCACACAAACACATCTCCCAGTTTGTCATGTTCTCGTCTTCTTCTGTTTGCACTTGTGTGATAAACATCAGCCAGAAGATCACAGTGGAGGAAATACACACACAACAGAGAGTTCATCAAATACACACAACAAGGTTCATCGATCACCGACAGAGAGTTCATCAAATACACAAATACACACATGACAGAGAGTTCATCACATCAAATTACTTTATTAACAGAGGAATGAAGCCGGATGAGATGTTCACACAGGAAACACTGCTGTCCCTGCTTTCTGTTGTGGCACACACACACACACCGCACATACTCACACTCATATACTCTCATACACACACACACCGCACATACTCACACTCATACTCTCATACACACACACACTCAACACTTGCACATACTCTTTCACACTTGTTCACACTCACACACTCACTCAACACTCGCACATACTCATTCACACTCACACTCACTTAACACTCGCACATACTCGTTCACACTCACACATACTCATTCACACTCACTTAACACTTGCACATACTCGTTCACACTCACACACTCACTTAACACTCGCACATACTCGTTCACACTCACACATACTCGTTCACACTCACTTAACACTTGCACATACTCTTTCACACTCGTTCACACTTGCACACTCACTTAACACTCGCACATACTCATTCACACTCACACTCACTTAACACTCGCACATACTCGTTCACACTCACACATACTCATTCACACTCACTTACACACTTGCACATACTCGTTCACACTCACACATACTCATTCACACTCACACTCACTTAACACTCGCACATACTCGTTCACACTCACACATACTCATTCACACTCACTTAACACTTGCACATACTCGTTCACACTCACACATACTCATTCACACTCACACTCACTTAACACTCGCACATACTCGTTCACACTCACACATACTCATTCACACTCACTTAACACTTGCACATACTCTTTCACACTCGTTCACACTTGCACACTCACTTAACACTCGCACATACTCATTCACACTCACACTCACTTAACACTCGCACATACTCGTTCACACTCACACATACTCGTTCACACTCACACTTAACACTCGCACATACTCGTTCACACTCACACATACTCATTCACACTCACACTCACTTAACACTCGCACATACTCGTTCACACTCACACATACTCGTTCACACTCACTTAACACTTGCACATACTCGTTCACACTCACACACTCACTTAACACTCGCACATACTCGTTCACACTCACACATACTCATTCACACTCGCACACACTCACTTAACACTCGCACATACTCGTTCACACTCGATTCACACACACTCACTTAACACTCGCACATACTCATTCACACTCGCACACACTCACTTAACACTCGTTCACACTCGTTCACACACACTCACTTAACACTCGCACATACTCGTTCACACTTGCACATACTCGTTCACACTCACACATACTCGTTCACACTCACACATACTCGTTCACACTCACTTAACACTTGCACATACTCGTTCACACTCACACATACTCGTTCACACTCACACATACTCGTTCACACTCACATACTCGTTCACACTCACACATACTCGTTCACACTCACTTAACACTTGCACATACTCGTTCACACTCACACACTCACTTAACACTCGCACATACTCGTTCACACTCACACATACTCGTTCACACTCACTTAACACTTGCACATACTCGTTCACACTCACACATACTCATTCACACTCACACTCACTTAACACTCGCACATACTCGTTCACACTCACACATACTCATTCACACTCACACATACTCGTTCACACTCACACATACTCGTTCACACTCACTTAACACTTGCACATACTCGTTCACACTCACACATACTCGTTCACACTCACACATACTCGTTACACACTCACACATACTCGTTCACACTCACACATACTCGTTCACACTCACTTAACACTTGCACATACTCGTTCACACTCACACACTCACTTAACACTCGCACATACTCGTTCACACTCACACATACTCGTTCCACACACTCACTTAACACTTGCACATACTCGTTCACACTCACACATACTCATTCACACTCACACTCACTTAACACTCGCACATACTCGTTCACACTCACACATACTCATTCACACTCACTTAACACTCGCACATACTCGTTCACACTCACACATACTCGTTCACACTCACTTAACACTCGCACATACTCGTTCACACTCGCACACACTCATTCACACTCGCACACACTCGTTCACACTCACATACTCGCACACTCACTTAACACTCGCACATACTCGTTCACACTCACACATACTCATTCACACTCACTTAACACTCGCACATACTCGTTCACACTCACTTAACACTTGCACATACTCGTTCACACTCACACACTCACTTAACACTCGCACATACTCGTTCACACTCGCGCACACACTCATTCACACTCGCACACACTCGTTCACACTCACATACTCGCACACTCACTTAACAATAGCACATACTCGTTCACACTCTCGCACTCACTTCACACTCATACACAGTACACACACACTTTCGCACTCACTTCACACACTCACTTGCACTCACTCACATACTCACACCCACTCGTCTACTCACTCGCATATATATATACACACATTTCACTCTCGTACATACTCACTCATACACTCTAGTAATACAAACACGCGGACTCACTCACATACACACACACTCTCGCAAATACTCTCACTCACACACACTTACTCAAACATACTCGCACTCATACACAGTCTTTTTTGATATTTGTAATAGGTTGTGTGTGTTTGCAGTGATTCGGCTCCACATGAATCAGTGGTTTCTCAGTGTTCGAGGATTCAGTGACGTTTGGTCCATGTGAAGCTCAGCAGCAGCCGTGTGTTAAAACACACTCGTCCAGCCTCACTCTTTATAACACACTCGTCCAGCCTCACTCTTTATAACACACTCGTCCAGCCTCACTCTTTATAACACACTCGTCCAGCCTCACTCTTTATAACACACTTGTCCAGCCTCACTCTTTTGTTACAGAATCCTTTGGGTCCTTGATTCAAGGAAAAAGAAGGACATTTCTTTAGTTTCTTTTCTGAGGGTCCATGATTAAAAAGGAGCGAGAAACAGAGGGCGTTTCTCATGCAGGGAATGGGGCCAGTCTTCAGACGGTGATTCTGTGATGGAAAATAAGAGATAAAGACATGAGTGTCACGAGAAAGAGCTTCGTCCTGCTGCTCATCGCCAGGAAACGCTGCCGTTCAACAACAAACTGCTAATGCTGTTTTACGTAACGACAAGCTCTCTCAAAATACCTTACAACACCTGGACTGTGAACTGTGGAAAGAGTGGGAGAATTGTCTTTGATTCATGGTGGAGAACTAATAAAAGTGTTTTTTTACTCTTTCTGCAATGCTGTAACCTTCCTAATGTTTCTCCTAATAGTATTTAGCCATATTTACTAACAGCTCGCTCATGGGCAACCCCTTCTTTTGGCGTTAATAAACTACTGTCAGGATTTACTAAAGACAGTGAAAAATGTGCGCTGGAAAAGAGTGGACAGTTATTCTGTCAGGACCACTATTGTAAAAAAGGATTGACAATTCACAAACAGTTTGGATAGGCGGTCTGGTTCTGCTCTGGCTGAGAACTCCCCGCGCAAACTAGCATGAGGAGGAGAAGCAATTAGGGCAAACAGAACCAACATGAATGTATTGCAGATATCATTAATACAAGATTAAGTGCAACATAACTCAAGATTTTATTATGATTCAAGGGCACTCAGAACGCCAAACCCTGACTGAGACAGGAGGGGTAATCGCTCCTGAGAAACGCCAACGCTGCTGATAATGATGAAGAGATTATATATGAA
>JAQIUQ010004579.1:0-13136 GCA_030378365.1 Hybognathus amarus | reverse complement strand
TTCGTTCAGTTACGTATTGCTTCACCACACAGATACAGGTAGAGTTCACCTTCACCACACAGATACAGGTAGAGTTCACCTTCACCACACAGATACAGGTAGAGTTCACCTTCACCGCACAGATACAGGTAGAGTTCACCTTCACCGCACCAGATACAGGTAGAGTTCACCTTCACCACACAGATACAGGTAGAGTTCACCTTCACCACACAGATACAGGTAGAGTTCACCTTCACCGCACCGATACAGGTAGAGTTCACCTTCACCGCACCGATACAGGTAGAGTTCACCTTCACCACACCGATACAGGTAGAGTTCACCTTCACCACACACGATACAGGTAGAGTTCACCTCTCACCGATCACACAGAATACAGGTAGAGTTCACCTTCACCACACCGATACAGGTAGAGTTCACCTTCACCGCACCGATACAGGTAGAGTTCACCTTCACCACACAGATACAGGTAGAGTTCACCTTCACCACACAGATACAGGTAGAGTTCACCTTCACCGCACCGATACAGGTAGAGTTCACCTTCACCACACAGATACAGGTAGAGTTCACCTTCACCACACAGATACAGGTAGAGTTCACCTTCACCACACAGATACAGGTAGAGTTCACCTTCACCGCACCGATACAGGTAGAGTTCACCTTCACCACACCGATACAGGTAGAGTTCACCTTCACCACACAGATACAGGTAGAGTTCACCTTCACCAGCACCAGATACAGGTAGAGTTCACCTTCACCACACAGATACAGGTAGAGTTCACCTTCACCGCACAGATACAGGTAGAGTTCACCTTCACCACACAGATACAGGTAGAGTTCACCTTCACCGCACCGATACAGGTAGAGTTCACCTTCACCGCACCGATACAGGTAAGAGTTCTCAACGCTTCACCGTTCACCGATACGAGGTAGAGTTCACTGTGAACAGCACAGCATGTGTCATACGAGCGTCACTGGGGTTAAACCGCTATATGTTGTCTATCATGAGAGTGAAACTACATTTTCATTCAGTTGGATGAATAGAAAATGAAGCTAATGTGCATTTAAAAATCTAAACCATAAGATTATATATGTGTATATATAATGAATTTAGATATCATTTAGCTTTTTCTTAAAAATAATGTCTAAAATGTGAGGTTTATCATTTTATGGAATTGAATTGATGTTATTCCAGTGGTTTTAGCTGTATTAGTGCAGGTCAGGGTCAGGTGGTTGAGTCACTCCTGCTGTGCTCTGATGACATCACCGTGCCGCTCTGTTGTTCGCAGGTAACGCCATGTCCAGTGATGACATCACTCAGGTGTCCTCGGAGGAGTCGAGTGTGCTGCGAGGTGCAGGGTGAGTGTGTGTGAAGCCGTCTCACTGACCTGAGCAGCACTGCTAGAGCGTCATGCGTTTACGCTCTCTCTCTAATGTGATCTTTACAGAGATCTAGATTTCATTATAATCCCGGCTTTAGTTATTAGGCCTTAAGTCGAGTCAGCTTTATTTCTATAGCAGCTTCACAGTGATAAACAGGAAATTGGTGCATTTGGGCTGTTGTTCATCATAATAAAGATATTATTATTATTATTGTGCAGTGACATTTGCAATCTCAGTCACTAGAGTTGCCAAAAAGTTCCGCGCTCTTGTAGTAAGTCGGTACTGAAATTTTGAAAGCGTTGCTAGCAAATTGCAAGCGCCTCTGATTGGCCATTGTGCTCACATGCTCATCAGATGCGTCTGTGATTGGCTACAATGCTGTCACAATTTTAAAATTTCAGCAGCGATTTGGTGTCGTGATGGGAAGTCGTGATGCATCTGGATCTCAGTCAGTCAATCTTCAGTCCTTTTCTTCATGTCTGTTTATTAATGAAATTAATATTGAGTTAAGTCCTCATTCATCACTATGGTTTTAATGTGTTTTCTGGTTTTATTCATTGTGTGCCTGTAACATGGCTGTGATTTATCATATTTAACTGTATATAATATTACTGAATATATTTATTTTAATTGCTTGGTTATTATACACTTTATTTATTCTAATAACTATAATAGTATCTTGTTTCAGTAGCTTGTCAGCGAGTGTGCCTTGTAAGAGTTCTACGGCGGTGTGACGCTCTGTGTGTGTGTGTGTGTGTAAGCGCGTGATGACGGCAGTGCGAAGCGGCCGCTCACAGCGAGAGCAGTGGAGAGCGTCAGTGTGTGTCTTTGGACAGTCCTGTGAGGATGGCTCATCAGTCGCAGCTCAGCGCCTCAGGGACGAGCACACGCGGTGTTCAGCCTGAGAGGGTTTCCCTGCAGGCAGTTCCTGACCGAGAGCACAGAGCCGGAGCAGAGGTGGCGCATCAGCACACACGCCATCACAACACTTACAAACCGCAGCACTCGTCTCGCACACTCAGGACTGTAGAAACACACACTCACACACAGGAAGAGACGGGCATGTCGGCCAGACCCGTCACGGTAAATTCTATTTTTTCCCACTTTAACTGAAATCAGTGATGCCACATTAATAGAGGACTTGAAAAAAAACACACACACACACACACTACCGGTAGAAGGTTTGAGTCTCTTCTGCTCACCAAGGCTGCATTTATCTTGATCAGGAAATAAAGTAAAACAGTAAAATATTATTCCAGTATAAATCGCCTGTTTTCTATGTGAATATACAGTGTAATTTATTCCTGAGGTCATTACTCCAGTCTTCAGTGTCACATGACCCTTCAGGATATCACTCTAATATGAGGATCTGGTGCTCAAGACACAGTTATGATTATTATCAGTGTTAAAAACAGTTCATTTTTTGATGAACAGAAAGAGTGCATTATTTGAAATAGAATCTTGTGTAACAAGTTGTAATGTCTTTTTGCTCTTTCAAACCAAAGGACAATAATTACATTTACATTTATTCATTTAGCTGACGCTTTTATCCAAAGCGACAATTGCTATATATGTCAGAGGTCGCACGGCTCTGGAGCAACTGGGGTTAAGTGTCTTGCTCAGGGACACATTGGTGTCTTAGCGGTGGATTCGAACCCGGGTCTCTCACACCCAAAGTCATGTGTCGTATGCACCACCACCCATTATAATAGCAACAAAGATATGGGTTCAAAACTCATTGTAAATGTAGAAGAAAAAGAGTCCACAGCACAACTACAATGATAACAAGACAGAGGAACGATTCGAAGCATTGGCAGCCAATCAGAGTCCATCCTGTTTTAACGAGCTCAATATATGGTGTGGATGATAATATGAGTTCACACCAAGGATAATTATAACCACAACTGTCACTTTTGATCAATTTAAGGCATCCTTGCTGAACAAAAATAATAACTGTTGTCCCTCTCCCTGTGCAGGAGTCTGCTCCGCTCCGCCGGGCCGTGTGTCTGGAGCCAAAGCGGCGTCGAAGGCCGGGGATCCTGCGTTTAGCCAGCGGCAGGGCAGCGGCGCCAGACTCCGACCCCCGGCCGCCCCGAGCCTGCGTAGCGGAGAGCACACGGGCCAAGGGTCGGCGCCTCCCCGAGCCGGCCTGGCGTCCAGAGCAGGAGCGGTGTCGGTGTCGGAGCGCCTGGACTCGAGCTCCTCGGGTCTGCCCGCGCCACCAGCAGCGTCATCTCCACCGCTGAGGGAACCGTGCGCAGGACCAGCATCCACGACCTGCTCTCCAAGGACAGCCGACAGCCCGTTCTGGTGGACCCCGTGTCCGCCCGGACCCAGAGCTCCAGTGAGTACGGCCCCGCGCCCTGCCCACGTCAGCTCAGCATGCCCTGCAGCGTAGCGGAGTCCGAGCTGAGCCTGCAGGCCTTTCTAGGTCCCTCCTCACCGTAGACTCCATGTTTCTGGACCCAGTGTTTGGTGAGCCGGCGGTGACGGCGGCGCTCAGAAACCAGGCCATCCTGTCGCTCAACACGGCCCTCGTTAGCAACATTAGCGGCCCTCCCCTGAGCCCCACCTGACGGCGAGCCCCGATGTGTGTGCCGCGGAGGAGTCGCTTGGTGCGAATGCGGCTGTGTGTGACGCTCCGCGCATGAGTCTGGATCCTGCATGCCTTTCTGTTCCATGTCCTTGATCCTGATGTGATTATTCTGCTGGAAACACATTCCAAGGGTTCGACCTGGAACCTCATCTGTGTGAGAGTATTAACCCGTGTCATGTTCGCCTGCTGTCGGGTGTGCTCGGGCTGATCTGCTTCCATATTTATGAAAACGAGGCTTGTAGAACAAGTCCCATGATGCTCCTTGAGGAACTGCTGCATTCATTTCATGTTTTATTATTTAACTGACACGCTCCTGTCGAGTGTTCACGGGACGTTTGTTTGTGATGTTTGTGTGCATGGCTTTATCCCGGCGCTCCATTCTGAAGGCTGCCAAGTCAGAATGAGTGTTTCCCAGAGCACGTCTTGTGTTGATCATGTGATCTGTGTCGTACGCATCACGCACACGTCCTGGAGGGAGTCGCTGATGGACGAGAGATCGCCAACACACGATACTCTACAGACTCCACTGTTTATCATGTTGTGTGTCTTCATTATATGTTATTGTGTAACGCCCAGTTGAAGTGTACCTTGCTTGTGTTCCGCAGATGTGGAAGTGTTACAGGGAAACAGGAAGTCTAAAAGAGCTGGCACTCAGAGTCTGTCATGAGTCCACATGGTGAGTGTCGTGAACCTGTTGTGTTTCAGCTCTGTCTTCATGCTCATCCACTGGAAACGCTGCCATTCCTTCGGGACTTTTATCAGAAGAGTGACTGTTGAACTTTCAGGAGATCATCCCTGTCCAACACAAGCCCAAAGTACCTGGAGCCTGATGCATGAACACACACAAAACAAGCTCTGAAAATGAGTGTATGGAGGTCCCCTATGGCTGGCTATCGATTAAAACAAAAACGATTCAATCACCAAACTTCCTTCCAAGGTCAAGTCTGTTTGCTTGGCGGCCATATTGTCACCGTGAAGCTGTTTCGGGCATCCAGGGAATCCTGAAATCTCAGAAACTGCTTGCCAAACCTCACAATCCAATAACATATTTTACAATCAGCAATGAACTCTGACATTGTCCCAGAAATGAGGTTTCTTATGTAAAAAGCTTATTTTTCAGGCCAGACGAGCCAATGTGCATGTACAATCACAGGCCCAGAACACTTTCTGTGGGAACCTGAGCTTCTAAAACACTAAACGGAGACGGTGCACTCATATCACTCACTCATGAATGAAAGAAACGTCTCCGGGCACGACTATAACCCTGGTTCTCGGAGGAGGAGGAACAACTGGTCTTGGATGGAGACTGTGGGGAATGCCATCAGCATGACCGGTGTCTGAAGCAAGTGTGACAAACACACCAGTTTATTGCTGACTACAGTCCATGACTTCACTATCAGAGCGCCTATATATATATATATAGAGCGCCTGTAAACATGTCGTCAACTAGTTTGACTGAAGGAGGCACATCCTTTCTCAGAGAACCAGGGTTACAGTCGTAACTGGAAGATGCGTCATTGAGTTGATGCCACCAAAACCCACACTGCCACGCTGAGGGGAATGCCTGCCTCATTAATCTATGAATATGCACAAACATAATGAGCATAGCATGAATTCACTGTACAGATTATTGACTGTATAGTGGTGCCACTCCCTAAGGAGAAGTGGATTTAGTATTTAAGCGTATTTTTTCAGTTGTTTTCAATGGGGAGACTGATCTTCATGAAATGGCGTATGTATGACACGCCAATTCGTATTTCCATTTTGCGCGTGCTATCAACACGCATAATCGCTTTTCAGCGTGTTTATGAATGCTGTTGACTTAATGTTACATTACAGTATATATAAATATATGACCTACCCAACCCCGATCCCTAAACCTACCCGTCACTGGGGTTAATGGCATTTATGAGTCTTCCCTACCATCCTAGGAAAAAAATGTCGCTCCCAGATGTCAGATCTACATTTTGCTTCGTTTCGCTCTTGCATTTAACGGCGTAGACATACACACATACACGCGGATAGCTCAAAATGCGTATAGATAAAACGCCACTTGACTTGAAAGTACGAGTCAGTGATGCCATGTTGCAATGGGAAAGCCACGTTTTTAAAAGCCAGGAGCAAAATGAGGCGCTGAGCATCTATTTCATGAGCGCTTGGCATTTTTTACCAGCCGCCAAGAGTTAAAGAATGTCCTCATGCTTTCATCACTATTACTTTTACCCAGCTGTCCAATCACAGTGGAGGAGAAGCGGGTCAAATAGCCACTGCGACCAGTCGGCAAACGCTCTAAGCTTGGTGTTTACAGCAGTGCGCGGGTGTTTACAGCAGTGCGCGGTGTGTGTACAGCATTGCGCGGGAGTTTCAGTGCAGTGCGCGGGTGTTTACAGCAGTGCGCGGGTGTTTGCAGCAGTGCGCGGGTGTTTGCAGCAGTGCGCGGGTGTTTACAGCAGTGCAGCGGGTGTTTACAGCAGTGCGCGGGTGTTTACGGCAGTGCGCGGTGTTTACAGCAGTGCGCGGGTGTTTACAGCAGTGCGCGGGTGTTTACAGCAGTGCGCGGGTGTTTGCATGCAGTGCGCGGTGTTCACGGCAGTGCAGGGTGTTTCAGTCAGTGCGCGGGTGTTTACAGCAGTGCGCGGGTGTTTACAGCAGTGCGCGGGTGTTTACAGCAGTGCGGGTTGCAGCAATGCGGGTGTTTACAGCAGTGCGCGGGTGTTTTACAGCAGTGCGCGGGTGTTTACAGCAGTGCGCGGGTGTTGACAGCAGTGCGCGGGTGTTTACAGCAGTGCGCGGGTGTTTACAGCAGTGCGCAGGTGTTTACAGCAGTGCGCGGGTGTTTACGGCGGTGCGCGGGTGTTTACAGCAGTGCGCGGGTGTTGTACAGCAGTGCGCGGGGTGTTTACGGCAGTGCGCGGTGTTTACAGCAGTGCGCGGGTGTTGTCAGCAGTGCGCGGGTGTTTACAGCAGTGCGCGGGTGTTTACGGCAGTGCGCGGGTGTTGCAGCAGTGCGCGGGTGTTTACGGCAGTGCGCGCGGTGTTTACAGCAGTGCGCGGGTGTTGCAGCAGTGCCAGGGTGTTTGCCAGCAGTGCGCGGGTGTTTACAGCAGTGCGCGGGTGTTTGCAGCAGTGCGCGGGTGTTTACAGCAGTGCGCGGGTGTTGACAGCAGTGCGCGGGGTGTTTCAGCAGTGCAGCGGTGTTGTCAGTGCACGGGTGTTGCGGCAGTACGGGTGTTTGCGGCAGTGCGCGGGTGTTTGCGGCAGTGCGCAGGGTGTTTCCGGCAGTGCGGGGTGTTTGCGGCAGTGCCAGGTGTTTGGCAGTGCGAGTGTTGCGCAGTGCACGTGTGTTTCATCAGTGCGCGTGTGTTCCAGCAGTGCGCGGTGTTTACAGCAGTGCGCGGTGTTTCATCAGTGCGCGGGTGTTTTCATCAGTGCGCGGGTGTTTTCATCAGTGCGCGGGTGTTTACGGCAGTGCGCGGGTGTTTACGGCAGTGCGGGTGTTGCGGCAGTGCAGGGTGTTGCGGCAGTGCAGGGTGTTGCGCAGTGCGGGTGTTTACGGCAGTGCGCGGGTGTTCACGGCAGTGCAGGGTGTTTGCGGCAGCGCGCGGGTGTTGACGGCAGTGCGCGGTGTTTGCATCGGCGCGAGGTGTTTTCATCAGTGCGCGGGTGTTTACATCAGTGCGCGGGTGTTTGCAGCAGCGCAGGTGTTGGCAGTGCGGGTGTTTGCGGCAGTGCGCGGGTGTTTACGGCAGTGCGCGGGTGTTTGCGGCAGTGCGCGGTGTTTCACGGCAGTGCGCGGGTGTTGCGGCAGTGCGGGGTGTTGCGCAGTGCAGGGTGTTCAGCAGTGCGGGTGTTTCCGGCAGTGCGCGGGGTGTTTACGGCAGTGCGCGGGTGTTTACGGCAGTGCGCGGGTGTTTACGGCAGTGCGCGGGTGTTTCATCAGTGCACGGGTGTTCATCAGTGCGCGGGTGTTGACAGCAGTGCGCGGGTGTTTCAGCAGCGAGGTGTTTCAGCAGTGCGCGGGTGTTTCAGCAGTGCGCGGGTGTTTACAGCAGTGCGCGGGTGTTTACAGCAGTGCGCGGGTGTTTCAGCAGTGCGCGGGTGTTTACAGCAGTGCGCGGGTGTTGACAGCAGTGCGCGGTGTTTCAGCAGTGCGCGGGTGTTTACATCAGTGCGCGGGTGTTTACATCAGTGCGCGGGTGTTTCAGCAGTGCGCGGGTGTTTCAGCAGTGCGCGGTGTTTTCAGCAGTGCGCGGGTGTTTATAGCAGTAAACTAAGCTATGAAGCAATTCTCATCCCTCAGGGGAGAGTAAAGCATGAACAAAGCTTATTGTCATGCTGATGGTCTTCGCTATAGTGTCAAATCCAAGACACTTTGGAAAGGAACTGCCTTCTCTGTTACTCAGTGATGTGATGACTACCAATCAGAGACAGACTCTTTTATTTAAAGGTGGGACTCGTTCATGAGTAATATGAGTGCACCCTTGGCAGCCCATGAGCAGTCTTTGGACATCTAAAGTGTGTGTTAATAACAGTAAGCAAACAGGATAACCAGGGTCTGGTATTAAATATAATCAATCAAACATATTTTCATCATTGAATTTTTAAATTAATGTGTAAACAACATACAGATGGTATTTAAAAATGTTTAATGGCATCATTTGCAGGCTCCAGTAACCAAATACAAATTTGACAAAATACAAAAAAATGTACACCAAAAATAAAAGGCACCACCAAACCATCCTCTGGGATCTCGCTCTAAACCTCAGACCTGATGATCCCTACAACACATGTACACACAACACTTCCTGTTCGAGCGGCTCTCATGTCGCTGTAAACATGTACAGATACGGGACCTCCAGAGCTGTGCTACTCTTTATTTAAATCTCTCCGAGAACAGATTCTGAGGCCAATACATGCGCTGTGATGATAACTAGTGAATTTGGTGACAATCTTCAAACAGAGTCAGCCAGTTGTAGAAAAGATACTCGATACTATAACAGTAGTAGTCAGTGCCTGTCTGAGCTCAAGAGGACATGATGGACAAGCGGACGCTTCATCGGGTAAACATGACACCAGGAAGAACTGGCCTGTACCGTCTTCCACATCACTGGATGTTTTGTGAATGAATCGTTCTTTTTTAAATGATCTTTTCCTCCATCTCAAGCCCTGACGGCTTTGACCGCCTCGAAGCGACAGCCAGTAATAATTCAGAGCTTTACAGTGACAATGGGAAAATAATGCAGTTTCCACTGTACAAGCATCTCTAGAAGAGAATAGTGTCATAGTCCAGCTTGAGTTCAGTGATGGTTCATTTCTGTTGGAAAAATCATTCGTTATTAATTCAGTTAATTTATCTTTACAGCCGCTCTGGAGAAACCGCGATGTCATCGCCCAGCTCAGTTCATATAATGGTGTCGATGCAGGCAGAATAATGATGTTGTTGAATAGTAAGTGTCCCCAGTAAAAATGTCATCATTTACTCACCCTCATGTGTTCAAATCTGTGACTTTTCTTCATCTTTAAAACAAACGGTATTTGGGGAAATGTCTCTGGGTCTGTCAATGGCTTCCCAACGCTCTTCTATTATGTTCTGTAGAAGAAATAAAGTCATGCGGAAACTCCAGCTTCCTATTGATTATCTAGATTCATAATGAGCCGAAAATAATTTGAAACTTCTCATAATTACATTACATCAAATGTCTCTAATGTTGTTTTGTGCTATTTCTTTGGCTAAATCTGTTAAATGAACTAGTCAAGTCACATTTATTTATATAGCGCTTTTTACAATACAGATTGTATCAAACTTGAAAATAATACAGATCAATAATATTGTTGAATATTAAATGTCCCCAACTAAGCAAGCCAAAAGCAAGGCAACAGAGGCAAGGAACCAAAACTCCATCAGGGACTGGAGAAAACCTGGAAGAACCCAGGCTCAGTCGGGGGCCAGTTCTCCTCTGGCCAATGAAGGAACAGTGATTACAAAACAAATTGGATCGAAACATTAAGAGGATTTGTCCATTTCCATCTGTTTGTAAGTCGAAGTAATCACTAGAGAGTCATTACAGCCGCGGACTCCGCGGATAAACTGACTAAAAAAATATATTTTTAATTAAATTCGGGCGGGTGGCGGGCGGTTCAACCAGAATTATGTGACAAAATTTGTTTTCTATTAGGCTACAATGAAAATATTGTACAGTAGCCTATCAGATAAGGTCAGTGTGAAGAGGTTCAGTGTTTGTGGAAGGAAGAATACAGGGTCGGCGTAGACTGGGACTAACGTGTTATTCAGAAAAACAAAAAGGAACGTGGCACACAGTAGCGCATTTGCCTCCATAAACAAAACACGCGATCCAACACTTGCTTCTCAGTCTCGGTTGCAGTAGCCGCGTGCGAAGTCCCAGTCCAACTCTCTCTCTCGCTCTCTCATTCCCGCCGGTCATACGGTCTCTCCATAGCCTGACTTCGTCATACTCATATTCAATGGAGAATATGAGTCTGAGACCGGCTCGGTTGGGCTTTGATTATGAGGCGTGTCTTAACCGAACCAGGAAAAAAAAAACCCTGCACTCAATTGGATAGTCGGTAAACCTACAACCAATCAGTGCAACGCCAGTAAGTCAGCTACTTTGCATAGCGCAGTTTTCAACTACAGAACTTACTTATTTTAGAAGTTAAATAATGAGTGTTGCTTCTTTTACTTACTCCTCCATGAGTGCGACCAAAGGAGAAACCACAGCGACCACAGGCTTTTCATTACGTCCCATCTTCTTAGCGACCGTCAGAGCCAGCTGATAAGTTACACTTTCCCGAATCATGTTGGAAGGACGGCAAAAATATCTTTCCGATCGACAAATGCCTTGATTGCAGTTCTCTGTTCGTCTATTAAAATGAATGCGCTGTCGATTCATTTCACAACAGACGCGACAGTGGAATCTACAGAAGGCCAGTTAAGTGCTCTTGATAACGTGATGATTACGTTCCTGCAGATCACCTGTCCATCATCGTATAAAGCCCGTCCTGGCAATTTTGATTGGCCCGAACGTTTCTTGTCTGATCATAATTACTCCTCAATGGATGGAGTCCAGACCGAACTTCCCGAACCAAAAAATATTGTGGGCGGAGTTTGGCCTGGCATCCAGGCTCAGTCTCCACGGCAATTACATCAATCAGACACAGGTGTTCATCTGCACTTGACCTACTTACTCACCGTGCGCTCCGTCCTTTCTCTCCCGCTACAGACTACAGATAGCCCATCCGCGCAGCTCTCAGTAATCACGCCGGTTTGGAGACGAGATGTTGAGGATCAGTGCAGATGGCGTGTCGTGTCGACGAGGTCGGCACTTAAGGATGAGTCGGATGGGTCCAGGCACAGGTCCACCATAGAGGGTCCCTCGAGATAAACAGAGAAACTGATATTAGCGTAGACGCCATCCTTTTTAAAATGTCCATCAGTACTTACGGGACGTGTTCCTGGTTCCGGCTGACTAATGCAACTTAATTTGAATTTAGGAAGTCTATTGTGTGTTATGTGTATGCTAGGCCAAAGAGATGTGTTTTTAGTCTAGATTTGAACTGACAGTGTGTCTGCTTCCCGGACAATGTTAGGAAGATTGTTCCAGAGATTTGGTGCCAAATAGGAAAAGGATCTCCCGCCTGTTAAGAGCTCACTCAAGTACTGCGGAGCTAAACCATTTAGTGCTTTGCAAGTAATCAGCAATATTTTAAAATGTATACGATGTTTAATAGGCAGCCAATGCAGGGTTGACAGAACCGGGATAATATGGTCATACTTCCTGGTTCTGGTAAGAACTAAGCAGCTGCATTTTGGACTAGCTGAAGTTTGTTTACTAAGCGTGCAGGGCAACCACCCAGTAGAGCATTACAATAATTGATGTCATGAACCCGTTAATTTTGTGAGTTGGTAAGTTTCGTTAGGTTTTGAAGAAATATACAGCTGAGTATCATCAGCATAACAGTGAAAGCTAATTCCATGTTTCCTAATGATATCTCCTAATGGTAGCATGTACAGAGTGAATAGCAGCGATCCTTGTACTGAGCCTTGTGGTACGCCATACTGAACTTGTGATCGATAAGACATCTCTTAATTTACTGCTAAAAACTGATAACGGTCAGATAAGTATGATTTAAACCATGCTAATGCAGTTCCACAAATGCCAACATAGTTTTCTAGTCTATTTAAAAGAATGTTGTGGTCAATTGTGTCAAATGCAGCACTAAGATTGAGTATCACTAATAGAGAGATACAACCCCGATCGGATGAAAAGAGCAAATCATTTGTGACTCTAATTAGAGCTGTCTCTGTACTTTGGTACGGTCTAAATCCTGATTGAAAATCCTCACAGATATCATTTTCTTTCAAGAAAGAAGCACAGTTGTGAGGATACTGCTTTTTCCAGTATCTTTGACAGAAAAGGCAGATTTGAGATTGGCCTGTAATTCATTAATTCTGTTGGATCAAGTAGCGTTTTTTTTAACAAGCGGTTTTATCATGGCCAGCTTAAAGGTTTTTAGTGCGTATCCTAGTGACAAAGATGAATTAATGATATTAAGAAAAGGATCTATGACCTCTGGAAGCATCTCTTTCAGTAGTTTAGTCGGTATAGGGTTTAGCATACAAGTTGTTGATTTAGATCTTGAAAATGAAATCTCCTATAACAATGAGTGAATGGAATTTTTCCTCAGGGAGACTACAGTGCACACCCTGATGCGACACTGTACTCAGACGGCTGCATAGTTTTAATATTTTCTCTAATATTATCAATTCTGTAAGTAAAGAAGTTCCCGCCAGCTTTTAAGCAGTCTCTGCACGCCAATTATTGCGATCAGACACAGGTGTTCATCTGGACTTGACCCACTCAACGCTCGGCTCCATCCTCTCGCACTACAGACTTCGCTGAACCACGCCCCCTCACCACATAATCTTTAGTGTTGGAATGAATAGTTGTACTATATTTGTAACACTGAGTCGGCGTAGCAAATCACATTGTGGGATTCTACTCTCCTCCCATAAATACTGCGTCTGAAAGGGAATCTCCTGCAAACGCATATGCAATAAGGTATCCAAAAAATCCAGCGTAGCGTCAGTTTATGGTGGGTCACGTTAGTCGAGCTCGCGTCAGTGACTCTCAGCTGATCC
>JAQIUQ010004578.1:0-208848 GCA_030378365.1 Hybognathus amarus | reverse complement strand
TTGACGGCTTGTTAGTAATGTAGTTGTTAAGTTTAGATTAAGGGAGGTAGAATAAGGTCATGCATAATAAGGGATTAATATGTGCTTTATAAGTACTAAACAGTCAAGATCCTAGTAAGCAGACTATAAAAATATGCATGCTAATAAGCAACTAGTTAATGGGGAGAAATGGACCCTAAACTAGAGTATTTTAATTTAATTCAAACATGTCAAAATGTACTTTTAGGTCACCTTGAGATGCCAAGATTCTCGTAACCATTATAATTCTGACTGAATGTTGTAAACCCTGTACTTGTGTGTGTAAAAATGCCCAGATAATGTTGTGTTGTTCACCGTTCAGGCCTCTAGATGGCGCTAGCTTGTGTTCAATGGTTTGCATATGAATAAGAAAACAACTCCTAAAAAAAACCTAAAGGAGGCTTTTCAGCAGCACTTGGTCCATGACGTAATACAGTTTTAACATGACAGAAGTCCACATGCTGGATATATAGTGCAAACGCATCATTTCCTGTAGTTACGAGAACGTCTCGTTTGAGTGTTTTTGTCGATTTCTCTGGAAGGAGAGCCGTAGCCGGTTCACTTCATGCATCCGAGTTGATTTGCCCAATATCCCATCACAGCACGACACAACTCTCCTTCAACAGAGGCGATCGGCCAGCATCAGCACCGCAGCGTTTCCATGGATACGGGGTGATGGAGTGACGGCTAGTGTGTGTGTGTGTGTGTGGACGAGGGCAGCAGCTGCGCTCCTCCAGCCGGCGTCGGCCACAACTGAGGAGATCACGAAGAACATCAATCTCAATCTCATCAGATCCGAGACAGGCGCCGGATGTGAACACACTCCTCCCGGACTCTGTGTGTGAGAGCGGGGAAAACACTACGAACGCGGATCCCAGAGTCCGTAGTCGACATTATCCTCGGATTCACAAGCATGCATAGTGTCTTACCAAAGGGGCTCGTGAGTGTGTGTGTGTGTGTGACATGATGAATATCCGGAAAACACAGAAACATGTTTTGATAACGTTCCCATGTGTCCTTGTTACACGTTACATGAAGTTACTAATAACAGTAAATTATGCATAATTAGCCTACACGCAACCCTAAACCAAAGCATAACTCGTACATGATTAATTAATATACTGATCCAATGTATAATTACACTGTAATACTGACACTTTAAAATACACTGTCAGAAAAAAGGTATGAAAGCTGTCTACTGGGCGGTACCTTCTAAAAAGGTACTCTTTTGTACCTAAAGGGTGCATATTGGTACCATAATTGTACAAATATGTACCATGAAGGTACCAATATGCACTCTTTAGGTACAAAAGTGTACCTTTTGTACCTGAGAAGAAAACAAAAACACTAGACAGCATGGCAGTGCATCTGGGAAGTGGCACTTCTGGACATGGTTATTAGGCCTGCAATTATTTCAAAATGCCCAAATATACCCCCAGTTTAACCATTTGCCCAGTTAACAGGCAACGTTCTCTCATAGTTATTAACAAAAGTCATTCCAGTAACGTTAACAGAAAGCTCATTAAGTTATCTTGTCTTTAATAAAGTAACATTAGCATAAGATCAAACATTAGCACATCAAACATTGTTCTGAAACAGTTTAGTTGAACATTAGTTCTAATGTTTATTAAATGTTACAACTTAGTTAGTTCAAAAGTAATGTTCCCATAATGCTTGAAAATAATAACATGCAAAAAAATTATACGTTAACTTACAAATACTGTAGGGTTACACTTTATAAAGTGTAACCCTACAGTATTTGTAAGTTAACGTATAGTTTTTTGCTCAAATAAGTAATAAAATAATAATAGTGTTAAATGAGTTACATTAATAAACTGCATGTGAGTGTCATTTGCATGCAATTATGCATCATTTACTGTAATTACTAAAATACAATATAACATGTGACCATGAAGTGATACCAAACGTTTTTGTCTGAACGCTTGAGAGAATATTAACATACTGTTTTTTTTAATGTTATTATTTTAAAGCATTATGGGAACATTACTTTTGAACTAACTAAGTTGTAACATTTAATAAACATTAGACTAATGTCCAACTAAACTGTTTCAGAACAATGTTTGATGTGCTAATGTTTGATCTTATGCTAATGTTACTTTATTAAAGACAAGATAACTTAATGAGCTTCCTGTTAACGTTACTGGAATGACTTTTGTTAATAACTTTGAGAGAACTTTGCCTGATAACTGGGCAATGGTTAAACTGGGGTATATTTGGGCATTTTGAAATGATTGCAGGCCTAATAACCATGTCCAGAAGTGCCACTTCCCAGATGCACTGCGTTGCTGTCTAGTGTTTTTGTTTTTGAAGTGAAAAACCCATATTCAGTCTGTATTGCCACAAAACATTGAATAATTTTTCAAATGAACAGAAATACAGTGACATAAATGGGCCGCTGTAACTGGTGTGTCAGTAGTTCCGAGTCTCAGTCTCGAGTCTAGCTTCAGTCTACAGAGTCTGTGTGTGTGTGTAACGTGAAGAGATTGAGCCGATAACAATGACCTAGCAGGAGTCTGAACACAGAACAACAGAAGGTCGCAAACCCTATTTCGGCTGGCATGGGATTCAATGGACGGATCAGAGCAACTGAAGTGAATCTTCCAGAAGATCAGGCTTTTGCTAAACTGAAGCCGTTTCTCAATATGCGCTCCTGTCTGTGACTAGCCCTGTCAGTGTGCTCGTTCTTTATCTTCATTTTGTTCTTGTTCTTGATCATGTTCTTGTTCTTTATCTTGTTCTGAGTTTTATGCCCTGTCATGCCTTTGTTTTTTATGTTTGATTGCGTTTGGTTAATTAAAGTTGCACTTGGTTTCTCTCTTTATCTTGCCTCCAGAGGATTCTTAACAATAGGATTCATTATAAGATCGTATTATGTTTTTATACATTATGCATTATACATACAGTGAATATAATTAGAGTCCATATGCACATTTTTCCTGAACCACTGGAGCTTTGTGTTCTTGTCATTGAGAAGCGCGTGTAGTGTCATGTTGAAGTACACCCGATTATTGAGTCCAAGACCATGTTTTCCTGAACATGGTCGCGACGCCTCTTCTGGGGCCGGTTTCACTGAGCTATTTTAGACCGCTGTATAGTGTTGGACAAGTCTAAAATTGGCTCATAGACTAACGTAGATTCACTGTATTCCGGACAATCATGGTATTCCGGACACTTGACCTTTTTTGCAAATTTTATAAATAAACACTTTCAGGTCACGGCATAAATATATATCCGTGTCATCTTTGCCTTCTCCTCTTTTCGATTCTGACCAACCTTATGAAATATGAAATCCCCCAAAATAAAACAAACAGGGCCTATCAGAGAAAAACCGTCCTTTGGCCGTAAAGAACATTTAAACACATTTATAGTATCATCAGTAAGCATTACTCAGATCATAATGCGACCATAAGCATCAAATGAGCCATAAATCTGCATGACTGTAAACAGAAGCAGTGTTTCAGGCGTGTGAGAGGCTACTAACACTTTTATATGGCGGGAAGAAGGATAAAATGAGTGTGTTTATAGAGACAAATAGAGATACAGATGTGGAAAACAGGCTTTATTGGAGATTTGTTCCTCACACACCTGACGAGATCCTGTAGTTTGGTCATCGCCATGGCGACCGCTGTGTTTGAGGACGCGTCGGGGTGTAAACGCACTGGGGTCACTGGGAGAAGTGGGACAGAAACAGGTAATGGCCGCTTCACTACTTCCGAAACAGAGCCATAACAGCACTCACACACCGCGGCCGTCAGGGTACACACTCATCACACAGGCAGTTTCACCAGTCGAAACGTTTCTTCCGTTTGGTTACAGTTTTGCAAACTAGTCTGGTTTTATCAAAATACTTAACACAATTCACAAAACCACACACCCAAACTGCAAAATACCTCATATATCCTGCAAAATGAAGCACTGCAACCGAAACTACACATAGCATTATCAAAATCAAACTTTGCATGAAATGGCACACACTTCATTCATATTACCAGATTTTTGCCTAAACAACTACACACCGTTGGGCATAATGAAAAGCACTCCTATCTTTAGTATGCTTTGCCATAATACTAAAATATGTATCAGATTGTTCACATGCACAGAAACACACATGCTGTTGAAACTTCATTTTTACAGTAATTTTTTCACTACAGTAAACAAGTCAGTGCAACATATGCACAGCAGAAATATTTACATGGGACTGAAAAAATGTTCTTACAAAAAACAGTAAACTGAAAAAGAAACTTCCAGAAAATATATTACAGTAAAAAAAGTGGCAAGAATTTTTACTTTTTTTATAGTTTTAATAGCGCTTACATCCTGATTGAAGTGTTAACAATTAACCATTGAGGTGTTTGGCCAGGTGGCACATGTAATTGGCCAATTAGCTCATGTAGTGTCATTTTGAATGGTAGTGTTTTGAAATGGCAAACATGTGACTTTATGTCAGATTGTTGTGTCTTATGCAGAGAACTGTGTTCAGTGCATTTAAAAAGTGGCATTTTGAAATGCAAAATGTGTGTAAAGCAGAAAATGTGTTTAGACTTTTGGAAACTTGAGAAGAAGTTTTGCTCTCTGTGTGTCCGTTTAAATAATTGTGCTGTGCATGTCATTTTAGTGTGTTAGCAATTGGAAAAAACTGTAATATTGTATATTAAATATGCTCACATGTGTCACAATCCTCCATTGTGGTTGCATATGATACTTTTTTATGATAAGTTGTGAAAATGCAATATCCAAACTTACAAGTCAAACTCGAAACATTAGAATATCGTGAATTCATTTATTTCAGTAATTCAACTTATACAAACTAATATATTATATAAACTCCCAAGATATTTTAAGCCTTTATTTGTTATAATTGTGATGGCTTACAGCTTATGAAAACCCCAAACTGAAAATTACAATATTAAAGTCATACTCATCAAAATTATAACAAATAAAGGCATGAAATAGCTTACTTTGCATGTAAGGAGTCCTTGCACTTTGCATTGGCAGTAATACAGACATCCCATAATGTACAGGAGAGGAGAGACACGGATGAGTCAGTCGTTCTGAGGGGCTTTCTATTGATCACATTCATCTGTTTTAAAAAGGCTCACAAAGACCGTTGAATCTGACTCAATCTGGAAAAAAATAGTCATTGAATTAAAGTAAAAACACTACAACTTGTTACAAGCAATCAGTTTACTTTTTCTCAATTTTAAAAAAAAAGTAATTTACTCAAATCACATTTCCATAGTCACTCTTCTCACCACCCATAGCTGGTGAGTGCACTGGCACTGTGGCTACCATTGCGTCCAAGTGGATGCTGTACACTGGTGGTTGAGAGATCCCCTTATATTATTGTGAAGTGCTTTGAGTGTATAGTAATACAAATGAAAGGCAATTTAATTTCCTCAGTGGTAATTTTCACCACGAAGTCATTTGTTAAACAGATAGTAAACATGGGCTTTCACTCAAAGTTTTTTTTATTAAAGTGTTCATTTTAACTTTATTCACTTCTTGAACCCTTTGGTTGCATGGTATATCAGTTACCACATTGGCAGAATGAGGCACTTTTTCCAAAGTCAAAATCAGTTAAATCAGACATGCAGCAAAATGACAAGTCCGCTATGATCAAGGATTGAATTGTCAGTTTTATTGAGAACCTCTCTTTTGTCCTTGAATCACTACAGGACCAAGTGAGGCCTTGCCTTCCCATTGAATGCCTAGAGAGAAGAAAAGCAAGGTTGGAGCACTTAAATCAAAAGCAACCTTGGAAAGAGCAAACACTACAAACCTCCATAAGGAGAAGCAGGAAATTCACCATCAGGACCACATGTTGAGTCACAGCAACCACAAACTTGGTCATTTCCATCAGCAGCAAACCACCTGCAAGAAAACAGAGACATGGAGCCTTCAACATGAGAAAAGTCATCTTAAACAACCCACAAAAATAAATATTACCCATTGGCAAAGGAACAGGATTTGCGCTGAGCATCACTGGGTGCAGAAGCAATAGTTGCCTTCAGAATACACGTTACGTAGATCTGCAAGGGATGATGGACAAGTCACAAAACCAAAGCAGATGGGAGGAAAGTCAAGTCAACTCATGATATTCATAGTACATACAGAAGGATTGTTGCTCTCCTGGAACATAAACGACTCTAGCTGGAACTGGATCTTGTCAACCTGGGACCGAGGCATGAAGCGGGAGCTGGAAGCTGTAGTCTTGGCATCCACAAAGCACCTGACAAACAAAACCATCAAAGAGCAAATCAGGAATGCCAACTGTAGAGAATCAATCAACTAGACCCTACCCATGACTCGGACCGTTACAAAAGGCAACTTAAACCGTACTACCACATCAAGGACCATGACCTTACCCATGATTCTCAATGAAGGAATATCTCGGAAGAGAGTTGACATCAGGTTCTTGAGTGGCCACACAGCGGTCCACAAACACACGCAGAGGCACATGATTGTACTGCTTCACAGATGCCTCAATGTTAATAACACCACCCAGGAAATAGGAGTACGAAGGCCTCTGATAGGACCAATCATCTACACACAAAAGACTTTAGGCACAGCCACAAAAGCAAAAAAAGGTTCATTTTAATGAAAGAATCTGTACCAACCCATCATGATCTTCAGGGAGAACATCAAGACTTCTTCACCAGCCTCTGTTGAGGCATAAGGGACCCATGTTGGCCTCAAGGCATCACTGCTTACATTTTGAAGTCTGCGGTTCATGAAATAAAAAAATAAAATGGTCTGCCAATTGCATGAGAAAGTGCAGGAAGTCAAAGAAATCCCCTACCTTTGATAATGGCATTGAACACCAACAATTGCACCATCGACCCGGGGTAATCGGAGTTCCTGCAAGCGCCTCAGGGGTGTAGGTAAGAGAGAAGGTGTAGACAAGCTCATCCTCATTCATCTGTAAAAAGATTGTGGTTACCAAGAGGGTCATCCCAAAGATTTAATATATGCCAAGACTAAGCACTCATTTCTATGAACAATAGAAGTACACTGTGCAATATCATGGAACTCCTAAAGAGAAAAAAAACAGATTTATAATTAGTAATTTCACGTCACCATCAAAAGCTCCTGTATTGCCAGATATCACTACTTTGCAGACATGCACTTAAGATTGAGCATGCACACTTTGCTGTTCCTGGGTAAAAACTAGCTTTAACACCATTAAGTACACAAGATTATTTGTTCTTGTTTCAAAGCTCTGGTCATACCATTTATGGGATAGATTACATCAGACGTTGGTTTGAAGGGTTATTAAAAGGCAAGTAGCTTATTAAAAACAGGAGATTTACCCATTCAAACAGACCAAAATGTACCCGACCTGGCATTGTAAAAATCAAGTGAACTGACATTCCTTGAAAGGTCGTCTGCCACAAATAACCCATTAAGATTCTAGTTCTTACCATCATCACGCTGTTGCAGTCCTGTAATTCATACTCAAAGATGAGAACTCTTGCCCCAGAATCCTGACCAACAACAGAACATCCACCTAAAGACAGGCCAGCTGGCTCGATCAACTGACCATTGCTGAAAAAGTCTTGCTGGACCTCTACAAGAACCCGGTCCTCTCCACATTGAACCGCTACGCTGCTGGGAGTCACAGGTTGCCTCAACTGGAAGTCCACAGCCAACTCGCTCTGCACCTCGGGAACAATGGGATACCTCCAATCCAAAGGCTTCACTGGACCCTGCAACAGCTGCTTCTCCTGAAGCCCAAAAGGCTCCTGTGCAAGGATTCCTCCCAAAGGACTCTGAAACTGAGAAGCCACTTGTGAAGGGTTCCAGAGCCCTAGAGGAGAAAGGGCAGGACTTCTGGAAGCTGGATCTAATTTTGGCCCCATGCTTCTTGGACTATGACTGTACCTCAAACTTCCCAAGACATCAGGCAGATCAAATGCAACAATTGCAACCACCACTAACACAACTTTCAGGAACCCCATCCTAACTATCTTTGACAGAAACACCTCAACACACACCAGTGCTTGGCTTTCCCATTTTGTACTGCTTTGAGTTAAGTTGGCTCCACCCCTTTTACCTTAATTGATTATTCTTGATTCTCCTCTGGACCTGTAGAGTGTATGCATCTTGGGGAAGCACCAGTCTGCACATTTTTTATACCCCTGTCCAAATACTAACACTTGCCGTCTTTGTACTTGACCACTTGTTCACTTACATGACCTACAGTCTTTTCAATCTTTAAAACCCAGCATCTCCAAGCAATGCTGGACTTTTAAGTCAAAGGCATATCTCACATATACATCTTGCATAAAGAAAATAATATTTAAAATATAGCTGCGAGCAGCGATCCGGGCCCAAGCCGGTGGCACCGCAACCCCGGTGCCTAAAGGCACCGGGATGGCGGTACCGCCGGCTTTGGCCCTCCACTCGCTGCTCGCAGCTATATTTGTGTGTGTGTGTATATGTGTGTGTATATATATATATATATATATATATATATATATATATATATAAAGCCGGTGGCACCGCCACCTTGGTGCCTTTAGGGTTATTCTGCACGACGTGCAAAAGCGTAACCCCTGCTTTGGAATACATACTAGTATGTATTCCACAATTGGAATACATACTAACATACTAGTCAGAACTGAATAGTTGATATCTGAATGACAGATCACCATAGAAGTCACTGGAAAAAATGTGACTAGTAACAAAAGAATAGTTACTAGTCACCATTGAAATAAGTACTAGTGTCTAATGAATAAGTACTAGTATCTATTTAATAGGTACTAGCATCTAATGAATAAGTACTAGTAACTAATTAATAAGCATTGGTATGTAATGAATAAGGACTAGCATCTAATGAATAAGTACTAGTATCTAATAAATAAGGACTAGTGTCTAATGAATAAGTACTAGTATCTTTAAAAAGGTACTAGTACCTAAAGAATAAACACTAGTATCTAAAGAAAAGGCACTAGTATCTAAAGAATAAGCACTAGTAGCTAATGAATAAGTACTAGTACTTAATGGAATCAGATACTAGTATCTAAAAAATAAGTACTAGTAGCATGAAAATAGAGACTAGTAGGTTAAAATGATTAAATGTTAAAACGGCTTGCCATACTCTATCTGTCGTTTCGACTAGTCACAATTACGTTACAGATATCTTAAATGATAATACAAACTATCCAAAATGTAATTACGACTAGAAAGACGTTGTTGATATCTACAATGTTAATTACGAATAGTCAAACTTAGCTTTTAAATGTTAAAAGGGCTTGCCATACAGAAGTGTAGGCTCAGAGAGACACTCAACATTTTCAAACCAAAATATCTGACTTTCTGTGGGTCCTAGCTCATGAGTGTAAATTAGAAAGTTGTCCGGCTTGAGGAGAATATATGAATATATGAAACGATGAGATCAACATGTGTACTGAGTTTCATATTATTACATGCAAGCGTGTTTGATTTATGGACCAAGTTTTTGGACCCCGTTCCAGGGGGCGCTGTCTAGCCCCCTTGCCACACCCGGGTACCATCTTCCCCGGCTCTGATGGCTGTGGGATCTGACCTGTGTGCAAAGTTTCAAGAGTTTTCAAACCCATTAAGGGCCCCAAAAGCCGCTAAGAGACTCAAAATCATCAAAAAAAAAGGAATGTTAAAGTTTGATGCGTTGCTATGGCAACATTATCTTAGATATTGAATAATGCTTTCACAGCTCTTCATCTGGCGTGTGTTTACATTATACAGATGAAGTTTGAAGCAAATCGGGTAAAAGTAAGAGTGTGATTTCAAAGCATTTTGAAAGTGAAACACTTTCTGCTGCCAGTTGGTGGCGCTATATATTTGACTCACATCCTATGTGATCGACCTCTTACAACGAACACACTGCTGAAGTTTCATCAAGATCAGTTAATGTATGCAGAAGTTTTAACACACTTCCTTTTTGATTTATTTACTTACTTTTTTGATTTATGGACCAAGTTAATTTAATTAATACACTAATTATATAAAACTATTGTCAATGCACTACAATTAAACAGGTTATATGCCTTTACTTATAAAAAAAATAAAAATAAAAACTTATGTAAAAAATACCAGGCTTAAGAAATGTATTTACTTTAGCAGGCCAGACACACAGTGAAATGATTAAGCCCCCTCCCCCTACACACACACACACACACACACAGACTGTGTGACAGGCCTAGGTTTAGAAAGAGCATGATCATATTCAAACTACAATATCTGACTTTCTGTGGGTTTGAGCTTATTATTGTTAATTAGAAAGTTGTTTGGCTTGAATAGAACAATATACACGGCAAGTTTTGTAACTGTCAGTAAAACTAACCAAGTTATAACACACTTTATGTGTCCTTTTTTAGTCAAAAAAATCCGCCACGGCCAAACCGTTAGAGATATCAAAAATCCGTCCGGAATATAGCATCCTCAATGTCTTGACTTCATGCACACCGAGTTTGGTGGTGATTGGTAACAGCATGGGTTGTAATTTGATGTTTTTCTAGGACAATTATTAAAAAAAAAAAAACATAATTCCCGACTTCCGTTTGAACTGTCGTAAAACTTAGAGCACGAAAGTTGTTTGGCCTGATGTGATCTATGAGTGTACCGAGTTTCATATTAATCCATGCACGTGTGTTTGATTTATGGACAAATGTTCGAATCCCTAAAAGAATGCATCCTAAAAGAATGGTAAAGTTTGATGCGTCGCCACGGCAACAGTTTCAAAGATATCAAGAATCCATTCATAGGTCTTCATCTGCCGTGTATGTACATTATACAGATGAAGTTTGAAGCAAATCGGGTAAAAATAAGAGGGTGATTTCAAAGCATTTTGAAAGTGACACACTTCCTGCTGCCAGTTGGTGGCGCTATAACTTTGACTCACAATAGTCACATCCATGTGATCGTCCTCTTACAGCGAACGCACTGCTGAAGTTTCATCCAGATCAGTTAATGTATGCTGAAGTTATGACACACTTCCTGTTTCACGTTTTCTCGCCATAGTTTCGTTTCCTCGCCACGGCCAAACCGTTCGAGATATCAAAAATCCCCACACAAACTTTCATCCTCAATGTCTTGACTTCTAGCTGACCGAGTTTCGTCGAATTTGGATCAGGAGCTCTAGGAGGAGTATTTAAAAGTTCATTGCGTGTGTTTTACAAAAAAACCTCAATAGCCGACTTCCTGTTGGGCTGGGGTAAAAAGCAAGAACGCGAGGTATAGATGAAATTCTGCTATCGACATGTGTACCGAGTTTCATATTATTACATGCAAGTGTGTTTGAGTTATGGACCAGGTGTTCGGACCCCATTCCAGGGGGCGCTGACGAGCCGCCCTGCCACGCCCGGGTACCAGCTTCAGCCCGGCTCTGATGGCCGCGGGTTCTGACCCGTGTGCAAAGTTTCAAGAGTTTTCGAGCATGTTAAGGGCCCCAAAAGTGCCCGAATAGTCGCTAGAAAAAAAATAAAAAAAAATAAAAAAAAAAAAAATAAAATAATCGGAAGGAAAACAATAGGGCTCTGCGCCCTTTCAGGGCTTGGGCCCTAACAAGAAAAAAACAACAGCGAAATCAGGTGATGTAGCTCAGTGGTAGAGCGCATGCTCTTCATGTATGAGTTCCTGGGTTCAATTCCCAGCATCTCCAAGCAATGTGAAACTTTCCATTACTTTCTTTGCTTGTTTCTTAAACCTCTGAACCACATATGTATGCATTCCATTGTTGATCTTTATCACCTATACATTTTGATTTAAAGGCACATGTAGGTACTTAACAGAACACACTTATCACCATGTCGTCTCTCTACAGGCGTTGAGTTGTCTCTCTACAGGTGTCTGAGTCGTCTCTCTACAGGCGTTGAGTCGTCTCTCTACAGGCGTTGAGTCGTCTCTCTCACAGGCGTTGAGTCGTCTCTTCACAGGCGTTTAGTCGTCTCTTCACAGGCGTTGAGTCGTCTCTTCACAGGCATTGAGTCGTCTCTCTACAGGCATTGAGTCATCTCTTCGAAGGCGTTGAGTCGTCTCTCACAGGCGTTCGAGCTCCGTTCTCTACAGGCGTTTGAGTCGTCTCTCTACAGGCGTCTACGTCTCTCTTCACAGGCGTTTGAGTCGTCTCTTCACAGGCGTTTAGACGTCTCTCTACAGGTGTTGAGTCGTCTCTCTACAGGCGTCTAGTCGTCTCTTCACAGGCGTCTAGTCGTCTCTTCTACAGGCGTCTGAGTCTCTCTCTTCACAGGCGTTCAGCCGTCTCTTCACAGGCGTTGAGTCGTCTCTCTACAGGTGTTAGTCGTTCTCTACAGGCGTTGAGTCGTCTCTCTCACAGGCGTTGAGTCGTCTCTCCACAGGCGTCGAGTCGTCTCTTCACAGGCGTTAGTCGTCTCTTCACAGGCATTGAGTCGTCTCTCACAGGCATTGAGTCATCTCTTCAAAGGCGTTAGTCGTCTCTCACAGGCGTTGAGTCGTCTCTCTACAGGCGTTGAGTCTCGTCTCTCTACAGGCGTTGAGTCTCTCTTCACAGGCGTTTAGTCGTCTCTTCACAGGCGTTTAGTCGTCTCTTCACAGGCATTGAGTCGTCTCTCTACAGGCATTCGAGTTGTCTCTTCGAAGGCGTTTAGTCGTCTCTTCACAGGCGTTGAGTCGTCTCTCTACAGGCATTGAGTAATCTCTTCGAAGGCGTTGAGTCGTCTCTTCACAGGCGTTGAGTCATCTTTTCACAGGCGTTCAGTCATCTCATCACAGGCATGAGTCGTCTCTTCACAGGCATCGTGTCGTCTCTTCACAGGCGTTTAGTCTTCTCTTCACAGGCGTTGAGTCGTCTCTCTACAGGCTTTGAGTCATCTCTTCACAGGTGTTCGAGTCGTCTCTTCACAGATGTTGAGTCGTCTCTTCACAGGCGTTGAGCCGCCAGATGTTGAGTCGTCTCTTCACAGGCGTTGAGTCGTCTCTTCACAGATGTTGAGTCGTCTCTTCACAGGCGTTGAGTCGTCTCTTCGAAGGTGATGAGTCGTCTCTTCACAGATGTTGAGTCGCCTCTTCACAGGCGTTGAGTCGTCTCTTCGAAGGTGTTGAGTCATCTCTTCACAGGCGTTGAGTCGTCTCTTCACAGGCATTGAGACATCTTCTCACATGCGTTAGTCATCTTCTCATATGCGTTAGTCGTCTCTCTACAAGCATTGAGTCGTCTTCATTGGCAAAGTACATTTACTTTGCCCTGTTGAGACCCTTGGAGGCCTATGTGCAGCCCTAGGTCCTCGAGGGCTAGAGGAAGTCGGACCAGTTGCATGTGTATTTTTGTAAGGGTAAGGGTTCCCTACCTCTAAACATACTATTAGCAGGTGGATTGTAGAGGCTATGTCTAGTATACCTCTGTCTCTCCTGATAAGAGCCCACTTGATTGAGAGGAGTGGCATCCTCTAAGGCCCTGCTATCAGGGTCTCCCTTCAAGAGGTCTTGTGATGCCGCAAGGTCTGGGCCTCACCTTCATAAGATACTATAGCCTGGATCTGCACTCTAAATCAGGGTTCACAAGTTGAGTTGTGCCAGATTTCCTTCACACATGCACAGACACTTGTCAGTGTAGTGCAGAGGGTATTTCGTTCCCCAAAGTGTCGTCTTTCGACACAGCGCGAGTTCCCTCGAAAGGGGACGTCTTGGGTTATGATTGTACCTCTGGGAACGAGAGGCTTCATCCCTTTGCCACACTTCCTGCGTGACTGAGAACTTGCTTCGACCTATCAGAAGATGATGCTGTTACATCTCTTTATAGTTTCTTCTCCACGCCTCTCACGTGCAACATCACAGGTTGTGTCATGATGCAACACCAATTGAGATTGGACTAGTTCCATACAGGCTTCAGACGCAATCGTTCCCTTCTCGGCTTGTGAGACGTAACCCGAGACATTTATCCAGTCATTGTCTTGTATGGGTCACAACTGCATTTCTGAGTGCTCCTCTAGTCTGTTTTACAATCTTCTTGACCTGTTTTCTGGATTTGTGTTGAGTTTCTGGGGTCTGTTTGGATTGTTTGCCTGTGTTATGACCTCTTTACTGTTTTTGTAATACAATTTTGGATTACCCTTAATAAACAGGATCCTCAGCCTGTGCTTCTCTGAACAGTTTGTAAAAGAAACAGAGAGCGAATTCCCAGAAATGATGCCCCATTGTTATTCTCTGTATGCTCTGCATGCAAATTTAAGATAATTGATGAAAAGAAAACAGGAGTGCATAATCAGACTAATTTGCAACACTCACTTTCGTTTCTTATTTAGCACTGAGCACTTGTGGTGCTAAAGAATGAACCACTGATGAGAAGGAAGTGTGTGATTCAGAGTCAGCAGAAGTTTCTCAAGACACAATTCATATTTAGGACAAATCAAAGCTAATCAAAGAAAAAATAAGAAAATCAGAGTGAAGACTTTTAAGACCACCAATATTATAACAATTGTCCTAATATACAAACAATTTCTCTGCATGTACATAATGGAATTATAGATTATGTGTGAAATAAAACAGGAACACAGCCAATGTTTCATCTATAAAAACTAAAAAAGAACAAATAGTCCAGAACGACGCATGATAAAGTTAGGATTTGTTTAATCTGAAATCATGTATAAATGTAAGTATAAATAAAAATAATAACATAATAATAAAAGTGATGCTTGCTTAAGTAATAAACTTCCATAATTGTAAATATTAAAACCACTACCCAGATTTCTGCATCCTTATTTAAATATTTTAACCAATGTAAAAGTAAAATGATCGATTTTCACTGTATTCTCAGACCTTTGAACCCACTGTACATCAGTTGATCACGTTGCATGCCTCATATGATCACAAGCTCTCTTGTTATGATAAAATATATTTCATGATCATCTGTTGTGTAACACAGAAAGTGAGATGAATTTAGAGTCTTTCACATATGCTGTGAATGCATTGTTGAATGCTCTCTCCTTCACTGAAGGGCAACGCTGGCCATCACAACAGAGACAGCATGACTGAGACTCAAAGGCGGTGTGTCCTTCCAGCTCCATCTGTGTTGTACACGGATGAAAGAATTCCACACATTATGGTTGCTCTTCAAACCACTCCTTTAAAAGTAGGTGAAATGTGAGGCTCACTCCATCAGGATCAAAATGGTATCTGAGAATGTGCCCGATAAAATAATGCCGTTTTGCAACAGACAGATGAAATAAAAAATAAAAAAAACTGGGTGACACGGTGCTTGCTAAAAATGATAGTCTGCATCCACGATTCACATGTTGCAAAACCAATTCACAAGTAAATCATGCATTCACAAAGGGTCTTGTTTTCTTTTGAATTTTTATTTTTGCTCTCTGTCCATCACCCGTTGCTGTCCGTCTGTGATTGAGTTATTGTGAACACCTGGTCTGGATGGCCTGTGGGGTATTTAAAAGGTTTGTTCACCCAATAATGAAAATGATGTCATTAATGACTGTCCCTCTGTGTCGTCCCAAGCCCGTCAGACCTCCGTTCAAACTCAGGACACAGTTTAAGATATTTTAAATTTAGTCCGAGAGCTTTCTGTCCCTCCATTGAAAATGTGTGTACGGTATACTGTCCTTGTCCAGAAAGAAAATAAAGACATCATCACAGTAGTTCATGTGATACAGTGGGTTAGTTACAATGTTTTGAAGCATCGAAAATACAATTTGGTCCAAAAATAACAAAAAACTACGACTTTATTCAGCATTGTATTGTGTTCCGGTTCTGTTGATGTATCTAAAGATCTATCTACACAACATGACATCATGACTTTTGCATAAACATACACTGCCACTTTTGAGTCAAGTGTCATGCTATCTCTATGCATTTTGAGCTATCCGTGTGTATCCACGTGTATGCGTGTATGTCTACGCCATTAATGTCCGAGTTATTCTGCGTGTCTGTCCGCACGAAATGAGGCAAAATGTAGATCTACATCTGGGGAGTGATCTTTTTTTCCTAGGATGGTAGGGGAAGACTCATAAATGCTATTAAACCCAGTGATGGGTAGGTTTAGGGACGGGGTTGAGGTAGGTCATATATTTATATATACAGTAATGTAACGTTAAGTCAACAGTGTTCATAAACACACTGAAAAGCGATTATCCGTGTTGATAGCACACCAAAAATGGAAATACGAATTGGCGTGTTCATACACACGCTACTTCATGAGATCAGTCTGGATCTACAATATCTATACTGTATCAGTGTAGACAGCGTCGGTCCTTATAATGGCTTCGATCATCTTTTGACGCTCACATCCAGTGTAGGGAAACATCATTCATTAAGCGACTGAACGCCAGTGGGCGGAGCCTATGATATGATGATATAAAATGATTTGCTGATGTCTTGCTCTGGAGGCGGGCATATGCAAACGAATTTGCCTGTGTTCCTGAAACATCAAAACAAGCTATTTTTAATTATGATTTAAGATATGAATAGATAGAAATATACTTGCAGGATGTCTTAAGATGTCAAAAGATCAAGAACAATTTGACTTCTCATGAGCATTTTGACACTGAATAATAAACAGAACATGCCGAGCCGACTGATTTGATCATTTGCTATTGGTGGTGTAGCGAGACCCTCATGTCACAATTCGATACACTGAACTCGTACTGAACTCACAATATGATATTTTAGGGGTGGTGATGGTGCAGTGGATAAGACACATGCCTTTATGTGTGAGAGTTTTGTATTGCGATATATTGTGACACCCCTATTGGCTAGCATTACTGAAATTACGGTGGTGAACTAGAAATCATTTGCACAGTCACACATCTGACCTGTGTTTGGGTCAAAGCGAGCGAAGTGCTGAAGCTCACCTGAGCCGTGTGTGTGCATGTGTGTTTGTGTGGGTGATGTTCTTTTCCACCTTCAAATTACATTAGCAGAAACGGTAATGATCCCTCCCTGTACTCATCCTATCCCAGAGGACACACACCTGACCCAGCACGAGAACACACTCCATTAGAAAAGCAAACAGGGGTTTTTACACACAACCCTAAGTAGGTTTCCACTTACACAGACACTGGTGTTTGCTTCAGCCGGTACTGATAAGCCTGTGCAGAAAACAATGGACAAATGGAAAGTGTGTTAAATTGGCACATTTGCAACACTTATCATGTGAACTCACGTCATTGTGAATCACATGATGCAGTGGAGCTCTGCTGGGGTTAAAGGTCAGAGGTCAAGCCTGCGGGTGTGTGAAGCAGCAACAGTGACACTGAGGCCTTCTGACAGCAGAGCTCTTAGCAGAGAGGTGTGAGGATAAAAACCTCCCCGTCTGTCCCTGTACGACCTCTTTCGTGTGCCGGTGCAGATTTAGCAGCTGTAGCTGGACATCCGGTTTTACAGGTGCAAGGTATGCATACTATATATTGAAGAAACACGTACTGTATAGTGGGAAATATGGTTTCCAAGAATGCAGTGTGCTAGCTAACATTTACAGTGTGATGAATGAACGGGAGGTTCGTACAGTTGAAAGTGAAGATGTTCAACACTGTAAAAATAATCGTGATTTTAACGACATGCTACAGTGCAATAACCTGACTCCGCCAGATGGATTTGCTCCGCATATCCATCTGGAAACCTTCCGTTGAAGTAGTTTTGGAAAGGGGCGAAAATACTGATTAGCTGATTGGCCTATGTTGGTGATAGACGGGCCAAATCAACCAATCAGAGCAACTCTTGCCGAAACCAGTCGGGAGAAGAGCAAAAGCATCTTTTCCTCTGAGAAAAGCCTCCAGAGCAGTGTTTTGCTCTTCTTTCAGTGAGGAAATACTCTGTAATTCCGATAAAACTTGCTCGATAGCCACGCTGATGCTAGTTTCATCCGCTGAAGCCGCCATGTGACTCTGGACTGAACTGTCGCGCTTCTCGTTGCGTCACACCTCAACCCGCCTCAAGGCCAACGCTGATTGGACGTTTGTTTGGTGAACTGCTCCCAAATTTTCTTTAACGGAAAGTATCCAGACTGATCTGCGAGTGAAACCTTGAAAGCTCGCGAGATCAGGATGGTCTCACGAGGCTAACAGTGCAAAGCTGTTAATTAGTTAACAGAAACTTTACGTACTATATACGGTAAATAACTGTGATATAATTTTACTGTAAAATACCGTTAAATTTACAGTTTTTGAAAGTGAAAAACAACAACTCATTGTATAATTTACAGTGAAAAAACGTAAATTGACATTCCCACAATTCCCTGTGTGACACTTCACATTTTATGTATTTTTGTTGAAATAACTTATAGTTTTGGTTCAAAAAACTAAAACTATGGCTAAACTATGAGTAACCATAGTTTTCTCAAAAGAAAAAAACAAAAAAAAAACTATGGTTCCTCATAGTTTTCTTTTTCTTTGTACATTAGGGTTTTATGTTACATTTAATGTTGTTAAATTAATGTTTATTGCATTTTTTGAATTTCAAATTTGTGTTACCATGATGGTAACACATCACTGCTGTGATGATTGTTGGTTGTCAGTGTATTACAATGATACAAAACAGAAATCAATTATTCAAAAGGTTGGTAAAACAACATTTTATTAGAAAATGAAAAACGGTGTGATACTGTAAATTTTAAGTTAAGTCTATAAAACCCAAACGTTCCTGCCGTATTTTTAATGGTAAAGTTCTGGCAACCACAGATGCCATTTTTTACCGTAAAAATACGGCTTTATTTTTTGTCTTGTCTCCTCGTGAAACGCTTCTGGAACAAGAACAAATGTGGGCGGGGCTTGATTGTGTCTGTGGGGAGTTGATTGGATGATTGTGGTTTGCTATTGGCTGATCTCATGTGAGTGACAGGTTGCCCCGCCCACATCATCAGAGAAGAGACGAGATGCTGAAGAAGAACTTATTCTGATTCAAGATTACCAGCACATCAATTTAAACAAACGACTCAGTATTATTTGGTCTGACTCCCATAAGTTAAGACGTTAAATTGGATTAAAACTGCAGCAGAAATATTTTTATTTCTAAGGTTACATCATATACTGAATCTGGACAGATTCTCCGTCCACATTAGCGTTTTCAAACATTTTTCAAAAGTTTCTCATCCACACTGAAATGTCTTGCAAACTCAATTCACCTTTCAGCAATGAAACAAGACAAACCAGTTCTTATGCAATTCTTCCAACAGGATGATTTTATTTAGCAAAAAATCTTACGATTCACTGATCGTCCAGGTCACACACACTCACCATGATATGTTTGAGTCTGAAACTGCTCGTGTTTCACCGCAGGACATCAGATGTGAGTGAATATTCTGTCATCTTTTGCAGGACTGTGATTTGAAGAGTGTGTGAAGCTACATATTTTAGCAACAGTGTGAAAGTGAACAGCACATAACAGGCACAATACCAGTATAAACATGAATACCTATGGGTTCAATACGCGTCACATGACTAAACTAACATCATCGTTTTTAAATACCTCAGTTTGAACGGTCCATATACAACACGAAAACGGATTTATAATAAAAATGTGAAAAAGATGCGTATTAGTATGGACAAGGCCGAAGACAACTGCATGCCACAGCCTGAATAAATGTGCAAGGTAATCATTTTTGATATTATAATACGCAGTATATAGTTTTACATATGGAGAATTGGAGAATCAAACACACTCAAAACGCATTATTCGTCAGCGTTTTCAACGCATTTTTTTGTGTTCACACCCAAGCGATTTTCACTGACAATGAGCCGAGTGAACATTCAAATTCATTCCCTGACATTAGATGGCGCTTAATGTAATGATATCTTGCCTTTCATCTTCCTCGTCTTACGGCTGTGTAGATGGTGGCGAATATTTTCTTCGCCGTTATGTACAGTATGTGTGCTCGGTAGACCGTTTTGTGTTTGGGCGCCCCCAAGTTGTGTTTTACTGTAACTTCAGAAGCTCCATACACGTGAGCAAAAGCGACAATCTCATTGGTCGGATAGTTTTTGACGTGGTGCGTCAAACCAAAAAAATGAACCCGAGGTGTTTTTAAAAAAATGATGCTTTTCCGTGTGGCGTTTTTCGCGTTTGTGTGCACACTCACATTGGCGCCCTTTGTTTAGTCACGAGGCATTAAACGTCAGCAAATATCACGCACAAAATTCATCCTGATGTAAACAGGCCTTTATTAATCAAACATGAGCAGAACAAATAATGGCTATTTAGGCTTATTATATCTGATTTTTTTTCAACCTACAGGGAAAAAAACAACAACAGCATAAATAAGTATAAATTACATTTTCAATACAGCATAGCCATCAACAATTCATACACACTCCTCCTGGTTGTGTAAGAGCCTGACTCATATGCCAGCGTGTGCCCTGTCGCTCCTCGCTGTAGGTCAGCAGATCCTCATTAGCCATTTTGAAGTGTTAAGGAAATACAAATGAGTGGGATGTTACAAATATCTAATACGACACACGCTGAGCACAAGGAAAGCCGGTGTGATTATTGAGCTGAATGTTGGCACGCTCCACGACTCTGATGAAACACTCGCTGTTCAATACCCTCTTCAGGATACACGCTGAATCAGACATCTGCCGAATGAATGACGCTCTCATAAAGGACATTTGGCAGCACTCAAAACAAACCGTGCATTAAACACAACCTGGGCTGAAAACCCACGAGCAAAAGGTGCCTAGATGTCCTCATTTAAAGGAATATCGCTCTCTCTCGTCCAGCTCGATCAATGAAAAGGCCATTAAGCTTAACAAACCTGCAAGATCTATAAACTCTATTGACTATTGAAAATAAATAAAAGCTCAACTGGGGTAACAGATCGAGGCGTTTGCATGTGTGTGTGTGAGCGTCTGAGAGGTGATCATGTGCGTAGAGATTGAAGATAACCCAGGAGTGTGTCAGGGTTGTGTACATCGATGTAACGCACTGCCTTATCGTTGTAGAAACTAACCAACGAGTCAACGATTAACACGAGTGTTTTTTACCTTTTAGTATGAATATATTTTTCTCATGTAATCTTAGCATTATATTTAGTGTAACAATAACTTGTGCTTTCTGATTTTTGCATGATGATACATTGCATTTTAAGAAATTCATTTTTTTTACATTGCAACACGAAAAGCAGTGGCCGTAGTTTAAGTCGCCATTAAAGTGGCGTCTTTTCTCCTCTATTGTGTCGTATGTATCGAGTGAAATGCTTCTGAAACGAGAACACATGTGGGCGGGGCTTGATTGTGTCTGTTGAGATTGTGGTTTGCTATTGGCTGATCACATGTGAGTGACAGGTTGCCCCGCCCACATCATCAGAGAAGAGAAGCTGAAAAGGAAAATATTCTGATTCAAGATTCCCAGGAACATCAATTCAACATAATAATGGTGTGCATGGATGAATCATACATAAACACTGCAATATTACATAAAACAAAAGAAGTATTGTCCATTTTAAACTCACGGTTCAGTAACCGCACTGATGAGGTCAGCTGAATAACTGTTGTATGTTGTTATTCTTGAGTGGAGCACAAAAGGAGATATTCTGATGACTTTGCATGCAGTTTTTATCCATCAAACCTCAGGTCATTGTGACCAGGGCGGCAGCATCGAAATATTCTGTGTGGCTCATGCATGACACGTCATGCATGACACGTATCATCTTAATGATTTTGAAAATGTCCACAACACAACATTGTTTCTACCGTCCATGTGTATAAAGGGCACGTGAGTGGGTCATGGTTGTGTGACTCAACACTTGAGATCTTTCCACTGGATTCTTTTCCTCTAATTACTGTTCTTCTAGAAAGCAGAGAAACGAAATATCAGTCCCAGCCCTGAGCACAGTTCAGCATCAGCACTTAATTGCTTTACTTAGGCTTGTTATTCTTGCTATGTTTAATTGGTTGTCATGACAGAGAAGCCACCGTGACAGAAGCAGATTAGAAGAGCCAAGAGAAGTGAAGCTCCACGTCAGCCGGCCTGTGCTGGATTTACACGTGTTACTGGACTCATGCGCTCTGGTCCTGCTGGATACACAGTGTTCCTGGACTCGTGTGTTCTGGTCCGGCTTGTTACTGGACTCGTGTTTTCTGGTCCTGCTTGGTACACATGTTACTGGACTCGTGTGTTCTGGTTCTGCTGGAATACATGTGTTACTGGATTTGTGTGTTCTGGGTCCTACTGGATTACACGTGTTACTGGACTCGTGTGTTCTGGTCCTGCTTGTTGTTGGACTTGTGTGTTTTGGTCCTGCTGGATTACACGTGTTTCTGGACTTGTGTGTTCTGGTCCCGCTAGATTACATGTGTTACTGGACATGTGTGTTCTGGTCCTGCTTGTTGTGGGACTTGTGTTTAAGTTCCGTTTCAATTACACTATTAAGCTCTATGAATTATTAAGTTCCGTATCAGTTACAAAGTACTACTACTGACCTATAAAGCCCTAAATGGTTTAGCTCCTTTGTATTTAATGGACCTTCTATTGCCCTACAATCCATCTCGTGCTTTAAGATCACTAAATTCAAGGCTTCTGGTCATTCTGAGGATATCTAAGTCCACTAAAGGAGGGAGGGCGTTCTCGCATTTAGCTCCAAAACTCTGGAATAGCCTTCCCGATATGGTTCGAGGCTCTGACTCACTGTCCCAGTTTAAAACTAGATTAAAGATGCATCTCCTTAGCCAAGCATTCACATAATGCTTACCTTTCATTCCTCTGTTGAATCAGATCGAATGCATTTAATATTATAAAACTTGAAGAGTCTGTAGGTTATTTGTATAGGTTGCATAGTATTTACAGTCATTACGTTCCTGTGTGTATTGCATGAATGATGGGTGGTTGGGCAGATATTGTGTTTTGCGGTAGGTGGTATGCCATACGGAACCGTTGCCACTGAAACTGCATTATCACGACAGTGGGGCTCAACAGCCTTAGTCAAACGGGTTGGCGCATATGGTTGGGTTGTGGAGAGATTGTGAGATTGTGTTTTTTAACATCTACTTCCGTGTCATGGAAATCATTATGAACATCAGCTATGCTAATTATTTCCTATCTGCCTTTCTGCTGTTCTGACTAGCATCCCGAGAAAAATGTTGTTCGTCAGATCCAGTTTGTATTCAGCCTCTCATGGAGACTTCAGATGCCCAAACACCTGCGATGAGAAGACTAAACGCCTGTGAAGAGACGACTCGACGCCTGTGAAGAGACGACTTAACACCTGTGAAGAGACGACCCAACACTTTCGAAGAGACGACTCAACGCCTGTGAAGAGACGACTCAACGCCTTTGAAGAGACGACTCAACGCCTTCGAAGAGATGACTCAACGCCTGTGAAGAGAGACGACTCAACGCCTTTGAAGAGACGACTCAACGCCTTCGAAGAGACGACTCAACGCCTGTGAAGAGATGAATCAACGCCTGTGAAGAGACGACTCATTGCCTGTGAAGAGACGACTCAACGCCTGTGAAGAGACGACTCAATGCCTGTGAAGAGACGACTCAACGCCTTTGAAGAGACGACTCAACGCCTGTGAAGAGACGACTCAACGCCTGTGAAGAGACGACTCAACGCCTGTGAAGAGACGACTCAACGCCTTCGAAGAGACGACTCAACGCCTTTGAAGAGACGACTCAACGCCTGTGAAGAGACGACTCTAACGCCTGTGAAGAGACGACTCAACGCCTTCCGAAGAGACGACTCAACGCCTTCGAAGAGACGACTCATACGCCTTCGAAGAGACGACTCTACGCCTTTGAAGAGACGACTCAACGCCTGTGAAGAGACGACTCGACGCCTGTGAAGAGACGACTCAACGCCTGTGAAGAGACGACTCAACGCCTTCGAAGAGACGACTCAACGCCTTTGAAGAGACGACTCAACGCCTGTGAAGAGACGACTCAACGCCTGTGAAGAGACTGACTGAACGCCTTTGAAGAGACGACTCAACGCCTTTGAAGAGACGACTCAGACGCCTTCGAAGAGAACGACTGAACGCCTGTGAAAGAGACGACTCAAACGCCTTCGAAGAGATGACTTCAACGCCTGTGTGTGGCCATAAATAATGGAGTAATTTAAGTCTCATTGTGCTACTATGTTAAGAAAATGCAGCAAAACAATGGATTCAGCTGATGTGTTTCTCTTGTTTAAATATTGTTTTCTTTATGCATGCTGTATGTGTGATATAAGCCTTTGACTTGAGATTTATAAGACCAATATACATGATTGATCCTAGGACCTCATACATGCGAAGTAAGCGCTCTACCACTGAGCTACATCCCCTCATGGTGATAAGTGTGTTCTGTTAAGTACCTACATGTGCCTTTAAATCAAAAATTCTAGGTGATAAAGATCAACAACGGAATGCATACATAATGCAAGATATATATGTGAGATATGCCTTTGACTTAAAAGTTCAGCATTGCTTGGAGATGCTGGGAATCAAAGATTGGAAAGACTGTAGGTCATGTAAGTGAACAAGTGGTCAAGTACAAAGACGGCAAGTGTTAGTATTTGGACAGCCGCATAAAAAATGTGCAGACTGGTGCTTCCCCAAGATGCATACACTCTACAGGTCCATAAGAGAATCAAGAATGATCAATTAAGGTAAAAGGGGTGGAGCCACCTTAACTCACAGCTGTACAAAATGGGAAAGCCAAGTGCTGGTGTGTGTTGAGGTGTTTCTGTCAACTGTTAGAATGGGGTTTCTGAAAGTTGTCTTAGTGGTGGTTGCAATTGTTGCATTTGATCTGCCTGATGTCTTGGGAAGTTTGAGGTACAGTCATAGTCCAAGAAGCATGGGGCCAAAATTAGATCCAGCTTCCAGAAGTCCTGCCCTTTCTCCTCTAGGGCTCTGGAACACTTTGCAAGTGGCTTCTCAGTTTCAGAGTCCTTTGGGAGGAATCCTTGCACAGGAGCCTTTTGGCCTTCAGGAGAAGCAGCTGTTGCAGGGTCCAGTGAAGCCTTTGGATTGGAGGTATCCCATTGTTCCCGAGGTGCAGAGCGAGTTGGCGGTGGACTTCCAGTTGAGGCAACCTGTGACTCCCAACAGTGTAGCGGTTCAATGTGGAGAGGACCGGGTTCTTGTAGAGGTCCAGCAGGACTTCTTCAGCAATGGTCAGTTGATCCAGCCAAATGGTCTGTCTTTAGGTGGATGTTCTGTTGTTGGTCAGGATTCTGGGGCAAGAGTGCTCATCTTTGAGTATGAATTACAGGACTGCAACAGCGTGCTGATGGTAAGAACTGAAATCTTAATGGTTTATTTGTTGTGGCAGACGACCTTCCAAGAAATGTCAGTTCACTAGGTTTTACAATGCCAGTTATCTATTTGAATGGGTAAATCCTGATTTTATTTTATTTTTTCTTGCTACTTGTCTTGAAACAACCCTTCAAACCAACATCTGATTTAAACTATTCTGTAAATGGTATGAAAGGAGCTTTGAAACAAGAACAAATCTTGTATACTTAATAGTGTTTAATCTAGTTTTTACCCAGGAACAGTAAAGTGTGCATGTTCAAGTGCATGTCTGGAAAGCAGTGATCTCTTGCAAACACAGAAGCGTTTGAAGGCAACTGTGGTGATGTGAAATTACTAATTTTTTTCTCTTTAGGAGTTCCACCATGTTGCACAGTCTTCATAGAAATTCACATCACTTCTTCATAGAAATGAGTGCATAGTCTTGGTGTATATTAAATATTTGGGATGACCCTCTTGGTAACCACAAACTTTTTACAGGTGAATGAGGATGAGCTTGTCTACACCTTCTCTCTTACCTACACCCCTGAGGCGCTTGCAGGAACTCCGATTACCCGGGCCGATGGTGCAATTGTTGGTGTTCAATGCCATTATCAAAGGTAGGGGATCTGTAAACTTTCTGCAATTTCTCTTGCAACTGGGTGACCATTTTTAATGAATGCTTTCATGTACTGCAGGCTCCAAAATGTAACCAGTGATGCATTGAGCCCAACATGGGTCCCTTATGCCTCAACAGAGGCTGGTGGAGAAGTTTTGATGTTCTCCCTGAAGATCATGATGGGTCCGTACAGGTTTTCTTTTATTATAACTGAACATTTTATTCTTGCTTTTGTGGCTGTGCCTAAAATTTTTTTTTTTGTAGATGATTGGTCCTATCAGAGGCCTTCATACTCTTATTTCCTGGGTGGTGTTATTAACATTGAGGCATCTGTGAAGCAGTACAATCATGTGCCTCTGCGTGTGTTCGTGGACCGCTGTGTGGCCACTCAAGTACCTGATGTCAACTCTCTTCCGAGATATTCCTTCATTGAGAATCATGGGTAAGGTCATGATCCTTGATGGTTTACTACTGTTAAAGTTGCATTTTGAAGCTGTCAAAGTCATGGGTAAGGTCCATTTGCTTAATGCTCTACAGTTGACATTCCTGATTTGGTCTTTGACTGTTTTGTCATCAGGTGCTTTGTGGATGCCAAGACCACAGCTTCCAGCTCCCGCTTCATGCCTCGGTCCCAGGTTGACAAGATCCAGTTCCAGCTGGAGTCGTTTATGTTCCAGGAGAGCAACAATCCTTCTGTATGTACTATGAATATCATGAGTTAACTTGACTTCTCCCATCTGCTTTGGTTTTGTGACTTGTCTGTTATCTCTTGCAGATCTACATAACATGTATTCTGAAGGCAACTATTGCTTCTGCACCCAGTGATGCTCAGCGCAAATCCTGTTCCTTTGCAAATGGGTATGTGAGGTTTTTTGAGGGGCTGGTGTAAAGTGTACCTCTCATGGTAACTGCTCCTTGTTTTGTTGCAGGTGGTTTGCTGCTGATGGAAATGACCAAGTTTGTGGTTGCTGTGACTCAACATGTGGTCCTGATGGTGACTTTCCTACTTCTCCTTATGGAGGTTGGTAGCTTTTGCTCTAAGGTTGCTGTGATTCAAGTGCTCTAACCTTGCTTTTTTCTCTCAAGGCATTCAATGGGAAGGGCAAGGCATCACTTGGTCCTGTAATGATTCAAGGGCAAAAGAGCGGTTCTCAATAAAACTGACAATTCAATCCTTGATTGTAGCTGACTTGTCATTTTGCTGCATGTCTGATTTAACTGCTTTGGAAAAAGTGCCTCATTGGTAACCGATACCGTGCGACCAAAGGGTTCCAGAAGTGAATAACTTAACTTTCTCCATAAGGAATTAAAATGAACACTTTTTTCATTAAACCTGTTAAGACTGCTAGTGAAAACCCATGTTGAAATCTGTTTAACAGAAGACCTCCTGAGTGAAAATATTACAACTCAGGAAATTAAATTGACTTTCATTTGTAACACTATATACCCAAAGCACTTCACAATAATATCAAGGGATTTCTCCTCAACCATCACCAGTGTGCAGCATCCAATGGCAGCCACAGTACAATGGTGCCAGTGCACTCACCACACCAGCTATGGGTGGTAAGAGTATTGACTGATTTTTCAATGTATGGGGATTATTCAGGAGGCCATGATTGGCAAAGGCCAATGGAAGGAATTTGTCCAGGACACTGGGGTTACACCCCTAACCTTTACAAGAAATGCCATGGGAATTTCAACTGCCATGTATATATATATATATATATATATATATATATATATATATATATAAAATGGATAGACAAAACTTTATCAAAGACAGTGATATGAAATTTATAACAAATACAAATTAGGATCACACCTGAGTCCTCTGTGCCCACATTTGTCCACAATCACAGGATTAAGGGCTATAAAGTGAATACGGTTTGAGGGCTACATAAGTTATTTCTGATAAGGGTCAACACTGGAATGCATGCATATGTGGTTCTAAGGTTCAAGCAAAGATTGTAATGGAATGTTCCATTTTGCTTGCAAATGCTGGGGATTGAACCCAGGACCTCATAGACGCAAAGCATGTGCTCTACCACTGATCTACATCAGCTGATTTTCTTTTGTTTCAGTATTTTCATGCAGGATGTATACACTCACCTAAAGGATAATTTGAAACACCTGTTAAATTTCTCATTAATGCAATTATCTAATCACATGGCAGTGACTTCAATGCATTTAGGGGTGTGGTCCTGGTCAAGACAATCTCCTGAACTCCAAACTGAATGTCAGAATGGGAAAGAAAGACGATTTAAGCAATTTTGAGCGTGGCATGGTTGTTGGTGCCAGATGGGCCGGTCTGAGTATTTCACAATCTGCTCAGTTACTGGGATTTTCACACACAACCATTTCTAGGTTTTACAAAGTATGGTGTGAAAAGGGAAAAACATCCAGTATGCGGCAGTCCTGTGGGCGAAAATGCCTTGTTGATGCTAGAGGCCAGAGGAGAATGGGCCGACTGATTCAAGCTGATAGAAGAGCAACTTTGACTGAAATAACCACTCGTTACAACCGAGGTATGCAGCAAAGCATTTGTGAAGCCACAACACACACAACCTTGAGGCGGATGGGCTACAACAGCAGAAGACCCCACCGGGTACCACTCATCTACACTACAAATAGGATAAAGAGGCGACAATTTGCAAGAGCTCACCAAAATTGGACAGTTGAAGACTGGAAAAAATGTTGCCTGGTCTGATGAGTCTTGATTTCTGTTGAGACATTCAGATGGTAGAGTCAGAATTTGGTGTAAACAGAATGAGAACATGGATCCATCATGCCTTGTTACCACTGTGCAGGCTGGTGGTGGTGGTGTAATGGTGTGGGGTGTTTTCTTGGCACACTTTAGGCCCCTTAGTGCCAATTGGGCATCATTTAAATGCCACGGCCTATCTGAGTATTGTTTCTGGCCATGTCCATCCCTTTATAGCCACCATGTCCCCATCCTCTGATGGCTACTTCCAGCAGGATAATGCACCATGTCACAAAGCTCGAATCATTTCAAATTGGTTTCTTGAACATGACAATAAGTTCACTGTACTAAAATGGCCCCACAGTCACCAGATCTCAACCCAATAGAGCATCTTTGGGATGTGGTGGAACGGGAGCTTTGTGCCCTGGATGTGCATCCCACAAATCTCCGTCAACTGCAAGATGCTATCCTATCAATATGGGCCAACATTTCTAAAGAATGCTTTCAGCACCTTGTTGATTCATTGCCATGTAGAATTAAGGCGGTTCTGAAAGCGAAAGGGGGTCAAACACAGTATTAGTATGGTGTTCATAATAATCCTTTAGATGACTGTATGTGATTTATGCCTTTGACTTTGACCAGCATTGCTTGGAGTTGCCAACCAGGACGTCATGCATGCAAAGCATGCGCTCTAACACTGAGACACATCCTCTGATGGTGATAAGTGTGTTCTGTTCTGCTTTTGACTTAAAAGACCAACATTGTAGGACAAAGCATGCACTCTACCACTGAGCTACATCCCCTCATGGTCATAAGTGTTGTGTTATTTACCCACATGTGCCATTAACTGCTGTCATTATATATATGCCATATTCTGAGAAATGTGTTAGCTCACATCAAAACGACAAGGCCTGCAATGGAAGTGTATACCTCAGTGGAGCTAAACACACACAGCAAATCACTGAGTTAGCAGGGCTCATCTGTCATTCCTGATCATATAAACAGCTCTGACACTGTGGCAGGACAATTTAGTTTCCTGAGAGAGGAAGCGAGACAGATGGATTTAATTTAATCTACCTCAGCCAGTGTTAAGTCACATGATGAATCGTCACTCACGGTCTGCCTCTACAAACTCAGTTTCACAGGTGTTTTCTTCAGTCTGAATGGTCATGCAATCTTGTGAGAAAAAGACCGCAGATGAACGTTGCAATAGAACAGACACAGAAAGTCACAGGACAATACACTATTGGGCATTTTATTATGGGATTTAATATTAGTTTGGACCATACATAGCCACCATTAATCCTCCCATATTATTAGTTCTGGAACAAAACCTCTATCAAAACTGTCAAAGTATACAATCTACGATTCTTTTTAAAGCTATAACCATTAAAAAAAGAAATAAAATTGTACATTGTAACACCAATTGTGTTCTGGCTCAATTCTGATGGTTTTATATAGATTGTTTAAATCAGTTTTTTTTAGATTTGTCTCAAAATACTTTTGTAAATATATATTGTAAAAACGGAAAAGGTTATCCTTTTGCGTTTTCGTGAAAATGTCAAAATGATCCTTGTTGGCACTGACGCTACATTCCAGAAGTTAGCGATGGCACTTTATATAAAAAACATCACTGTTTTCACAAATTGACGTTTTTGTAATTTACATGGAGATGATGTATCGGTTTCAAAAACTTGCACTTTGAAACCCATTTTCAGAAGATTGCATTTCATGCATTTTATAAGTTATAATTTCAATTAAAGAAATCCATTGATACTTGTATAGGCTAATTGTCATATGCTCTTGTAAATTTCCATATAATAACAAGGTCAAATAAACTTTTTCATGAATTTAAAAAATAAGTATCACAGTGGTTTTGCTGGAATTTAAAGTTGAGATTTGAAAGATTTCTTTTAGATTTCTTTTAGAAAGGTGAATATTGTAACAACATAGCACTGCAATATTTAGATTTTTTTAATTCACAGATCCATTTATTAGATACAATGTAGGCATGTCTTATAAGCTCAGGTTCCAACTGGTCAAAGCTGACCCATGAATGCAAAAGGTGTTTTTAAAGGCATTGTTAAAACCCATAGAAAGTGAGGAGACTGTAGACCCAAAAGAAAGATGCTAAGTCTTTAAGCAGCAGCGAAGGCAATGACCAGTCAAAGAAGGGGAAAAATACAAGCTTCAGTCTTTCCAGGCATTAAATACATCTTGCTTGTTTCCCAGGCAACATAAAGTGTTGATTATATTTCACAAGTTTGTATTTGGCAATGTTGCTTGTTTTCAGTAATTCCTCTGCCTCGTCTAGCAAAGATTAGTAAGAACACATTCAGATCGATATGTTGTTGTGTTTAAAGGTCGCAGTGAGCAGGTGAGTGGATCTGATACAGTGAAAGGTCAGTGATGACTTTCCGCTTCACTTGCAAGGCTTAAACTGCCCAAAGCTTTTCCACTGTGAATACAGCATTTAAAATATCATTTATTTATAGATGAAAGATGGTGCCCTTGTGTTTGGCAACACGTCTGTTTCATCGTGCTGGTAGTTTAATGATGTTGCAATGTAATGACAATTTTTTTAATCATCGGCAATCCTTGAAATAGATTAGATTTTCAGTCTATGCCAGTCTATTCAGTATAAGCTCTATACACACATCCATCTCCTACTGTTTCCCATCATGCAACACTTTTTTCATAACCCATTGCCCACTTATCATGTTCTGATTACTTCCACCTGTGTGTTGTTATCACGTTTACTCTTGCCTATTGAATCCATGGGTTTTCAGTCATTCTTTGCAAAGTCTTGTGTGTTGTCAATGTTCTGCCTGTTTTCTGTATTGCCCCTTTGCCTGTGTAAGCGGCATTTGAAATTAATGTACAGTGTTTTAGTTAGATGTGTTTTATTTCATATTTTGCATGGTATTTTATGTTTCTGAATTATATTTACGCTTATATCTAATTAACTTTTTTAGCATACCTGAAAATTAAATTTCCAACTTAAACTTGGTTAATCTTGAATGCTTTAGAGCACAGATTTAAGTCTAGTCTTTTTTAAAGATGACACTTGGCAGATTATTGCTGATGGGAAAAAAAAGATTTTATAAAGTGAATTTTACATAATTGATATAAAAAATACCTTTTAAATATATAAAATATATATTTTCAAAATCACGTTTTACTCTAAAATGACAAGAAAATCAAAGCCATAAACCTAAACAAGTTGTGTTCCAAATTTGAGCTTGATATCTCAAAAAATGAGCTTTGAGAACGATTTTGTTTGGTTGCAGTACCAAAAGTTTTCACTAGGTGAAATTCGTTTCCCATTCATTTCCATTGTGCTCATTTTTGACCGCAAGAACACAAGTGTGACTATTTTATTCAGGAACATTAAATAGGACCATTCCAATGAAGTAAAAAAGAATCTGAAACAAAACTAAATGTACAATTTTTTTCAGACAAAAATGGCTGAAGAGCAGCATAGGGTTAAATAAGTTTTAAATACTTCTTATATTGGTAATAAAATGGACATCAAAGGTGGAGAACCCATAATCATAGAGAACTATGTCAAATATTGTAAGGACAAATCTGTTTTAATTTGTCTATACTTCCTTGATCAGTAATAAAGATAGAAGTAAACAATGAAAAATGTTAATGGACAATTGTTGTATTTATAGTTACAATTATGCGAACCTATAATAAAATGCAACTCCTGGCATTTTTGGGCTCTCACGCTGAAGGACTGTTAAACTAAATTCCTTGAAATAGGCATATTTTCCCTCTCGATGAGCAAGGACTGAAGAACCCAAACCACACAGATGATTATCTCTCCGCTGTTTAATTGCAGGTGTGTAAGTGTTTGTTCAAGTGGATGCAAACACTCTCATCAAGATTACAACCCCACCTTCAGAGTGATTTACAATTGCCTGGTTGTTCCTACTGTTACTGTAATGCGAGGACACATGCATGATTTACCAGCATAATATCTGGAGCAGCCGTGTGAGATGCATTTGGAGCGAGGCGGTGAATGAAACGGGTCATTAGCAGAAAGCCTCCTGATGCAGTGAATTTAGAGAAAAAAGAAACAAGCATTAATGTAAAAGTGGCATCACATATGAGGATTTTCAGGCATCTGATTTCAGATGTAACTCTTTCAAATAACTCTTTCAGTCTTCATGGCATTTAAGCACTTGGATATAATTTGACATTGCAAACCAAAAATATTCTTCTGTGAAAGATGAAACCTTGTCCGAGTATCATCTACGTTCCTACTCTCACCTATGGTCATGAGCTTTGGGTGATGACCGAAAGGACAAGATCCCGAATACAGGCGGCCAAAATGAGCTTTCTCCGCAGGGTGGCTGGGCGACCCCTTAGAGATAGGGTAAGGAGCTCGGTCACTCGGGACGGAGCTCAGAGTAGAGCCGCTGCTCCTCCACATCGAGAGTTCCGGATGTGTCCTGGGCGCCTTCCCGGGGAGGAGCCCTCGGGGAAGACCTAGGACGCGCGTGGAGAGACAATAGCCGCTTTCACGAACGGAGGGACTTTTGCAGTTCCTAGAACCTAACGTTCCTATAACCCTTTTTATCTTGTGTTCCGACCGGACTAAATTGGGGATTTTTTAGTTCCTCAGACCGTAGTTCCTATAACTCTTTCAGTACCTAGTCTAGAGCGAGGACTTTTTAGTTCCCTTTCCCTAGGTCTACGTTGATTGGTTCAACTTATAAGTCATGCCCACTGTCAACACGGAACTTGTAGCGCTCTCTGCCATACGCAGTGTGTTTTAGCAAAACATTACAACGAGGATTAAGACAAACATAACAGCATTCAACCAGCTAATTGCTAATGCTAGCTAAACTTACCAGTCATTTTGTTTGCCTCCTGCGCTCTGCTCTTTATCTTCTTCCATCATATTACTTAATATCATATTAAGCTGGAGCCTTCGTCTTCTGTGTTTCTCTGTACATAACTCAAGCATAATCTTTAAACGCCACTGTTCGTTCTCCGTTATTAAGGTCCCGGCAAGGCAGAAGAGAAACATTGCAATAGCCATGCTGGTTTGTTGTTGTTGTATGTGGCCGCGCTACGCTATAAAGACCATCGCCGTGCTTGCGTTACCCCTCCTACCAGTTGCTATGGCCACTTGGCCAGTGCGAACGCAAGCAGCAAAACCGAGTTTGGGGGAGAGTAGTTCTTAGAACTGTTTAGAAGTGGACAGTTCCTATAACTAAGTTCCTGTAACTACTTGGTCGGAAAGCGGCTTATGTCTCACGGCTGGCCTGGGAACGCCTCGGTATCCTCCCGGAAGAGCCGGAGGAAGTGTCTAGGGAGAGGGAAGTTTGGGCGTCTCTGCTTAGACTTCTGCCCCTATGACCCTGCCCCGGAGAAGCGGAAGAAGATGGTGGATGGTGGTGGACCAATATTTTGGTTATTGGTGTCGGCCAAAATGTTAATATCGGTGCTTCCCTAGATAAAACTGATATGTTTGTAAAAGGAAGAGTGTATTTTACGTTCCTATCCAACTTTTTGTCACTTTAAAAAATTCCATAGTGTTTCAATTAATTTGCTTCCACGAAAACCTCCAAATAAGTATTGGAAATTGAATCAATAGCAGGAGGGAAAACACTCCTCTTTTCAAGTGATTGAGAATGTCTTTAATTTCTGTTGGGTTCCTGATTAGCAACAGTTTCATGGAACCCAAGAGTCCCTTTAGAAAGAGGTTTGTGAGTCACTCCATCAAACTCAGTAATTGGGCTCATGTCAGGGCTCACATCAGGTTCATGTTCTGTGTGAATTTCAGCAGATCCATTGGGCCGTTTCAGGCTTGTACTGTGCTCAGTGGGATCACACTTTCAGAGCATAGCAATGGTCTTTAATTGTAGGGACACTGTTTCTTTAAATGAGAAAATAGTTTTAGCTGATGCAATATGACACTTGTGGGTGTGGCCACACCTCAAACCAGTCAAAGAATGGACATTAAAATTTAATTGAAACATAGTCAAATATTATTGTGGTACGCCATGTGTTGTTTGTTATTAAAGTTGAATAAAATACAAAGAATGAAATGTTTACAAATGTGCTGGAGTTTTTAGCGGCCTCTGGCGGTGATGTTTCAGAATGCAACAAGAGCGCTCGTGCCCGTGTGCGTGCTAGATATCAAGAGCGAGCATTCGCTACCAGCCACACGGAGACTTTCAACGCAACGGCGAACTAATCACACAACATGCTGGAAACTAATGTAAACTCCCACTGCAGGTACAATTATAGCCTACTTTTATCAGCTTGACGTTGAACTAATGCTCTGTGCTCGTCCATGATAATGTTACAGTAAACTGCATTTAGTCTAGCCGGCATACGATGTTATAGCATAAGCCATTTCTCTAACTATTCGTGTATCTTTCACAATCAGCAATGTCAACATCGGTGAATGTAACCTATAATATGATAACGAAAACGGTTAGTGAACTAAACTGAACAGTTTCAGTGTATCAGTAAGATCGTAGGAAGTGACATACTAAACGTGTCTGGAAATGTGTATTATAAACAATATGAATGATAGTGGATTCATGTCATGTTTCCTGTTGTTTACCTTGCTATTTCACTAGAGTTTTCTAATATGTCGTAGCCTACTAATATGTTGCCGATGTTGATCCGTGTTTGCGTCCGGAGTCGATCAGATTCACGTTTTGCCTGACGAGCTTCAGCAGATAAAACTGTTGTTTATTATATTTATGTGGAGTTTGTGTTGGAGTGTGTGTTGTGCTGGAGGCAGGACGTTTTGGGGAGTTATCAGACTCCGTGTCGTCAGCTGAAGTTAAGTATTGCTGACCCACTTTGGCTGAATGTATAAGATAAAGTGGACCAGTTGATGACAAGTATAGTTTACTTTTTTAGAAACAGAAAAGCATATCCACGGAAGAAAGGAACACTGTAAAAGAAGAGTAGCCTATAAAAAGAATAAAAGTTAGATTTGGGCTATCATATATAAAGCGATCGTGTCTCTTTAGAAAATTTTTAGACAGAAAGCTCTCAGATTTCAGATCCAAAGATCCAAAGGCTCATCCAAAGGCTCAATTTATGCGCTAAAATGTATCCATATGAGATGCGTACTTTATTGCGTGTAATACCTAGCTACACTCTACCCAAAGGTTAAAAAGTGCTTATTATATGCACATACAAACTCACAAACGCATGCATCTAATGAGAACGGGTTGATTTTGAAGTGTCCTTTACCAACTGAGGAACGCGTCTTTTCTTTGTCTTTTGTTATTCTTCGTGAATATCCGAGCCTGGTAAACTAACCCGAGTCGGATGGAGGAATTCTCCAGGGTGCTGAAAGTACAGCATCACTTCATCCACACTAGTGAGGCAGTAGAAGAGACATCAGCCACACCCGCCTCTGCTTATTGGGCATCTTTCCGAGGAACGTCACATGCAAAACAGCCACACGTTTATGCCGATGAATTATAGATTAAAGGGAGGCCGAACATGCAGATTGGGACACACACACACACACATACACACACACACTCATGCACCGATGACTGAGGAGAGAGATGCGTCCTGACGAGCCTTGCTGAAGCGATCTCCGTTTGACAGCGTTCACTCACACACAGCACGGAGAAGAGAAACACACACGATGCGTTTATTCTTCAGAGATGTGGTTCTCCTCCTGCTCAATGCTCTGGTGCTGATATCTGCAGCAGGAGAGGAGCTCATCTTCACCAATCATCTTCTGGTCCAGTTGCACGAGGGCACGGATGAAGATGCGCGCACTCTTGCCCTGGAGAACGGCTTCGGGAGCGCGAGGAAGGTACGCGCACCAGAACGCCTGCAAACCTGTCATGTTGATGCATGCATGCTCAAATAAGGCTGGCTTTTTCAAAGTCAGGCTTTTATCATATAGAAGCATATGCACCACTCGTGCAGCAAATATGAGTACACCGTGTTCTTGTTTACATCAGAAACAAATCAACTGACTTAAGATCTACATTCATTCTGCAGAAATAAACTCAGATGAGAGGTACATCAATTTACAAAGTCATAGTTTATTGTTTTTTAATGGTCATGTAGTCCGAATTCATTTTCAACTGCCATGGGATAAAAGAAGAACACTTAAAAGAAAGATGTGGAAATAATATAATTTGAAAACAGGGATTTCAATTAATCCAGAATAGAATTTGGTTTAATTCTTTGATCATGATTTTTGACTAGTGGAGATTGTAGATATACAATTATGAAGCTGATTATGAAAACAAACTGAATCACATAATTTCTTATTTGCTGCACAAGAGAAATATTCACATAAAAACAAAACATTATCCCCTGGAATTGAATAAAATAGCACGGCTTGTCATTTTGATTATGCTAATGTTATTCTTTTGGTTGTGTAATGTTAACAGGAGCGGTGAGAAAATGACTGAGAATTACTCTAGTGTAAATAGTAAACATATCTTTCATCTGACATCGCAATGTTTTTTTATTCCATCTCCATAAAAAGCCATTTATCACAGAACAGAGACTTGATTAGCTTGACAAATCAGCCTTGTCAAATGTCAAAACATCACTGGTGTGGAACAGAGCTTCACGTGTGGCCATGCATTGAGAGAGAGAGAGAGATTTTATTCTTTCAATTCATGCACTCTTTGTCTGAACCAATTTACAGTCCTTTTGAATTGGCAATTCACTGCTTTTTTGCTCCTTATAAACAGTGTTACAATAATACAATAAAAATACAGTACAGATGCCAAAATATATTAGATTTGACGGTTTCAGAGCCATAGGATCTGATATGTTGCAGATTCATGTTCTTAATATTACAAGTTAAGTGCAATGAAAATGCTTTAGCAACATAATCTTGTTTATTATCATAAAAAATAATATTAACTTAGATTAGCATTTACAGTGAATATTAGTTGGTGTCACTCAGACCAGGCTTTGTAGATCAATGCAAGCAAATGATGTTCTTGCCTAATGTGTAAAAAGTGTTAGTTTATAATATCCAGTAATACAGATCATATGATCATTTCTGCGGGGAGTATTAGTGCCATAAACATCTTACTTTCATTTTTGGTTATCTACACTGCAAAAACATGCTTTTCTTTATAATTCTTATGTTGTTTTCAGTACAAATATCTAACAATTCTTATCAAGAAGCAGATAAGTAATGACAATAGAAATTATTTCTTGTTTTCTGAAAGATAAGTGAGTTTTTGTTTAAAACAAGCACATTTACTGCCAATGGAGTGAGAAAAATAATCTCAATTCAAATGAAAAACAAGCAAAACTTCACTCACTTAATTTAGATATCCCCCAGAAAAACAAGATATCATTTCTTATGTCATTACTTATCTAATGCTTCTTGATTTAAGAATTCTTAGATATTTGCACCGAAAACAAGTAAAAAATAAGTGTAAATAAATAATTATTATTTTAAAATAAAATAACAAAAAAGCATTTTTTTTTTGCAGTGTAGATAACCAAAAATGAAAGTAAGATGTTTATGGCACTAATACTCCCCGCATAAATGATCATATGATCTGTATTACTGGATATTATAAACTTGATTTAATAAATGCATCTATATTTAATAAATGCATCTTGATTTAATAAATGTTATATGGAAACCAGACAAAAATAAGAAAGAAAAAACATTTTTGCAGTGAAATATTTGCAGCACAAACAATCTCAGCATCTTTTTTCTTTACATTTTCATGCTGATGAGTGTCAGTTTATCACATCAGTGGGATGAAACATTCATGTAAAATCATGCAGATTCTCTGTTTGGCCTTTGAAAACATTACATTAAATCCACCATACTGAAGTGCATCTTCTGGGTTTGGTGTATTCCACACTTCTCAGAGGTCAAACTCTTCTAACCGACGTGTGTGTGTGTGTGTGTGTATTCCAGCTTCCCTTTGGCGAGGGGTTATTTCACTTCTACCCACGGGAAATGCCCAAAACTCGCAGGAAACGCAGCGTTGACCACCTCCACCGCCTGGCGAACGATCATTCGGGTAAGACCAGCATCTCATGTGTGTGTGTGTGTGTGTTCCCATAGAAACGAACCCAGTCATTAGGAAACAACAGCTAATCTGTTGCCAGATTCATTGCTTGTATGAGTTAAAGACTAACATGCCAATCAAGTTTTTGGTTTGATGTTTGAATGCTATGTTATTAGCTATTATGACATCATGCAGTTTGAATGATGCTTTGGTCTGATTCTGGATGCTGATTGGTCAACGCTAGGGTTGGGTATCGTTTGAATTTGAACGATTCTGATTCCGATTTCGATTCCTTGTTTCGATTCCGGTTCCTAACGATTCTTGATTCCGATTCTTTTAAGAGGCAGGGTCAAAAAACTTTAGCTAACCTTGCTAACCAACGATCTTTCTGAAGGCAATACTCCTTCTGTCACAAATTCTCCTTTTGTCACAAATTTTGCATTTTGCCGAGATTTTATTATTTTTAGAAAAGTGAAGCCACACTTTGGACCGCCGACATAAGCTACTCATGTTCAACTCGGCACGGTTATGCCAACACTTCCGGTAGACGCTTCTTCATTGGTGTTGTTCAGCGTTTTCTTCTTCCAGTCGGCGGACTGTGAATATCGAAACTAGGAATCGAAATTTTAACTTTTGAATGATTCTGGGAAAAACTCAAAAGTTAGTCCCGTGTTCCAATCGATATTCGATTCTCGATACCTAACCCTAGTCAACGCAGTGCTAAAATACACAATATAGTCACAGCTCTGATGTGAAACACACTCACATTACATGGCTTACATGGCTGTCATCCATTATGGCTAATGTTAAGTTTGTGTCAAGGTCATGCTGTACTGTATCTCTCAATGCAGGAAATACATAATGTATGTTTTAATGTCCGCATAAGATGAACTGCTTTTTCTAACGTTGAGCAAGTTGATTGATTAACTGGCTGCTCAGACAGGAGATGTGTGTTTGATGCTACAGTAGCCATGTTTCCATCGACACGTTTTTATCCGAATTAAGTGATATTCGAATGAAAAATGCCTTATGGAAACAGTAAAATTCGATGAAATTTCATGAAAATCGACTCAAATGAAATACGATTCGGTCTCATCGGATTTTCTCTTGATCGATATGCGGCTAATGCGATAAAAGCTGATGGAAACGTTATTTGCCGAATAAATAATGAATTGCGATTAAGTTTTAGGCCCTTTTATGGTTGCAACACGTCAGAAGAGGAGTTCATTTCCGGCCAGTCTGTTTGCACACACATGGCGGATGTCAACAAAGACAGATGTAAGTGGACAAAGTAAAAAATGCTTAAACCAAAGGGTTTCCGTGAAGTGTCTCAGAACCAGGATCTCCCAGAACTGATGGAGCGCTGTCGTTCCCACACTACAGTCGCCTCCGCTGTCGATCGAGGCATTTGCGTGCATCGGCATCATCATAGCAATGTTTATAGCGTTGTTGTTCTCTTAGGTTAGTTTTGCTTGTTTTTACGTGGCTTGGTTGAATTCTAATGTATAATGTGGTCTGTTATTTCTGGTTAACAGACTGCGGCGCTGCTAACTAACACACCGTTGCCATGGACGCAGTTCAGAGACGGAACAGACTATTTTCTTTAGCAGAAGCAATACTCGTTTTTAAATCAATAAACTCGTTTTAAAGTCAATATTTTGTGTCAAATTATTTGATTTATTTATTTATTTGGTTGATTTATATGTAATAAGCAGGATAATATATAACGTTAGCGTGCGGTTGTTATAGCGAATACAACCCCTTCAACCACCGCCTCGCATACATTATCCCATTCATATGCCTCGTATCAGCTGGCACATAAGCATTATTAGGCTACAACTTGTGAAATATTTGATCATTTGTTGGTAGATGGCGCAATCCGTTTTTGTCTAACAAAACTTTGTTCGCAAAAGTTTGATTGAATGTTGTTCGATTCAGTGCGAAAATAGCCATGTTTCCATTGACACGTTTTATCCGAATTAAGTGATATCGAATGAAAAATGCCTTATGGAAACAGTAAAATTCGATGAAATTTCATGAAAATCGACTCAAATGAAATACGTTCGGTCTCATCGGATTTTCTCTTGATCGATATACGGCTAATGCGATAAAAGCTGATGGAAACGTTATTTGCCGAATAAATAATGAATTGCGATTAAGTTTTAGGCCCTTTTATGGTTGCAACACGCCAGAAGACGGAGTTCATTTCCGGCCAGTCTGTTTGCGCACACATGGCGGATGTCAACAAAGACAGATGTAAGTGGACAAAGTAAAAAAATGCTTAAACCAAAGGGTTTCCGTGAAGTGTCTCAGAACCAGGATCTCCCAGAACTGATGGAGCGACGCTGTCGTTCCCACACCACAGTCCCCTCCGCTGTCGTCGGGCATTTGCGTGCATCGGCATCATCATAGCAATGTTTATAGCGTCGTTGTTTTCTTAGGTTAGTTTTGCTTGTTTTTACGTGGCTTGGTTGAGTTCTAATGTATAATGTGGTCTGTTATTTCTGGTTAACAGACTGCGCGCTGCTAACTAACACACCGTTGCCATGGATGCAGACTATTTCTTTAGCAGAAGCAATACTCGTTTTTAAATCAATAAACTCGTTTTAAAGTCAATATTTTGTGTCAAATTATTGATTGATTTATTTATTTGGTTGATTTATATGTAATAAGCAGGATAATATATAGCGAGGCGGTTGTTATAGCGAATACAACCCCTTCAACAACCGCCTTCGCATACATTATCCCACATATGTCTCTATCAGCTGGCACATAAAAATTATTAGGCTTCAACTTGTGTAATACTTGATCATTTGTTGGTAGATGGCGCAAGTTTTGTCTAACAAAACTTTGTTCGCAAAAGTTTGCTTGAATGTTGTTCGATTCAGGGCGAAAATGAATGGAAACACATTAAAATGTCTCAAAATCAATTTGATATACCAATTTGATCGCAAAACAGCATGTGACGTCATTACGTACAGGTTTTTATTCGCTTTAGAGCAGTTTGATGGAAACACACTTTCACCAGCTTTATTCGCATGTGTCTTTTTACCGAACTTCAGATAATTCGATTGACAAGTGGATGGAAACATGGCTAATGAATGGAAACACCTTAAAATGTCTCAAAATCAATTCAGATAGACCAATTTGATCACAAAACAGCATGTGACGTCATTACGTACAGGTTTTTATTCGCTTTAAAGCCGTTGGATGGAAACACACTTTCAGTGTGTTCGAGTCTTTAACCGAACTTCAGATGATTCTATTGACAAGTGGATGGAAACATGGCTAGTGTGAACATCTAATAAATACCAGTTATTTCACAGTCTTAAAGCTTTCTGTTTGGAGCTGAGACAGCTATTTCATAAAATTAAACAAGTCATAAATGAACCATAGATGGTTTTTTGAGACAGAAAATGTGAAGATTTCAATCTGTAAGATTTAATCCTGTAATCATCCTCCGTAAATCCTGCACAGCAGCGATTGGCACTCGCGTGACAGGATCTGCTCTGTTTCTGCACTTTAATAACTAAACAGCTATTAATGTTCAGTTGTGGGTTTGAGGAGTTGAATTATTTATTAGTTTGTTCATCAGGGCTGTCTCTCAGAAGCATTGCTCCGGCTAAAGTGTGTTAACTCATTCGCCATCAGCATATCGAGCTTCAGTCATCACTTGCAAAGATCCTCAAAGCATGAAGATGCATTATATAAAGTCATTGTTGGTGAAAGCTTCTCTAGACATCAGGCAAATGATTTCAACCTGATTCACATAAACTTGGTCATTTTTTCTGGCTTAATCTGATGTATGTCATGTCTTTCACCATCCAAACATTTCCAGATTAATAAAACCAAGCATTTTTTCCTCATTAATTATCATGTTCCAACAATCAATGGAAGTGAAATGTATTAAAGGAGTGGTAAAATGCCTTTCCCACAAAGATGTAAAATATGTCCTCAGAGTGTGTGTGTGAAGCTTTAGCTAAAAATACCCCACAGATATTTTCTTAAATCATGTTAAAATCGTCACCTCTTGAAGGTGAGCAAAAAATGCGGCGTGTCCCTTTAAATGCAAATGAGATGTTGTTTCCAGCACAGAGAGCGGAGCTTCAAGAGTTTGTGTGTGTGTGTGTGTGTGTTAGCAGCTCTGATTACCTCACACACATGCACTGATCATTTCAAAAATGTATAGCTTTTTATGTTCAAACCAGAGTCAGACAATGATAGAAAGATTTAAGAGGAAGTGACAACATGTTGAAGCAACAGCACAATATCTGAAGGGTTAGTTGATGAATTTATGTGTCTGATGTGGAGTTAACGATTTTCTAATCATCAATTAGCATATTCTGTCTTGATAATCTACAAATAGCGCTCTGGGGGCGGGGTTTATGTAAATGTTAGGGTTAGTGATGTCACTAACCCAGGAGGAAGCTTGTGTAGTTCCTACCAGCCGTTTGTTGTAGTCCTTAAAAGGAATTTCTGTAAAAGAAAATGTCAAAATATCTCTTTGCTTCTGAAACTTGAGCGTTAAATCTTTACAGATATGCTCAAACAGCAACATTACACACTAACTAAAGTTAAAAAAAGTGAAATCTTAATCACTTTTAATTTCGGTTGCGTCCGAAATTCGAACGAGTAGGTACTTATTTTAAAGAAGAAATTACTTCACGACCACTAAAATGTGTGCATGAGTGTAACCGGGCGTACTACAGTACCATCCTCATTCATAAACCCTCTCCCGTGGCCTCATGGGATAGCAAAGCGTCCATTGTCCCAAAGCTGGACTTTTCCCTACTATTTTATGAGCACTGTGAATTCATACACACTTCTTTTTGTCACATACTGTTTTTTGCAGAGAAGTATGTGATTTCAGATGCCGCCAGTGTTTTATGTTTAATTCAATTTACTTAAAAAAAGGTTACCGATCAATAATGCCTTTATTTTTCTATGTCTGTTTCCATCTATCATCACTGGATGATATCTCTGAAGACTTCCTCACGTACAGTTTTGATTCAATTAGAGTCTGTTCCATTGACCAGGGTAATCAATTCAGAAATGACAGTCCCATCATTCATCATCTTGATAAATGACACGCGTCTCATTAACAGACTGATGCGCATTAGCTCTAGCCTGGGCTTTACCGATGTGACTCTGAGCTACAAATGGGTCATTCGGTCACGGACAGCAGGGGAAAACAATGCAAATGCTAATAATACAAATAAATATAAAATCATGCAATTACAAAAAGAAAGAAGTAATAATGAGCATAAACAATGAAATATCATTGTTTGATAATAGCATCCCGGTTTGTGCTGGATTTAGGAGAAGCGATGCAGGAGAATGAAGGAGAGGTTTCTCCATCGACATCATTTCCAGCTCAAGTGTTGTGTGTGTTCTCAGAGCGCTGTGTATTGATCTGTGTCCTGTTTTTGTGCTCCGCTCATTCACACACTCCTCTCATATTTGCTTTGCTCTTCATTTGGACAGTCACGCTGTTAAACGGCAACACAACTGTGTTCGGACATATCTACAAAACCAAGTTACGTTCACATAAAGGATTGCATAATGATGAGCTACATCTTAAAAATAAGGCATTTGTGGTTGCTTATGAAGAGCCTATGAAACTTAAGTAGAAAAAAGTTTTTGGGTTCACTTGGGTATAAACATGAAATGGTTTCTATGGCATCTGCCCCCTTTTGGAAGCTTTATTGATTTTTTGTACTTTCTTAAATTGAAAACAAGGAACAAGGGGTCATCATAGGCGTTGTCCAGACAATACAATTTCCATACACTCTTTGAATTACAATAACACATTTATCCGTATCAATCCATTTATCTAATACTGAAAGTAGTTCATTTTTTTTTAAAAAGTGTTTGCTGATAATTTATTACCCCATGTCATCCAAGATGTCCATGTCATCTTTCTTCAGTTGAAAAGAAATTAAGATTTTCGATGAAAACATTCCAGGATTTTTCTCCATATAATGGACTTCTAATGGGGACCAAATCATTCAAGGTCTAAAAGACATTTTCAGTGCAAACTGAAGGGCTTTAACGATTCCAGACCCTTATTTCGCTAAATAAGGATCTCATCAAGCGAAACGATCTACTCATTTAATAAATAAATAACAAAGTTTAAGTTTTATAAGCACAAATGCTCGCCTTGCTGAATGACCGAAATGACTCGAAAACAGATTCGTTCATTTTTATGGCAGAGTCACGATGCGCATCACAGAAACACAGCAAGGCAACCATTTGAGCTTATAAAACTTAAACTTTTTAACTAATTTTTAAATGCCTGCTTGATAAGACCCTTATTCATCGTCTGGAATCGTCTCAAAGCCCTTTGAACAGTTTGCATCGAATCTTGTGCTTTGGAACCTTGAAGCCTTTGGTTCCCATTGTCCATTATAAGTCCATTATATGGAGAAAATCCTGTAATGTTTTCATCAAAAACCTTAATTTCTTATCAACTGAAAGAAGAAAGACATGGACATCTTGGATGACATGGGGTGTGAGTAATTATCAGCAAAAGTTTTTTTTTTTTAAAGTGAACTACTCCTTTAATAAATTTTTCATTTTACATTTTACAACAATTTACATCCACTGGTCTCATGTTGGAGGTTTAACCTACAACCATTTTTGAGTTTGCTTGCTAAATGTATTTATCACTATTTTAGGTATTTTCTGAAGTACAACGTCAAAGCTTTATCCTTGCAGAGTGCAAGAACTGTGCACTTATGTGTGAAAAATTAAGCTTCAACATTTTACTTAGGGGAAACATCAGGAACATTCTCATCTAAAAGTGAAGTATTTGTTCTGTGGCTCTTTAAATTGCTCTGAGTTTTAGTGTTTTAACTCAACTATGCTTGTGGAGCAATTATTACACACTTCACCTTTAAAGACATCGTTGAATAAGCATGTGTTCTGAACTTTAGGGACGAAATTAAGAAGGAGATTTATCGCAAAGACCCACTTGCAGAAACACTTGTGTTTTCTTTAATGCTCTCCCTGGATCAATCATTTCAACCGGTGTTTTCTGCTTTATCCAAAGTGACTTTACAGAGATTGGTCTTCCAAATGAATAAATGCATTAAAATATGATTGCATATGAAGAAGATGTGTGTGTAAAGGGAAAGGACAGTGTTCAGGGCGGTGTACGGTGCCATTTTCGAGAAGCAGAAACATCTGAGTCACAGGTTTGTCAGATGTGAGGAGATAAGTCCGGAAACACAGGCAGAGAGACACGCAGGGTTAAGAACATATCCTGAATGTCCATTAATCAGGAAACATCACTAGTTCTGGGATTTAAAGATCACTGATGGTAAAACATAATGAAGCTGATTGCCAAATTGGTAAATGAGAGGTAATGTGTCCTTCCAAAACCCATATACTGCAGCGTAGTGAGATTTTACATTAGACCCAACCGACCTATAAACCCCTGAAGCCAATTTATTCCTTCTATCTGTCACTTTATTCCTTCTACCTGTCACTTTCCTACCTTTCAGCTCAGATTTGTCACTCAATTATCGGTATCCTTGAATGTCGCTGTAGAGAGAGATTTTCTTCTCATCTCTGCAGAAAAGAAACACATTTATAGAACACTGTGTTTTGTACTTTCTAAAATCTTAAATCACTGTATTAGTAATGCTTTTTTAAAGAAAAGTAATATCATGATATACATTCTCCTGAAAATTTGAGGAAAAAGTTTTACACTGTGGCTCTGCCAGTCAGTGGATGAACCAGTGAAAAGGTTCTTTCGATTTTTATTCATATTTTAGCTGGAACTTTTCAGATGCATATTCAATTAATAAGATTATTCATAACATACTGAGTTAAGAAATTCAAAACAGGAAAACTCATTACTGTTGTACTTCTGACAGCTGTCACAGTCGGCTGACGCAGAGATGAAGTGAAGCTGGATCTGAAATGCAGAAGCGTCTTTATTGTTCAAACTCGGGTTCTGAGATATCAAAACCATCAACAGAACAACCAACTCAGGCTATGTGTACACGTAAACGATCTGTAGAGAAAACGCAAAAGTGGTGTTGCTTGTGTCACTTTTTATTTTGCGTGAGGTGGGAAATCCGTATGGCTGACGCAAACGTGTGTGATATTCGATGTAGTGTGCACTCCAGGTGGCTAGGTGGCGATGTGGAGCACTGCCACACAACAACACCAAGTCCGTGCATCTGCGTACAACCTTCACTGTCTAGCAGACTTTGGCGCTTTTACCTTTTACACAGGAACGCGACGGGTGGTAGCGTTTTCAAGATTCCACTCTGGGGGTGGGTTCACTTTTTTGCGTTTTTAAGCCCCCGTGTAAACGAAAGCCACATCCGATGAAATATTTTTATCGTGTTCACCCGTGAGTGTTCTCGTGTAAAACAGGGTCTCATAAAAAATGTCTCAACAGCACATCAGTTTTATTCTTTATAAAAATGAACAAGTTACTTGTATAAGGCCACTAAATTAAAGTTCTACATTTCTTTTACTTGTCATATTCGATCAGACTAAGTCTGTATTGTTTTTTTTTTGTAGTCTGCATTTTTACTTTTAATCATCTCTATTAAGCTATTTCAGAGATTAAGCACAATCTCAAGTCATATTTATCTATAATGCGTTAGAAATTAGTTTATTTTGTTCATAATTGTCATACCTGTATTCAGGGGCGTAGGAGCAATTCTGAACCTTGAGGTGACATTAAATGCCAGGGGGTCTGGGGGTATGCCCCCCAGGAACATTTTTTTGAAAAATAAACCATTAAATGACACTTTCTGGAGAGTTTTGTGCAAAGAAATGGAAAAATTGAGGCTTACATGCATGTGAAAAACGGCAAGGTTAAGAGCATACTTTGCATTGTTGTAGTATCAACATGTGTTAGGGCATTTACATTACTGTTAATCAGTCATGTACTGATTAACTCAAATAAATTGTTGATTTGATTTCCATTAACTATAAAATACAAAAAAATAAAATCAATCTATCCCTTGTGGAAAGGTTGCTTGGTAGCTAAAAGTAGGTCTAGCAATTATATTTCAAGTTTTTCACACAGATCAAACACAAATATGCTGACTGAATAGATTGCTAGTTTATTTTGAGTAGCCAGCTGAGTTCTCTTGGCAGTTTGCTGAGTAACCCATCAGCATGCGCATGCCGCGGATCATGGTCGGCTGATGATATAAACAGCTGAAGAATACCAGCCATTTTAAAAATTGAATTATGTATTTAAAAGTTGCAGAATGGATTAATCGGGAGACTCCAAAATTGGCAGAGATAGGCCGGCAATGCAAAACAAAATCCTACATTGGGAAATAGTGGGGGATAAAACTTAGATTTTGAAATGTGTGTGTGGGGGGGGGGCATGTCCCCTCACGTATAATGGCTCCTGCGCCCCTGCCTGTACTACCACATGGTTCAGTATCTGTGAAGGTCTTTCCAAATGGGAAAATTCACAATTAAAACAATATGCTGGACTGTATAGCCCAATACGCCTGCTGCAGCCTTAGCTGTGGCCCTAATTTGCACCAAAGCACCAAATACGGGTCATATGTTGTCTGATTTAATTGATTAGAATGACTCTGAATGGGAAGTGTGTGTGTGTGTTGATTTTCTGCCTCAGTGGATCAGTGGGGTCAAAGAGCTCTGACCTCTCATGGGTCTCTAGAAATGTGAGTGATGCTGTCAGATATTCACACTCTTGCAGACAGCTTAGTGATGCACGATATATCGGCCGCCATATTCGATATCGGACAATATATGAGTTTCACATTATCGTCCTGATAAGAAAATTTGGCCGAAATATCAAAGCCGATAAATAATGCATTATTTCCTTCATCTGAAACACTTCAGATGTGCACTGTTGGAATTGCTTGAAATATGATTGGAATCACTTTTGGAAAATACAGGTCATGGTGCACCGCAGTATATCGGTCATATAATGAGAACATTATAATTGTATGTTTGCGACTTGGCTTTTACTGGTGAGATTTTTGTTTTTATAATCAAAATGTATACACAAATTTGGATTGAGATTTATCGGACAATAAATCGGGTATCGGATTTCAAATATAAAGAGTTATCGGCCAACATTTTAATATCGGTGCATCCCTATTTTAAATATTAGCTTTTTAATCTTGGTATAAAAAAATGTATGGATGTAAAGGTGTAAAGTCACAATTTGCCAGAAGTGTACGTTTCATAATAGACTCTTATACTGTATAAGATCGGGAATCTCAGCTGCTCATGAAAATAAGTCATATGTCATGCAGTGTTTTAAGGATTCAAATGTTCTCGAATCTGTTGGTGATACAGTCGAGATCAAAATGAAAAATGTCCATGAAATGGGAAATGCTGATCTGATGCTGGTGTGTGTGTGTTGTGTGAGCCGCCATCAAAGCGCTCTCTGAGGCCAAGACTTTCATCTGTTCAGTCTTTATTCCACATGCAGATGTGAGGGTGTAATTGGGGGTTTCTTTGTCTGCGCTGCTGGCTGACGTCATGCTCCGCTAGCGATGGGCTTCAGGGGTTCTGCTGTGTGGAGGTGAAGGGTCTCGCTGTGAAGTTTCTGTTGGGTGATACTTTAAAGGACAGTGATCCGACCATGAGTAATCCGGCACTTTGAAACTCTTCCGAGCTGTGAATATTGTGCTCTGCTGTCTGATAAGACTTCATGGATGATCACCAGCATATGTCGTGTTTCGATTGTGGAAGGCGGAATACAACTTAATCGAATTTGCTGAAAGTTGTCACTAATTTTATCCCTTAAAACTCAGCTAAATGACATGTTTAATGGCAATTCTAAAAAAAATCTAAACACATTATAAATGTTAGTAATGTATTGTTAAAACATATTACAAAGACTGTGAACTGTGAAGTACTGAATTGTGGAGTTAGACTGTTAAACAGTTTTTCAGATGTTTTGGGCGGGGCTAAAACAGGGCTCGATGATGCCCCTGAGCTCCTGGACACGCCCCTACTTGATGACCTGGCCCCTCCCCCTAACAATAGAGCACATTCACATCAGTTCGCTCTCAATCGCGAGACAGTACTGTTAGTAACTACAGCCTACAGTTTGCTAGCTATGCCTTCGACATGGACATGCTTAAGCTACTACTTGGATGTACAAAAACAGATCGTTGTCTTTATTTAAATTTCCTAAAAACTGATCACATCAAGAAAAGGTGGATTCATTTTGTGAAGAGCCAACCTTGACAGAGAGCTGAGGATCACCGCCATCTGTAGTGATCATTTGACACAGGATAGTTGTCAGAGACAACCGGGATTCACTGATAATATGCTGTTACTGGTGAACGGGGCCGAACCGACTATCTACGCCTATATCCGCCTCAGCCTTCATACTCCCGTCCCGAAAGCAGTTTCACCCAAAGACAGTAAAAGAAATGGACAGAGCGACCCCATTGATTTCAATGGAGAAGACTGAAGCCCGATTTTTGCATTCACTGTCTGATGTCTGATGACTGTGTGACGGACGACGTCTGACAGCTTGTAAATCTTCTAGTAGCTGTGCCAAGTTAAAATGTTGAAATATTTTGTCCTGTTGCTTTTATGGACTCTCTATCTGGGCTTCTCCCATAGACAGTAAAAGGCTTCTCCCTTGACTTTATGCCTCCATATCCCCCTGATTGCCTCATAGACAGTAAAAGATTGCCTGCAGAGCTTCTCCTCCTGTCTATACAGTAATGTCTCTATTGTGCGACAGAAAGTTGCATAGTGATGATGCAATCGTTAGCCTATTTTATACAAAAACGGCATCTACGGGGCCATAACGTAAGATACAAAGTAATGGAGCGTTTTATGCAATGCAATGTATAGTGCTGATCATTATACCCTATATAGTCCACTCAATGTATCCCAGAATGCATTTTGAAAAGTAGTGTACAACCGATGGTCACTAACCCATCATCCGTCAAAAATCGTAAAAATGGCGGACGGGACTCAGCAATGACGTAATCAATGGCGATCGAGATAGTGTCCAAAAGTGGCGTTTCTATTATGTCGGTGAGCTCACTATATAGTGCTCTATTCCTTATCCCCTACATAGGGGTAGGAAGTAGTGGTTTGAGTGGAATTTCGGACACAGCCATACTTAATTTTGATTTATAGGGACTTTAAATGTTTGTTCCTGTAAATTTGTTTTCCTGCCTTAAAATAGCTTGAATGTAACTACAGTATTTGTTGGATGTAATGCGATAATCAAGCATAAAAGTGTCTGAAGCTTGAAACCTAAAGTAAGTTGCTTTTCTTTTCCAGGTGAAGAATGTGTTTCCTCAGGAGGGTTTTGGCCGTCAAAAGAGGGGCTACAGAGAAATCAGCAACTCTGACGTCAACATGACTGACCCGCTTTTCACCAAGCAGTGGTATCTTGTAAGTAATTATTGTTCATAATGTCTTCGTTTTATTTGACCTTCAGTCTGGAATTACTCTTCATTTAAACGCTTTTCCTCATTAGCCGTCACCGTAAACATGAGCCATCATCATCTTCTTTATTTCTCCAGGGCTTATCGTGACAGCCATCCCTGTCGGTTTTGCCCAGGAGAACGTTCTTTAATTGAGTTTGTCAGTTCTAAACACTCCACAGCAGGGTTTCAGCCAAGTGTAATATCTGTGTGACATTTACTTTCCCTTCCACGCCTCCTCCCTCATGACATCTAATGTTCAGCGCGTTGGACGCTCGGCTCGTGCTGACGCTTTCGCTATTGTTTGATCAGATAAACACGGGCCAAGCGGACGGGACCCCGGGGCTGGACCTGAACGTGGCAGAAGCCTGGAACATGGGCTTCACCGGCAAAGGAGTGACCATCGCCATCATGGACGACGGTGAGCCAAACCTGTCCAGCAATCACTGTCATGGGCAAATGTTAAAAGCTTTCTGTTTTCAGTTAAACAAAAAGTTAATAACTGATCAAAACGAACTTTATCTGGACAATAACTTCTATTCTAAAGCGACTGTTACTGTAATCTCCACTGTAAAGCTACTGTGAAACAATCTATATTGTTAAAAGCGTTGTATAAATTAAGGTGACTTGACTGGACTTCACATAGACCAGTTATATATGAATTAAAGTGCCACTATTATGCTTGATTGGATATTTCCTTTCATGCAGTGTGTAATAAAGCAGTTTGAGAGTGTAAAAGTGCTGATTAGTTAAGATCAAAGTTTTTGTCTCCCATAAGAAAGAAGTGATTCTGAACTGAAACGAGTCGGTCAGTAATTCTCACTATGAAATTTCACTAGTGAATAAAACAATTACAGATATTAACAATTCAATTGTTGATATCAAAAAATGTAATTGTTGATATCAAGAATTCATATCCTGGAAATGAATAAAAGCTGAAACGGCTTGCCATAGTATCACTTCAGAAGGAACCTGTGTTAGGTTTGTAACTAATTTGCATAATAATCTTCATTGGCTGATCAGCGTCTCTTAGCTCCGCCCTCAAACACTGTAGTGTATCTGAGACTGAAGAGTTGGGTTCGTGTTGTTCGTGTCGAGAAGACGCTGTGTTCTGCTGACGAAGCAAATTTACTTTGATGAGATTGATACGGTAAAGCTCTCGCCATCGTTATTGTCAGCAGATTCAGATATGATAATGAGCATTTGCTTTCTGACCAATCAGAGCAGAGCAGCTCTCAGAGAGGCGGGGCTTAGAGAGACTGAATCTGCAAATGAAGCGTTTCAGACACTGAGAGAAAGAGCTGAAGTGGAGATTATGAGTTAAAATAAAGTGTTTTTGACCTTAGATGTGTTTAAACCTGTTTGACGTTTACAATTGCACAAAAGAGGCTTGATAATGTTTAGTATTGTTAGCTAATTTCATCATGTAAAGATTGAATGCCCAATAAAGTATTATTTTGACGTCGCCCTGCAGGTATTGATTATCTACATCCAGATCTCGCCTCAAATTATGTAAGTACTTTTTTCATTTAATCATCATATTTAATATTTCAAGTTTCAAGTTGAAAATTAAGATTGAAAGATGTTGACATTAAGATTAATGAATGCTTTAAAGAAATATTTTTCATTTTTAGTTCATGTTAACTAAGGACCGTTGAAGTATTGATTTCGCTGAACTGGTTATTCAATAGAAAACCATTTTAATTGAATGCTCAACAAACATCGTATACACTATACACACTGTGATATTCAGCTTTGGTCATGCCACACACACACACACACACACGTCCAGAACTCAGATGAACTAACTGGTTAATGTGGAGCGCTACACAAGCAAACTCCTCTGTGGAAAAATAATGTGTTGTTTTGCATTTCTCGACCTAATTAATGTTTAATGTTCATGCGGCTTATGAAGCTCTACAGCATGTAGACCGTGGACTAAACCCAACGCATGGCAATGATCCCAGTGTAAAGGTTTGCAAAGAAAGGCTTGCTTCTCTTCAGACAGATGACACATTTGGATTCTGTGTGCAATTAAATATGCAGATAACGGTGAGTCCTCTTCCCCGCCGAGACGGGATTTGCTGCGCCTCGGCAATTAAGAAATCCTGCCGCACATCATACATCAGTGCCTCAGAAGAGATGCACAGTCCTTCACAACTGTGGATAAAAAAGGCTGGAGGAAGTCATGCTAAAATACTCTCACAGTGTTTCCTGCACTTATAGTGAGTGGCCGTGTCAAGGCTGTTTTAGTTATGATGTTTACAGGTTAGAGCTTGTCCGTCTGAATTGAATGCGATGATTCGGTGCCATAAAACAGAACAACGTCTATAAATAGTTCATGCATTTTCCTTTTGTGTTGTCTTTACTAGTTGCACGCAGCAACAAACACATTCATGAACGGATTAATCTTATGATGAACCAGTTCTTTTTAACGATTAACCCTGTAAAAGCCTGTTATACCATAATTGATAAGGCCACATTACCTTTGCACTGAATCTACTACAGTCTTTCTGATTGATTGATGGATTACTTTAGATCTTTTGGTAACACTTTACCTGAAGGGGTGTGAGTTCAAGAGATTTCCAGTGACGCATGCGTGAGAATTGCGCAAGAAGGAGTGAGAATAAGAACGACAATTCTCGCGCATGCGCCGTGGAAATCTCTTTGAACTCTTGTCTCAGGCCTACAAGGAAGAAAACGAATAGTCGAATAAAGTAGTTATTTTTGTTTGTTTTTCGCACAAAAACATTTTCTTCATTGAATTTCTGGGCCGTCAAGTGGAACCACCTCTCAAATTTAATCAGAAATATCTTCATTTATTTTCTGAAGACGAACAAAGGTCTTACGGGGTTCGTACAGCATGGGATGAGTAATTAATGACTTAATTTTCATTTTTGTGTGAACTAACCCTTGAAGGACGGAAGGCCGACTGGACCCGGTGAGGGACGGACTGCTGCAATGCATTAGATTGCTTCGCTGCAACTTGAAACCTATTAACAGCGGTGTTGACTGTGTTGTTAAATAGGCCAGATGGCGAGATAGAGAGCCTAAGTCCCGCCCCTCCGCTTCCGGCCCATGGGACCTTATTCCAGAAAAAATCTGTATGGTAGTCAATGGCGAGAGGCAACTTATCTTTTTATTCCTTCCGAACTGTGCCCTGAATTACACATATGATGTTTGTCAATTTAAAAGATAATTCTGAAAGTCAAAAACGTCGCAGTTTGTCATAAAACAGAAGAGTAACTTTTAGTTTTATGTGAAAATCGCTCGATGAACTACATCTACCGGGAAGCGAAACAACGAGCGAGATCAGCTGCTGTGTGTGTGTGCAGTCTGGTACAAAACACTCAGGCATGACGGCGTAACGTTACGGATTATAACGGAAGACTATAGAAACAATGACAGACGTTAGCCTCAGTAAAGTTAGCCTCATCCATTGAGAGAAAATGTGCGCCTTTGGGATTTGTAGTCTTTGTAATTACGTATTTTCACAGTCTTATACCTCAACGGTTTCACATCAAACTGCGACTTTCTTTACTTTAAACTGTATCTTTTAAATTGAAAAACATCATATGTGCAATTCAGGGCACAGTTCAAACGAGATCAAAATATTTGTTGTCTCTCGCCATTGACTACCATACAATATTTTTCAGAAATAAGGTCCCATGGTGGTGGACCGGAAGGGGAGGGACTTAGGCTCTCAATAGGGTCATCCAGCAGAAAAGCGTTCTCTTTTCCCCTGATCCCTTGCAGGTTTGGCCACAGGTGCCTCCCCGTAGCTACCCGTTAAATGGCCGATGGCGTGCGTCATGTGTTTGGTATCTCGAAAGACTGGTCTATGGCTCGGCGGAGTCCTTCTTCCAAACCACTAAAAGAACTATCAATGACATTTTAATGGAATCCAAATGGGAACCAGAATATTTCACAAATGCTCCTCTGCCAGTGAAATAGAGGCGTTATTGTTTTGAGACCCGCTGAGCTCTGACAGCCGCAGGAGTCGTGGATGTGCACCACAGATGAGTTTAACCCAAAAATAACCTGGCTTTGACTGCGGAGGAGGAGGATGTCTCCAGCCGGGCCCAGCTGAAGCGTAATCCACCATGTCCTCCCCTGCCACTGTTTTATTTAGCATCAATTCGTCCCAGACCTCCCTGTTACTCACCATTAGCAACAGAACTATACAGAATGTAAACGTTTGTTTGTGTGTGTGTGTGCCTGAAGGGTATGAGGTTAGAAAATAGATTGAGAATAATTTTCCTAATAAGGACTAATGTGGGATGAGGAGTGAATTCAGCATAATCGTTTGAAGGATTTTTTCCGACAGGGGACTGGATTTAATTCATCGCTTGCTAACTGCGGTCTCCAGGCGGCAGCCAAATGGAGACTTGCCAAAGAACACAGCGAATCACGCTCAGCTGCGGCTGAACTCGCTTTATGTGGATCTTTCAGCGCGCTTTCCTCTATGGTGTTCGGTTTCCATGGTGATTCAAATGATGTCATACACACACGGGTTTCAGAGCAGTTTCTAAACTTTGACCTTACTGATATATGATGAGTGGGACTATTTAGTGAACATTAATCTAATTATGTACAATGCAAAAACTGTGTTTTCCCTTTGAATTAATACCCCATTGGCAGATATTTTGAAAACAAAACTTAATATCTTAAATCATTTTGCTTCCCAAGTGAAATAATCTTGATTTATGGTTGTTTAGATATTTGTACTAAAACACTTTTTTTTTTGCAGTATAAAAGCAACATGACGCCTATTGTATAGACCCTCGATTTCCCTTAATTCACGGTCTGTTTCACAGACACAGTCCCAGTCTAAACTGCATGTTTGAGCTGTTTTAACTAAAAGCAACATATCTTAAAATATGTCAATGCTCTAAATGTTCTAAATGAACTAAAGCCTAATCCTGGCTTAATCTAAACAACTGTCTGTGAAACAGGGCTTATAGTCTATCATGGTTTATAGTTTTTATAAAGTGGTGTTTTCCGTGGATAATTTTGCAGTAATGATCGGCTGAGCAGCGATATACATGATTGGCCCGATACATATTATGTATATATATTAGGGATGCACAATATATTGGCCACCATATTGGTATCGGCCAATTTATTTTTTAATGTTATCATTATCGGCCCGATAAGTACATTTGGTCGATATATTAAAACCATTAATAATAATGTATTATTTCCTTCAGCTGACACAGTTCAGATGCGCACTGTTCATCATGATGGTTTTGAATTGCTTGAAATATGATTGGAATTACTTCAGAAAAGTCTTTTATATCGGCTCCATAACACTATAATGAGAACATTAAAATTGTGTGCTTGGGACAGGGCTTTTAATGTTGAGACTTTTGTTTTTGTAATCAGGCTCTAAAAATTAGAAAACAAATTTGGATTTAGATTTACCGGCCAATATATCGGTTATCGAGCTTTAAAATATAACGATTATCGGTTATCCAAAATGGCCAATTTTTTTTAAATTGCCTTTTGAATTGTGCATCCCTAATATACTGTATATATACAAATAAATACATTGCAACTCAGAATATGACTATTACAGATGATGTTTTGAAGCACTGATGCAATTTTCCTGCTTTCGTCTTGCTCTCCATTAATGAAGTCTCTGGGCAGAGAAGAATACCTCCTCTCCCCTGAGAGAGCTGAAGTGAAGGCCGACATGAACGTCAGAATCTGAATCTCCATGATTGCACTGATGGATTATGGGACAGACACACTGCTGTAAAGCACACACTGCTGTAAAGCACAGGACTGGTGTGTCAGTTGTTCCCTCAGTGTGTGTTGGGTCTCTGGGAGCTGTTCGCTTGGGGACTGAGTCCATTATCATGCTCTACTTTCTCTGAGCGCAGACTCTGAGAAACTGGACTTTTTTCTATGGCAGTAATGCTAGATATGTTTTCATCCACCTATTTTTATGTGAATTTTGGGATATTGCGTAAAAAAGGGGGATGGATATGGCAAGATGCGCATAAATTCTAATAATGCTCATATAAATATACACTCACCTAAAGGATTATTAGGAACCTGTTCAGTTTCTCATTAATGCAATTATTTAATCAACCAATCACAAGGCAGTTGCTTCAATGCATTTAGGGGTGTGGTCCTGGTCAAGACGATCTCCTGAACTCCAAACTGAATGTCAGAATGGGAAAGAAAGGTGATTTAAGCAATTTTTAGCGTGGCATGGTTGTTGGTGTCTGAGTATTTCACAATCTGCTCAGTTACTGGGATTTTCACACACAACTATTTCTAGGGTTTACAAAGAATGGTGTGAAAAGGGAAAAACATCCAGTATGCGTCAGTCCTGTGGGAGAAAATGCCTTGTTGATGCTAGAGGTCAGAGGAGAATGGGCCGACTGATTTAAGCTGATAGAAGAGCAACTTTGACTGAAATAACCACTCGTTACAACCGAGGTATGCAGCAAAGCATTTGTGAAGCCACAACACACACAACCTTGAGGCGGATGGGCTACAACAGCAGAAGACCCCACCGGGTACCACTCATCTCCACTACAAATAGGAAAAAGAGGCGACAATTTACAAGAGCTCACCAAAATTGGACAGTTGAAGACTGGAAAAATGTTGCCTGGTCTGATGAGTCTGGATTTCTGTTGAGACATTCAGATGGTAGAGTCAGAATTTGGTGTAAACAGAATGAGAACATGGATCCATCATGCCTTGTTACCACTGTGCAGGCTGGTGGTGGTGGTGTAATGGTGTGGGGGATGTTTTCTTGGCACACTTTAGGCCCCTTAGTGCCAATTGGGCATCGTTTAAATGCCACGGCCTACCTGATTGTTTCTGACCATGTCCATCCCTTTACACCCATCCTCTGATGGCTACTTCCAGCAGGATAATGCACCACGTCACAAAGCTTGAATCATTTCAAATTGGTTTCTTGAACATGACAATGAGTTCACTGTACTAAAATGGCCCCACAGTCACCAGATCTCAACCCAATAGAGCATCTTTGGGATGTGGTGGAACGGGAGCTTCGTGCCCTGGATGTGCATCCCACAAATCTCCATAAACTGCAAGATGCTATCCTATCAATATGGGCCAACATTTCTAAAGAATGCTTTCAGCACCTTGTTGAATCTGAAGTTCAGTTCTGAAGGCGAAAGGGGGTCAAACACAGTATTAGTATGGTGTCCCTAATCCTTTAGGTAAGTGTATATACACCATTTAATGACCATGTGACAAAATTAGCGATCTGAGATTTTGGTCATGCCAGCCATGCCGACCCTTTCTTCCCCATGTCCCTGCAAGTTTGAAGTTCCTCACATAATTCCGGTGTCTGGGTCGTGTTTCCCGCAGTGTTCGAATACATTACCTCTGAGATTGGCTGGATGGTTAATTAAGGAACAGCTAGAGGAACGCTTAATGAGGGGCAGCTCATGACACACACGGGGATGAGCACAATGGGAATTCCAGAGATGGTTTCTAAATAATGATTGACTAATTACTGAAATGAAGCTCATTGTTTATTTTGACATAATTGGTACTAATTCATAAGTCTGTAAAGCTTGATGACAGATTCTCTTTTTCTTGTTGATGTTTCAGAATGCAGAAGCCAGCTTTGACTTCAGTAGCAACGACCCATTCCCTTACCCTCGCTACACGGACGACTGGTTTAACAGGTAATAAGCATATTTTAATGTGTACATCTGTAGTTGTTTAAATGAGTCAGAATCCACATGTGCCGAATGTGGCCCGGATCTGTGTTTGTCTCTGGGATTTGTTATTTTCGTGTAAAAGTAGCAAGAAGAACCATGTAGAAATGTGAAAATATTGAGTGGACACAATGCAAAGCTTTGCATTGGATGCAATGTCGTGTTAATATCTAATGTTATATATTGGCTCATCCAATCGGAATTTAGAGTTAAAACTATCTGTTGGATAACATTATCTTTATCACATTACTCAAGCCTTTTTGCACTGATGCAAGAATTTTTTTATTTTTACATCATCAGTACAGTTTGTTTTGGTCCAAATTTTCAGCATAATTATTCCTGTCTTCAGTGTCACTTGATCCTCCAGAAATCACTCTAATATGATTTGCCGATCAAGAAACTTTTATGATTATTATCAATGTTGAAAACAGTTTTATATTTCTGTGGATACACTGAGAATTTTTTTCTCAGGATTCTTTGATGAATAGAAAGTTCAAAAGATCAGCATTTATTTGAAATTTAAATCTTTTGGAACATTATAAATGCCTTTACTGTCAATGACATGTCCACTACATACCATATCCGATATGAAACTGCTCATAGAGGACTCGCTGATGCCGCAGTGCATTGCCCTGCAACTCTGTTTGTTAGCAGTGTTTGGATGAAGGACTCCTTGCCTCTCTGTATTGATTTTCCTGACACAGTAACCGCATTAAGCCATCTCTCGCCGGCTCTCAGCCCAGCTGCATTAAAACACGTAATGAGCCTTTCCTTTTCCTCTCCGAGCAATGCCCGAGCTGAAGATTACGAGGAAAACTGCCTCATGTTTCAGTGCTACCTTCAGTGGGACTGATCAATGACTCACTCAATAGATTTTACATTACAATAAACAATCATTAATGTAGTTTTAATACTCAAATCAATGTATTTTTCAATCAACTCTGAATTGAAAACTCTGACATTCTCTCTGAATAAATGATTGGATCCTCTTCTCTGCTGAGCATTATGAAACAGAACAAATACGAGATGTGTATGTGAGGAAGGGTGTTGTGTGTGGACAAGAAAGAAACACAAATCTCACCATTCAATACGGTACAGTGTAACATAATTGTGTGCACTCACACACAGTGCAGCAACACACGCGCACACACACGTGAGCTGGCGGCTAAAAGCATTTGCATTCACAAACGGTAAGAAAGCACTTAGACTTCCAAGCATGTATATTTTAAAAAAGCCTAATTTTATGACAGTTCATTACATTGGCAGTAAAAATGCATTTGTCGACTATTCATTTTATTCACAAAAGATGATTTTTTCTTTGTTCATTTGTTTCTTAATTGATTCAATTTCTCAACAGATTGAGGCTCATATATATTGCATGTCATTTCTGCTTCACTAGCGAAAGTCATGCAAATAGTCATGCTGTTATGAAACAGATTTCTGGAAATATGAAAGCGTGTTTCCACCAGGGAATAAAAAAATAAAAAATTGCGACTTTTTAATTTCACAATTCATACTTTATAATCTTGCAGTTGCAGAAATGTGAGATATAAATACATAATTGCAAGTAATAAAGTTCAAATTGGAAGACATATACTAGCAATTGTGTCTTTTTCTCATTGCAATTATGAGTTTATTTTTCCCAATTGCTGCTTTTTTTCCTCTGAACTGTGAGATGGAAACGTGCAATTCTGAGGAAAAAAGTCACAATTACTTTTTTTTAATTCACCCGAACACAAGCTCTTCTGCTCTTGTTGAGACCCATGTGATATTTTCAACACACTGATTAAACCTTATTATAAAAGATGAGGGCCCAAAGCAATATCATCTCATAAGATCCTGAATTCTTAGCTGGGAACCTGTTCAATACTAAAAATATATCACATACAAGAGTTGTCTCTGCTTGGATGACGAGCTGTCGACAGTGAATGCTTTCAGGAGTGAATGAGATATTTCACATGTACAGTCTGTGGACAGACGCTGCCCTGCGGGAGAAGGTCAGAGAAGACGGCAAGCCTTCAGTCGACGTGCTGCTCTGCTCAAAGACCCCGTCACACTATCACACCATCAAACAATATCACTGTACCAGACATGACGTACAAAAAAACGTTATTAAAACGCAAATTTACAGCATGATTCTGGCTATAGTTGCTGTGCTTTTATGTACAATTCTAACATTGACAACTGTCCATTAAAGGGTACATATCATGCTTTTAAATCATTCATTTTTACATATAAATCATACTTTTGTGGTCTATATAAAGTGAAACTGCAATGTTTGGGTCTGAATTCCTCATTATTATAGCTCCACAGGCCTCTTTTCTACCCCTTTTCTGATGTGCATCTGTGAGCAACTCGTTTTGAAGCGGCCCTTTAAATAAAAAGGAGATGTGTCAAACTCCGCCCGCTCTCCAGGTCGCTGAGTTCACGGTCAGTTCAACTCCACCCCGTTCGGCCATTTTTGTAGTTCGATTCAAGATATACGATTATATAGCGTCAAATAACATTTTATTCACACGTTAACAAAATTTCAACAACGGAAGACTTGTCCATCAAGCCTTACATGTTCGAGCCAGAGCGAGCGAATGGAAAAATACGTCGACAAACCTGCAGAACAATGTCTTCATATGGATGTAACTTATTACATGGTATGTAACTGTGTTGTGTTATAAGTGAAAGTCGATTAATTCTCTTGTTAAAACAAGCATACCAACAAGATAAATGACTACAGTCTAATCTTACCACTCAAAAATCTGTATTGATAATATGATACGTTTAGAAAAGCATCAGAAAACACAGCAGCTAAATGACCATTGATGAAGCTCAAGAACAATAATACTGCAGACGTGTAACGTTACTAAAAAACAAAAACAAAGAAAGACAAAGATACTGCTAAACCATGACGACCACGTGTTTTAAGATAGTAAAGTACTTTATTTTTATTAACGGTATTCACAGCTTATGGAAATGCTCTGTTCGTCGTCTCCGAAGATAGAAGGAATTGACCCCTCAAGTCGATCGGCAGACCCTTTCTTTGTACAGGCGGGTCACTACATCCAACAACCGAACATTTTGACTAGCCCTCTCGGTAACTTCGGCATCATTGAGTTTGGACTACAAAATCTGAGCGAGAAATAATAATGGCGGATTGCTGGAAGTGTTGGGCCGGTAGTCGTTGTCCTTATTTGTCAGTTTCGCTGCAAATACCGTGACGTAATTGTTCAAAATACGTCATAGAGAACAGAAAAATCTGAACAGGTTGCAAAATATGACCAAAAACACAATATAAAGATATAAATGAAGCACCTGAAGAGAATAATTTCAACTTTTCTGTACTTATAAACACTCCAAATATACAACAAAATGCATTTAAGGGCTAAAAAAGTGGATTTAGCATGATATGTCCTCTTTAAATCACAGTATATACCATGTTTTGTGTTAAAGGCCCCCTGAAATCTAATTTTTCTTTAGGTTTTAGTATGAATATGTTAGCCCTAAGCTGATGTGTTCCAAAACAAAGTCAAAATTCGCATTAAGGAGATATAATATGAGCATTCATAATCACAGTCTCTCACTTCCACTAAAATGGATCAGGGATTATATGACATCATCGCGGACTTCAGCTTCTCATCACATCTTCTGTCAATCAAATGCTCTCCAGTATCTAAAGCTCCGCCCCCTCTGCTATAAACACCTCCTGGCCTAAGCAATCATTGACACATCACAGAGCCACATGTGTTGGGGTGTGTGTTCAAACTCTTTGTTGGTTAAGAATGAAATGGCTAGAATTTATTCCTATTTCTATTATTCAATCCATCCGTGCTTTGATTCAGCTTCCACGCTGTCAGTCAGTGAGGGAAACTAAACGCTATTGGCTATTTGAAAAGGGGCGGAGACATTCAATAAGTCCCGCCTTAGCTTCATGTTTCAGTGGAAAATAATGTCAACGCATCATTCAAAGCTGCGCGTTCCAAGACGCTTCAGTGGGACTTTAATATAAATGTGGTTTTCTGGTTGAGAACCCACTACTAATATAATCGTTAATTATAAAACATTATTTATTTTCTGTGTTGAAACCCAAAACATTGCTTGAATTGTGACCAGACTTTAGATGCAAGACTTGATAAACATGCCTGTAAAAACTAGCCTTATTTTCAGAAGTATGTAGGTGTCCATAGTTAACACAGAAAATGTCATATCCTGCATTGATTTCAGAGTACAAAACTGAATAGGATATTTTGTGTAAAGATATTAGTTAAACCTTGGCATAATTGATGTTTTTTTACAATACGCATCAAGGACAGACACAATCTAATAGATGTGGAGAAGATCCTCTTGTGTTGTTCAGCGTGTGGTGAGAGCAGAGTAATATCATCTGAGCTGCAGACTGCATCATCAGACGCTTATATATAAATAGCAGCACTGATGTCTGAGTGGAGGAGAGGAGGGAACCGTCGAGTGTGCCTCTTCCTGAGGATTCGCTGTTCTAGAGACCATTCTAGAAGCTTGTTTTGTACATTTATGGGTTGATATTGAAGTAGAGCAAGTTTAACAACAAAGACCAATTATGCAAAATTCACTTTTACATGGTGTTTGAACATAAATGTGTGTCACAGTGTGTGTACACAACCACCCTATACTGATAAAAATCCACAAATTTGTAATCCCCATAAATCAAAGCAGTGTCTCGGCAGTGACATCACATATACTTAGGCCCCGCCCAAGACCGCTAACAGACTCCGCCCTCAGTGAGCTGTACACAGACCATGTTTATCTCATTCAGTCCAAGGAGGAAATCTATTGTTATTAAAGCTACTAAAGTTATTCAGTTAAGAGCAGTGAGTGGTTTTCTGTTTTTTATTTTCTTTTGTTGTATGATTCATATTTACAGCAGTAGTACTGTTTATTATGCTGCTTTCACTTTAATACACACGATGTAATATACAGATATGATTTATTTCCCTGCTGTTTACGTTCACAGACATAACCTTGTGTGTATTTGACAGTTTAAGGGCCCTATCTTGAACCAGGCACAAATGACTTCGTACACCGACGCATTTATCATTCCTATTTTGCACCCGTGCCGTGCATCGCCGTACGCTCACTACAGCCACAGATCCTGTCAATAATGGCTTTAATTTACCGTAATGTACAGTTTATTTGGGTGAATGAACAGAATTACATTATGGTTATTTTTTGGAAATCTTATCCTCCACTCTCTCTTTCAATTTTCATTCATAGATTCAAACTTGACACATTGTTGTTTCAGTACCAGATACATATTCAACACACTTGAATGTGTGCAAAACTAAATAAGCGCTATGGTGACTGGAGAGATTTTTAGTGAATAACTTAATAAATGTTGGATTCATTGTTAAATCCCATAAATCATTGTAAAATATGTAACGCTAGACATCTCTGGATGTTGTTTTTTTCAGTCATGGAACCAGGTGTGCTGGTGAGGTGTCTGCAGTTTCAAACAACAACATCTGTGGGGTGGGCGTGGCCTACAACTCCAAGGTAGCAGGTACGTTTCTGATAGGTTGTTTACAGTGATGACCTCATAATAAATGTAAAGTTCTGGTAACTTTAGACAGTTCCACTTTAGACATTCTACTAACTTTAAGTAACTCTGCAGCTACATGTCAACTAACTCTTATTAATATGCAACTATATGTCGGCTAACTTCTAAGGCCCATACACACCAGTGCGAATATCAGCGCGCATTATTCGTCAGTGTTTTCAAAGCGTTTTTTGTGTTCACACCCAAGCGATTTTCACTGACGATGAGCCGAGTGAACATGCAAATTCATTCCCTGACATTAGATGGTGCCAATTTGCTCTGCAATACCACTCCATAACAGCTCTCTTTTATCAAGATGTTTGTAGTCACTGTCGCGTTTGTCATATAGTTCTTTATGTTCTAGCACCAACGAGACCAGCAGCTCTACATTCGTCTTGCCTTGAATCTTCCTCGTCTTATTTCTTCCTGGCTGTGTAGACGGCGACGCTACTTGGCGTAGAGTCTTCTTCGCCATTGCAAATGTATTCTCAGCAAGACCGATTTGTGTTTGAGCGCCCCACGTTGTGTTTTACTGTCTCTTCAGAAGCTCCAGACACGTGAGAAAAAACGGCAATCTCATTGGTTCGGATAGTTTTTGACGCAACGTGTCAAACTAAAAGGAACAAACCCGAGGCGTTTCTATTTTTTATTTTTTAATGACACTTTTACGTGTGGCGTTTTTACGCATCGGTCTGCACACTCACATTGGCGCCCTTTGTTTAGTCACGAGGCGTTAAACGTTAGCGCGAATAATGCTGATGCGAACAGGTCTTTATATTAGAAGACTGTTAGGTTGGGTTTAGTAGAATAATCTGACGTACCTGCAAAGTTTCTTATAGTCTGTTGGGGAGCATCAAACTAAAGTGTTAGCAGATATTAATCAGACAGTCTACTAATACACTAATGACTGCTAGGCTAGTTGACGTAGTTGCAAAGTTACTTATGGTTGATGACTAAAGGGGACCATCAGAATAAAATGTTATCAATGTTCCTAACAACGTCTTATTTGAGATGTCAAGCAAATTGCCTTGTAAGTAGTTGAGAGTAGTTGAGAGTAGGCATAGCTGTCATAGGATGAACCAGAGCTGTCAAGTCAGACAATAGGCTTTTGGTGCGCACCTACGTTGAATATTGTATCCTTCTTCTTTGAGAGACATTATCACTAACGTCCACTGAGGCGAGTTGCAGCTGAACCCATGTCCAGTTTATTTACAATAATGCTAAAGTGAGCAAATCAAAGACTCGTCAAAAACAGAAACATGAAAACATACTCACCAATATACTGTAGGTTACACTGACAATACTAGACAAGAGACAATGGGAAAATAAAAAAGCCAAGCCGACGCCGACGAACTAGCGCTGATGAAAGCCGACTGTCAGCTAGCATGTGCGTTCAGCGCGGATGAATGAGGCAACTGCCTATTTCTGCAGATATATTGGTCTATATTCGAACATTCAAAAAGGGAAACCAACACTGCAGATACACTTACTGTAAATGAAGCAGTGTGTGCTTACCGTTCTGAATATCAATCCCGCTAAACACTTTCTTTATTCCACTCATGTTAATATTGAAATATTGGCCAAGGAACACTCAGGTAAGATGACGTAACATAAAAACGACCTTCTATCTGTTTCGTTTTGACTTCTTTGCTCAATGATTTGCTTTTATTCTCGTGCATTGACTCGTTCACTAAGCTGAACAGCCAATCAGAGTTCCCCTCTTTCACCATTGGCCGAAAAAAGCTGACGAGGACCAATTTCAGCCAAGATGACTGACAAGACCATCTGATAAATGTCTTATCTTGTAGAATGTGCGCTCAGCACCACCGCTCCTTCTATACACAGATTACGTGCGACCTCGAATTGGAAAGTAAAATGCGAGCTCCCTGATGCCGGTCTCCAGTCTGTTGAGTTTGTGGCAAAACCTTTTACAGTGCTTGTATATAGTTGTCTTTTCAATGCATATGATAATTCCAACCCGATCCAATTCCAACGAATGTTCAAGAGGTGGCTAATTCGTAACAATTCATACGACCTAGCTCCTATACGATTAATTCGATTTTGCTAAATCGTACATATTTCAGAATTAGCCAATTCGTATGAATTTGTATGAATGACCTATCCCTAACCCCGCCCCTAAACCTAACCATCACATGGGTTTAGACAAATCGATACGAATTCGTACAGAGTAAGGTTGAATACGAATTAGTACGAATTAGACACTTTTTAATCACTCATATGAATTTATACAGAATTGGTCGTAGATAGGATAGGATAATTCATACTCGTAAAGTAGAACGGAAATTACATTAATTATAAGATGATTGTTAAAACAAAATGCACCTCCAGACTATTTTCCTTTCATGAATTTTGTCATGTTTGTCTCCTTGTTCTCGCTCTCATGAACCCAATCTCGATGTCTCGTCTCATGACTAAGTGTCTACGTCAAACCCCTACTGGTGCATAAAAATATACACATTCAATATGCAGTTCAATTCACATTTATTTGTATGGAGCTAAACTGTATAGAGTTTCAAATTACAATCAAAAAGCCAATTAAATTGAAAAACAATATTCGTATTAATGTGTTTGGATACTGTCAAGATTCAAGACAATGTAAATCATTTCTATGCATTTTTTCCTCATCAGTTTTGTTCTGTGTAGTCGATAAATATAATGAATGGCTTTGAATAACTATGATGAATGCATCCATTATGTTCGGTGAAATCATCTTATCATATTGATAACTTCTACCCTTCCCCTCGCACAAACATCAGCATCAATAAAACACAATTCACGCACTGCAGCACATTGATTAGCTTTTTCTTTTCTAAAGGCCACAAAAGTAAAAGAGAGTAACTAATTGCCAGTGAATATCTTGTCTAGCTTTTGTCCCTTACAAAGGACACACACACATTGAGTGTCCCTAGTCTCACCACTTGCAATGTTTTATAATCACCTTTTAGGAAAAGGTCAGTATTAAAGGTCTCACATGTTCGATGTCTTATGATACACAGTAGTGGGATTTTTAGAGTGTATTCATACAGAGCTTCAGGCTTAAACCTGTGCAGATATATAGGAAAAGACAGAGATTGTTGCATATTTAAACGTACAGTAACGAGCTTGAGTTGGTGCTGCTCGTGTTGCCTGCTGAAGATCTGCTGGTTACCAGCATAAGTTGCAGTGTTGGTCTCCATCACAGACTGGTTAACTCTTTTCCAGCCAGCGTTTTGGAAAAAGTTGCCAGCCACTGCCAGATTTGTTCAACACAAATGTTTAATACTGTAAAGCTGCTGCTTTAAAGGGATACACCACTTTCTTTTTTTTTTTTGGAAATAGACATTTTACCACTCCCACAAGTTAAACAGTTGGGCTTTACTGTTTTTAAATGTATTACAGTAGGGGTGTAACGATTTTCAAACCGAACCGAAAAACCGTGATACTGAACTCACGATTCTAATCGCGATACTGTCATTGCGTACCGAACACGCCCCGCCCCGCCCCCTGCTACCCCGGCCCCGCCCAGCCCGGCTCAATGGACCTCATGTCTTATGTAAACAGTACACAATGAATTCAGTTTTGTAGTCTAACCACCATTAACACTAAATAACAAGCTCCGTGTTTTGTTACTTTCGATAATAAGCAAGGTGTAATCTTTCAGATTCTGTCTATTTGATCACGAAATTCAAACAATAAATGGCGTTTTGGCGCTCTTTGATGTGACGTGACAGATCGCTGTACTGAGCTCCTCATTTCAAGCGGCAGCGCAGCGCGCGAGTAAACGCTATCATCTCTTCCTCAGTTACAGAAAAGACACCTGAAGGTATGTTGAAAGATACAGTATACTTACTGAAAGGCATCATAACTCGTGTAATCGCTCAATCAGTGTTTCAGCAGCGGAAAGACGTCAATAAAACAGCAAAGCTTTAGCTTGTCACTAGCATTATATTTACCTCAGCAGGCAAGTGATTCAGTGTCCACAACTTCCTATAAATGAACCTTTGCACTAAATAAATGCACTATGTTAGCCTGTATATTATATTTTACTTAACCTGTTAATGATATCTTGATTATTTAATTTATGTTTAAAATATCTTTCATGAAAATGACAACTGTGTAAATTATTAGAGTAAAAACACAAGTTAATGTAAAAACTGCCTTATGTTCAGTTTACATGTTTTCATACAATGTGTTGTGTGTTGATTATTATATCTAAAAAATAAATGGCATCTGAAATTTAGGTTAAAAGTCTAGGCTACAACATTTAATGTTATAGTAATGTGCAGCCTTCAATATAGTTCACAGCAATAGCAGATTTTTTTAATCCTTGTGAAATGTTTAATTGTAGCTGAATTAATTTAAAGACAAAGACCTTTTTTCATTAAACCACTGTTTAAAAAAAAAAACAATTTAGCTTTTAAGACCGAACCGAATCGGAACTCAGAGACGTAATCAAAACTGTGGGAAAACCGAACCGTCGGTTTGTGTATCATTACACCCTAGTATTCAGCCAATTTTTTGATATTTAGAAGAATATCAGTAACCAGTCAGTTTCTGGTCTTCATTGACTTCCATGGTATATTTTTTCCTACTATGGAATTCAATGAGACCAGAACTGATTCATGAAGCCGATACTACTCTATTCTTCTAAAATATCGGAAAATCGAAGCTGAATGGATTTGAAAACGGTAGAACCCAACTGTTTAACTCTGGGGGAGTGGTAAAATGAGCCTATTTCCCCAAAAAAGTGGAGTATCCCTATAAATCTAAACTTGAGGTGACTGTAGATCTGAATCTCAGAGCTGGAGCAAACGTCTCCACATCACTATGATCAGATGCTTTCTGAACCGCTGGTTTCTTATTGTTGTGTGTTTATTCTGTTATTGAGAGGAAAGAGCACAACACATATTTACATATCATCTCAACATCGCTCTCCGCAGCGAATGCTGCGAAATGTTCACAAACAGCTTTCAAACTTCTCGAGTAACCCTAAGTAAAGAATGAAAAGAACTTTGCTGTGTAGTCATATCTGGCCTTTACTTGCCAAGCATTGCACGATATTTCACCAGCTAGAGCAGCAGGAAGTTTATTTTCTTCTCAAGTTTGTCAGAAGAGAGAGAGAAGTAAAATTAAGATTTAAAACTTGTGAAGTGCTTGACACAGTACCAAAGCTATTATCTTTCATATGTCAGCTTCTTCTTCCATGTCACAGTGAATCTCCCTCCTTCTCCCTCCTCAGTTATCTCTGCATGATGATCATGATGAATAAGGCGGCATCAAGGGTTTCCTATAATTGCTCCCATGTTCTCAGTCTTGCCATTTTTTTGCAGGCATTCGATATGCTGGACCAGCCCTTCATGACGGACATCATTGAGGCGTCTTCCATCAGCCACATGCCTCAGGTCATTGACATCTACCAGTGCCAGCTGGGGTCCCACGGATGACGGGAAAACAGTGGACGAGTCCTCGCGAGCTCACCCTGCAGGCCATGGCAGACGAAGTCAGATAAGGTACCGGAGCAAACGCAGGCCTGTTTAAAGGGATAGTTCACTTTAAAATACATTTTGGTATGTTTTATCTTACCTCAAGGGCATCCAAGATTGTAGGTGTCTTTTTTCTGCAGTGTTTTCAATTTTGATATTTTTAGGTCAAACCGTTCTTGTCTGTCAGTCATATAATGCAGGTCTATGGTCACCACCTCAAAGAGCATGCACAGAGAGGTCCAGATTAAACATGATTTAATGACTCGTAAATGTAAGTACACATTGATGGCCTACAGACAGGAAACGAGCGGTTTGTGTGAGAAAACAAACAGTATTTATATCGTTTTTACCTCTTTTACCTCTTTCGACTTCTCTGTGCATGCTCTTTGAGGTGGTGACCATAGACCTGCATTAAATGACTGACAGACAAGAACGGTTTGACCTAAAAATATCAAAATTGAAACTTGTGTGGAAACAAAGACACCTACATCTTGGATGCCCTTGAGGTAAGCTAAAATATACCAAAAATTAATTTCAAAGTGAACTATCCCTTTAAAAGCAAGAGCTTCCAGTAACACTTTATTATACAGTGTCTTTGTTACATGTGTCACATGCACTTACTGCACTTACCACTTAACAGTAAATTATGCATAATTACATGCAACTAACCCTCAACCAAATCCTAATCCTAACTTAACCTTATAGTAATCACATGCTGTCAATTAATATTACACAGTAATTTAGTGTTTGATTACATTGTAACAATGACACCTTAAAATAAAGTGTAACTGAGTTTTCTTGCAGCATAGCAAACAGGATTCCCTCATGAATCGCCCTCTGCTGTGGAGAGAAACGAGTGAAGAAAGAACTAGACAGGTACAGAATTGTAACATCTGGTCCAATCAGATAAAAACCTGGAGTTCAGAGTCATCTGGTCGCTTCTGCCACTTCAGATCATCTGCAACACCAATTTATTGCACACTTCTGAAAATATCAGTGTATTTAGAGGTTTCTGCTTCAATATAAAACCAGATCAACTAACATAACTAAACATTTGGCATTTCCAGAAGGAGATATTCCTATATATCCCCAATATCCTTGAAATCACAATTCATTATGCAAATGTAATCAAAGTGAGACAAAAAAAAGGCAAATAATTGCACAGTTCTGAAAATATCAGTGTATGTACAGATTTAGCTTCGATATAAAACCAGATTTACTAATAGATCTGAGAATTTGCGTTTACAGAAGGAAATATTCCTATATTCCCAATATCCTTGAAAACAATTCAATGAAAATTCAATATGCAAATGTTATCAAAGTACGAAAAAAATGGCAGCTGTGCAGCATTACCACAACTTAACTGTAAGAAAAATACGGTAACAGCATTCTAAGTTTTACAGATTTAGCTTCAATTTACAGTAAAGTAAAGTACATCACAAGTGGCTTTTCCCAAGCTGAGGGAAATACTGAATATGATACTCTCAGAAAAAAAAGTACGAAAGCTGTCACTGGAGCTGTACCTTTCAAAAGGTACACTTTGTACCTTAATGGTATATTAGCACTTAAAATGTACATATTAGCACCTACAATGTGCATATTAGCACCTGAAATGGACATATTAGCACCTAAAAATGGACATATTAGCACCTAAAATGGACATATTAGCACCTAAAATGGACATATTAGCACCTGAAATGGACATATTAGCACCTAAAATGACATATTAGCACCTACAATGTACATATTAGCACCTGAAATGGACATATTAGCACCTAAAATGGACATATTAGCACCTAAAATGGACATATTAGCACCTAAAATGGACATATTAGCACCTAAAATGGACATATTAGCACCTAAAATGGACATATTAGCACCTAAAATGGACATATTAGCACCTAAAATGGACATATTAGCACCTAAAATGGACATATTAGCACCTAAAATGGACATATTAACACCTAAAATGGACATATTAGCACCTAAAATGGACATATTAGCACCTAAAATGTGACATATTAGCACCTAAAATGGACATATTAACACCTAAAATTGACATATTAACACCTAAAATGGACATATTAGCACCTAAAATGGACATATCAATACCTAAAATGGACATATTCAGCACCTAAAAATTGACATATTAGCACCTAAAATTGACATTTTAGCACCTAAAATTGACATATAACACCTAAGACATATTGACCAAAAGACATATTAGCACTAAAATGACATATAAACTAAAATTAAATTAGCACCTCATTGGATTAGACCACCTTACTCAAAGATGAGCGAACACATCTTACCATTATTCCACCGTCGTTAAACTAGCAAAAGTGGATTCGACAACTATAAGTGCACTTCCGCCGTGACTGACCTTCAGATCCTTAAACTAGGGCCCACCGTATGTCAGTTGTCAACCTTGCAGAGTCTCGTTGCTTCACACTATACATGTCGTTTAGCTGCGTGTCCCCTGTCCGTGACTGGAGCCTTCACAAATTGCCTCAGCTAATGGGTATAAATGTCGCTGAGCGTTCCTCTGCTGAGCAGGATTTATGAGGGTGAACCATCTGTCAAGACGAGCCATCGCACAGAGTAATCTCCCTGTGTTTTCTACAGCCCTTTGCAATTGAAATCAGATTGGACAAGAATAGCAGTGATGGGTGAAGACTTGGCCTGTCCCTCAGGCGTTCTCAATGCAGTTAGAGAGGGCCGAGGTTGAGCCCAGGAGTAATACTGAACACCGTTTAATGATTTTAAGGGTCAACGGCAAGCACTTCATTTATTTATCTGTAGATGACACAGAGAGTGCTAATGAAATGCCAGAGACTGTTCAGCATTGTGGTTTTGATGCTGGTGTCGTAGCTTATAGAAATGCTCTGGTTTAATATCAGTAACTGCATGTTTTAGCAAAATGTTGATTACCACAAAATCATTTCGGATTGTCTGTCAAAAATTGTGGTTAGGATAGAGCAAGTACAATGGGACACATAAAGACTATTTGAATATGTTCTCTTTCAGTCTCTGTTTAATTCAATTTGTTTCTGGCAACTGTACCGTACCAGAAACAAATATTCTCAGATTATGCAATCCATCTTTCACTTGATCCCTGCTGCTGAAAACACAGAAAACATTATCAAGAAATGAGTAAAATGTTCAGTCTCCTTGCTGTTTTTTCATGACACATTCACAATCATTACTTTGCAGGTGCGCTGTGACAAGCTTTGTGCATGCACTTGGGTGCTGATTAGGCTATGTGGTAGATATAATGCACGCTTTATTATTAAGATTTACAGTGGCTTATTGGCTAACAAGGTTGCTTCAGAAAATGCATTTTTTTAATCCCATGTTTGCTTTTGGTTACACTGAGTTATGTTTTGGTTAACGTTTAATGTTGGTGTTACTTTCTTTACAATTGCAAACGGGACATTTCAGTCAGAGGCGGACAGAGTACACAGCTTTATTACTTGAGTAAAAGTACAGATACCCCTTGCTAAATTTTACTCAAGTACAAGTAAAAGTACTACAGTCAGATGTCTACTTGAGTAAAAGTACTGAAGTACGTGTTTTTAAAAGTACTTGAGTATCAAGAGTACAAGAGTACATTTTCTAAATATTGCAATACTACTGCCACAGTGCTTACATTTATGAACAGAAACGTCCTACATGGAGTTATGAAAAATGTTAATGTCAATACCTTGGAGAATGTAAAAGGAATTTAAAGTAAAATCAAGTCATATATTTACCTTTTTACCATGTTGCTTTACTTAAAGGTGCAGTGTGGGATTTTTAGCAACATCTGTCGCTAGAGCGCCTATTGAGATCAGGGGAGTGAGGTTTACTCGCACAGCAACTACTAGCTGGCCTCTGTTACACTCACTCCCCTTAACCTCACTCTCATCCGGGTCACGGCACCAATGTAACCCTTCCACCCGGGTCCTACTCGACCCGCTCCGAGCGGGCCTTGAACCCGGGTCTCCGGCATGAGAGTCAGTCGCACTTACAAGGAGGCTAAAGACTGCAGCCGCTAGCGTCTGTCGCTAGAGCACCTATTGAGATCAGGGGAGTGAGGTTTACTCGCACAGCAACTACTAGCTGGCCTCCGTTACATAACATTCGTTTGAGAGCGAAACAACAAATTGAGGGTTTCTGAGATTTTTCTTATTTCCATTTTTTCTTTAAGTAGTTACTTTTTACTCACGGTTATGAATAGAAATGTAGTGGAGTAAAGAGTACAATATTTCCCTCTCAAATGTACTTGAGTAAAGTCATGAGTACTCCCCAAAAATGATACTCGAGTAAAGTACAGATCCCTCAAAATTGTACTTAAGTACTGTACTCAAGTAAATGTACTCCAATACTGTCCGGCTCTGACATTTCATTTCCAAACTGCAGTGATATGTACAATAACCAACGTTGTATAAAATAGTCAGTTAATCTGTTTTGGGTAAACTGAACTCACTAAACATTTAGCTTTCAAAGGGTCGCAAAACTTGCTAGAAGCATCAAATTAATTTTGCAGAAATGTCATTACAAGCACGTTTTTGAAGAAATCACGTGTTATTGGTCTGAAGCACTTCCTCAGCTCTAATAACGACTTCTCACCACACAATTACACACACATTTTAATTCATTGCAAGGGTGAAAACAAATTAGACTTCATCAGCGTCTTAAGCAGTGTGCTAAATGTCTAAAGTGTTTTCACCCTTGCAATATTAAAAATATGGTGTGTAATTGTGACTTTATTGTATTACACTGTTGAGACTTTATTTCTCATATTAGCAAGTACGCAAACTACATCAATTCATTTTTATTAGTCACATTTAACGTTGGGCTCAGATGTGCCAACTTTTGTGTTTAGCTTGGCGGTTAGGAGCTCAACATCTGTCTCGCACACATGCTAGCTCTTGATTACTGGATATTTTAACTAATTTGCGGTAAAACTAGTCAATTTACGAGTGGCTCAACAGGTAGATCTATAGATAAACTCATCTTTCTGGCATTTGAACGACCGGGTTGACACTTCAGCTTGAGAAATTGGAGATATAGGCGTGAGAGCGTTTCAAAAGTCTCAATTATCATTAAAAATAAAGTCATAATTCAGAAAATATTCTGTTGCGATTGAAGAATGTGAAGACACTGTCTTATTTTCTTATTTGTTTACTCCAAAGGGGCTGGTGCCCAGATGTCTCGAAGGACCATAATCGGTCATCAATCTGCTAGCATGATAAAATAACCACCTACCGTTCAAATAACAATAATCAGAGCAACCTTTTAAGATCACAATTGCACTGTACAAATTTCCTCCTGTCAGGTGCCTGCCACTATAAATCCCAAAGCTTACAGAAATGAGCAGCTCTTGCATTCAGCTAAAAGCATCAAAATTATATGTTCAGACAAGAAGCGTGAAACACAATGCCTCTGCTTCTGAATCATCAACACTCAGTAGCAGAGCTTGTAGTCTTTAAAAGGTCTTGAAACGCCTCTCTGATGTCTCTTGTTGAATTACTTTTGCTTATGTGAGTGTAATTTGTATGATAAATGGAGTAAAATCTCAAAGGCCCTTACAGAAAAATATCAAAGAGTCGACTGCTCCTCGTTGAGATGTAGCAGGCGTGAGTACGGGTGCTAAGTCGTGCCGCTTTGCCTGTCACGACAGGGCCAAGGTGGGAAAGGCAGCATCTATGTGTGGGCCTCCCGAGAGACGGTGGTAGCTATGACGACTGTTAACTGCGATGGATACGCCTCCAGCATGTGGACCATCTCCATTAACTCGGCCATCAGACGATGGACGCACTGCACTCTATGATGAAAGCTGCTCCTCCACCCTTGCCTCCACCTTCAGCAATGGCCGTAAACGAAACCCTGAAGCTGGCGTGGTGAGTGTGTGTGTGTACAGTACGTGTCTGTGAGTGTGTGTGGTCCTGATAAACCCTACATTATGAGGGCAAAAAATTTGAATGTTCAGACCTGATCTCATGAAATTGCATTTGTGTGACACACCAATTCATATTTCCATTTTTGACGTGCTATGAATACGCATAATCGCTTTTTAGCGTGATTATGAATGGTGTTGACTTAACGTTATTACTGTATATATAATAAATGACCTACCCCAATCCTGTTCCTAAACCTAACCGTCACTGGGGTTAAAATCATTTGAGTCTTCCCCTACCATCCTAGGAAAAAATATCGCTCCCAAGTTGTAGATCACTCGGACATTAGTGGCGTAGACATACACACATACACGCAGATACACGCGGACAGCTCAAAATGCGTATAGATAGCATGCCACTTGACTTGAAAGTCATGATGTCATGTTGAAATGTTAGTTTTCTGTGATGGGTAGGTTTAGGGGTGGAGAGAATATACAGTTTGAACAGCATTAAATTCATGATGTCTATGGAAAGTCCCTATAAAACAAGGAAACCATCTCAGGTTATGACTGTAACCATAAGTGCATCTATGACGCTTTGGGAACACCTCTGCATGATTGCGTCTGAAGCACGTGTGTCAACTAGTCCAATGGCGAGACGGAACGTCACGGCTTGGTGATGTCGCAGACCAGGAAAGAATGAAATCACATGCAAAAAGCAAGCCAAGGCAAGTCAATCACAGGATGAAGAAAAGTATGGCAGGGCGACGCAGTATCTCGTTCCCTTCTCTGGAAAACTTTGGCAATCAGTCGTTACCTGAGACGTTCCCTTTCGAGGGAAACTCGCGCTGCTTCAATGACTTATTTGGGAACGAAAATGCCCGAAGTTGTACTTACAACTGCTTGTCCGTGTGGTAAAATTAAGTCATAAGCGCCCGAGACCCTGGGGCAGTATCCAGGTTCAGGCTGTAAAACCTTATGCATGTGAGTGGAGACGACCAGCCCACCCACATCACAAACTTCTTGAAGGGATAAACCCCAAATGAAGGCCTCGGAGGCTGGCATACTTCTAGTAGAGTGGGCTCTGACAGCCAAATGTGACCAGAAACTTCATAGACAAGAGAGATAGCCTGACTGTCCACTGTCGAACTTTATATATGACTTTTTATCATAAGGGCAGATTCATTCCAACATACTTTTATGATTTTTATTAAAATTACATTTATTTTAAACATTATTCATTTTAACTTATTCTTTCTTTAGTTGTCATTTTATCCTTATCTCTAGATTATTATCTATTTTCACAAAAACAAGTGAAAAATGTGTTGCTGTGAAAGGCAATGAAGCGTGGGATACATCCGTCCTCGTTGTGTGATATTGAGTCTGATCCTGTCTCGACATTTTTACAACAAGATTGAATTTGGTTCTCAAGAGTGTGGTGTTCATAGGTGCTTTAAAGAATCTTTCTGAAATGCAATCCCTTTGCACAGCGTGATAATACAGAGTATGACAGTGATAAAATGATGGGAAGTTAATTGTTTCATGCATTTTGTGTCTGAACAATGACTCGAAAATGGAATTGGATGCAGTCATCTAGGAACTCAATCTGAGCAGGTCTGCAACTCCCAGACAGGGTCTGAGATGAAGACTGTGGTCAGTCTGTCAGAGGTGATCCTGTCAATGGAAAGAAGGGAATTGGCTCGTGTCAGACTGGGTTCAGTCAGGGTTGCTGTGGTTTGGTGTTGTGAGCCACCAGTTTATCACTTCACTCTTATTCAACATTGAGCAGCAGAAATGAAACCAAAATGTCAATATCTGAAAGGGGGACATCATTACTGAAAAACTTAGATTTGGATTTTTAGAAGAAATGTAGCACACAGGTTATGAATTATTTTATGTTGCTGCTATCTTTTATATATAAATGAAGAGAACAAACTGAATTCTGCTTTCTGTCATTCCCAGTTTCCTTTCCTTTAATTTACTAGAGCGTGTCACAAAAGTGAATTCAAACTCAGAGCGTATTGGCTATAGCAAGCTCTTGCGTGCCATCTGAAACTAATACCCTGCGCTCTCAGATGTCCATACTATCAGTGTGTGAGATTAAAATAAGTGTGTCCCAAAGCATAGTATGTTAAAAAAAGAGTATTACCCACAATCCATTGGGATTTGAATGAGGATCCAGAATTACAAACACAAGGAAAAAGTGTTCAGAAACACATGGCAGAGGTTTAGATAAAGGGGTTTGAGTTACTAATAATAATTTTAGATGATTAAAATATGTAAGTGTTATATTTCATCTGCAACAACAACACGAACATTTATAAAGATCCGTTTAGCAATTAACTTTTAAATGCATCATTATGCATGAATATGAGGAGAGTCTCTGCATGAAAGAGCCGTGACTGCAGATCAATACGCTTCTGCATTTTCTCTCCAATACAGTAGGACAAGAAATTAAACGTTGGAGGATTTTATATTTGATAGGATGATTGACAGATCCGTGACGGGATTGTGTGTAACTAAGCGACAGACAGCAACTATTAAAGACGTTTAAATGTTAAAAACTCTGTTTCTCTATCTTTGTGGGGACTTTTTATCCTGTACAAACTGTATTTTCTGTCCCCTCACATTAGCGTTACCCCTAAACCTACCCATCACACACACACACACACTAACCTTACCCCTGGACCCTTTTTTGTATTTTTACATTTTAAAAAAAACAACAACAAAAAAACATAATTTGCTATGTTGTCCCTCCAATGTCAGTGATCTCAGGTTATACTAGACTCAGGTCTTTATTTACATTTATATTTGTAATAAAAAACTGCACACACACACAGCAAATGGATTTATTACTGTGGTTATTTCTTTAAAAAATGACAATAATTTTTCGTAGACAATATGGTAATTATTCAAATATATTTACATAGATAAGACCCACGTCAACTAGAACAAAGCACAAAATAATTCCCTTCATGAAAACCCTTTCATATCATTGCTTTTAGGCTTGCTCTTATGGTTTGCAATTGGTCACAAGGACAAACTTCCATCCATCAAATACGGTTGTTTCCTCAGATCCATCAAACTCCAGTGTATTACCTCAATGTCAGGGAACCAACCAGGCTCTACCACCACTCAGTCACAGAGATCGCTGTCAGCTGAATTCTCTGCACGTCATTAGTCCTCCATCAACACCCACATATAAGCACATTGAGTTCTCCAGTTCAATGTCTGGTCTAGTTTTGAGCAAAGGACTGTTGTTAACGCTACCTACCTACATGAATATTCTCTAAAGCATCACACACACCAAGGCGTTAGCGCGGGCAGATGGAACGGAAATATAAAAAAATCAGGGCCTAGCAGTTCATTGATTAATGTTTGATCAGCATCAGATTGAGAATCATAATGCTCCCAAAGCTGCAAAAGTGTCATATTATTCTACAGTTATTAGCAGTAACTTCTCTAATCCCAGAGATTTGTTTAGAACAGTCAATAATTAAATCTCCCAGTAATATAACTGTCCTACCACTGAGCAATGTAATGCATTTCTCAATTATGTTTCATCTAAGATTGAGAATATTTATAATGTCATTGCCTGTGAGGTTGCTTCTGAGTTTGTTGAGGTGCATCCTCCTTATCTCCCAAGTTTCAGTACTGTTGATTTGGATTTTATTTTTAAACTTGTTTTGTCAATGAATTCTACTGTCTGCCTGTCGTTGTGCCCCACATCACTGCCATTGTCAATGCTTCACTCAATAAAGGGAATGTCTCTTCTGCTTTAAAAATGGCTACAGTTACACCAGGTCTTAAAAAGCCTGGGAGTGATATCACCGATATGTCAAATTATCTGACCCATCTCCAATTTACCTTTCCTGGTAAAAGTGCTTGAGCGTGTGGTTGTTGGCCAACTCCATACTCATCTTTGTACGTATAGCTCACTAGAAACTTTTCAATCTGGGTTCTAGATCTGGACACAGTACAGAGCTCTAGTCAGGGTCCTGCATGACCTCCTCGTTATAGCTGACTCTGGGGCTTGTGGCATTTTGGTTTTGTTAGACCTTAATGCTGCATTTGATACTTAATGCTGCCAATTATACCAGCATATAATTGCACAGATTGCATATGTGGACCGGTCTATCTGGAACTGTGTTAAACTGGTTTAAATCTTACTCAAATCTCAAATCGTCTCCAAATTTGTCTACTTGGGTTCTAACAGATATCAGACTGTGCCTCTATGTCAGGGTGTCCCTCAGGGGTCAGTTTTGGGTCCTGTTTTATTTTGGTGTTGTTGTGGGAATTTTAGTCATTAGTGAAGATTACTAGTCTGAGCCATGTGTTTCCATTGAACCTATTCCATGAGTAAAATATAGATGTGTACGTGGTTGTGGGCGCTGTTTCAGGAACATTTGGGACAGGACCTCTGACCTTAGGTACGGCCAGTTTTGTTCAGTTTATTTCAGCACCAGTTTGTCTCCTTAAGTAGAGACTAAAACAGCCGTAAGGGCCTTATCCTGACTGTGCCGAGTGCCGTAGATATACGCCGAGTCGAAGTGCTCCCAAGCACTTGCTGTGGTATTTCACCATACATTATAGTTATCCACTTTACACGCTTAGAAAAGCGCAACGTTTTATTTTGTGTCACCGTCCTTGGTCGAGTTACACTACTCGTGTAACTGTATTTAAATAGGGAAAAGTGGAGGTGTTTGGTCGCTTCTCTGCTTTGGCCCATATTGAATGAACTGGGCTAGTTAAGTGCTATTAAAGTGTCTGCACGCCAGAGCGATTGAGACGACAGAAGTTATGCGATCAACTCGTCTTAGTTAAGGGAATAACATAGTTTATTCTGAAAAAACGGTGGAGTATCCCTTTAAGAAACTTCTTAACCCCTTAACTGTCACTTGCCCGTATATAGGCAATCTAAATTTAGTTCTCTATATTACTATTAAATCCTAATCTAATCATGACAAACTATATATCGTTGGAAAGGTCTAAGACTCCTAAATAGATATTTTAGTGCTGTTTCTTTCTTACAAATTATGAATGAACAGTAATATATGAATTTATGACAAGAGTGCGCCTCAAAAAATCAACGTCATTACAGGAGTTTCTGACCTTTGTCACAAAAAGTCGAGCGCACACACTTTTAATAATTGAAACTTTGTTTTTTAGTGCTAAAAGTTCATAATAAAACATAATTAGTATTTGTCAATAAAAAAAGATAAAATTATATTTTAAAAAGTAAGGTAAGAAGTCCTCTAAAAAGTATAATATATTATATATATATTTTTTATTATTATATCACATATTTTAGTAGTTATCATAAATTAGGTATCATTTGAAAGCTTATAGAACTCAGAATTCATCCTGTGAAAACCGTTTTGAAATTGGAACGTTGCGCTTACCATAGAAACGGTATTTTTTTATTAGGCCCCTCCCCCTTTGGGCATCATCTTTCATAATTTATCATCAAAACCTTTTCTAATCTTGACAAAACACATATTATCAGAAAGGTCAGAGTCTCAAGGTTCCATATTTAGTGTTTGAATTTGGAACACAACTTGGTTAGATATATAGCTTTCATTTTATAGTAATTTTATAGTAAAACATATTTTGTAAAATATTTATTTTATATTAAAAAAATATATTAATAAATTATATTTGATTTACTGTAAATTATAACTTCCATAACTTTCTCATACTTTAATTTTTTGCAGTGCTTTCACTTCAGTAATAATTTGCTGATTGTTTTCTTTAAAACAAGACCAGACTTGGGTATATATTCCAAAGCATTCTTGAATTACAACCATTTAAGTTTGTATAGTGCATTTTAATGTCAATTATCAAAAAGGGGGTGACAGGTAAAGGGTTAAGACACATCTTTTTAGTCAAGCTTTCAATTTACAATTGTATTTTTTGATACTTATATACATATTTTATCCTCATGTTTGATTATTTTGTTCTGTACTGTAGCGCTTTGAGTCTGAGAAACGTGCATTACGAATAAAATTATTATTATTATTTCTTCACTCAGCGATCTCTATCATCATCTCCATCTTCCACGATCTCTCTCCACAAGCTCTTACTTCTTTAGTAAGGACCATCTCATCAGAGATCTCTTCAGTATTCTCCCTGCTACCCATTATCTGACTCACGTTCTCAAAATAAACCAGTATTGTTATCTTACGTCGTTGTCTTGAGTCTCTGTGCCGTAACACTCAAAGTGTTGTGTTGACGAATAAAGCTTTGAGATGTTGCAGGGTATCATTGCTCATTACTCTCAGCAAGAGCTTCATTACAAGTCCTGTGTGTGATCAACAGAGTTAGGAAGAATGCAGAATTTATGATTTGGCTTCGATTCAGTTGATGAGCTGGAATATGAATCAGCAACAACAAAAAGGACAACGAATTGGAATGTGAATAACAGGAATTTACTGAATTGCATTTAAAGAATGTTAACAAATTGAACTGTTTGGCTCAGAAGAGGAATTTCATTAGTACAATACAACAACAAATGGCCAAAAACTAATTATTTCTTCAAATATTTCTTCAACCTTGTACACTTGCTTTATGTTGTTTTGACTCCTTTGTGTTCTTCCACTGTCATGTTTGGTGCATCTTTGAGTTAGTTTTGCACTGTCCGCAGGTCAGTTTTATTTGCCTGTGTTCATTGATTGGTGTATGCTGCATCTGAATTCACATACTGTCAGGAGGAAATACATTTGGTTTGAAAATAACTTCGCGACCTTTAAAAAATTTGGATCGTACTACATCCACCAATTTGTCATTATCATGTGACCTTCCAGTGTCAGTTTGCTTAAGTTAATTTTAGTGCTGGGCAACAATTAATCACATCCAAAATAAAAGTTTGTGTTAATATATGTGTGTGTACTGGACTGTTTATAATTATTTTGTATATATAGATACACACATATGCATGTATGTATTTAAAAAAAACAATATTTGCATGTACATACTGTAAATATATTTATACATAATTTACATTATATTTATATATTAATATTTTATATGTTATTTACAACATACATTTTTTCTTAAATATATGCATGCATGTGTGTGTATTTAAATATAAAAATAATCATACACAGGGCACACATATATTATGTAAACACAATGTTTTTATTTTGGATGCGATTAATCACGATTTGTTGCAATTAATTGCATAATTAGTCATTTAGCCTATATGAAAATGTAAACTATTATAGTATAATCATTTTTTTAAAAATTGTTTTTATATTGTCATATAACATTGGGATGGCTAGAAATGTGCATACTGTTTGCTACCTCAAATTCAGCTGAATTAGAATATCAAAGGCATTTTTTAAAGTGTAATTAGCATATCTTTGGCACGAATGTTTAATTAAGACGTTCTCTTTGTCTGTGTGTCTCCAGGCCACCACGGATCTGTACGGAAACTGCACACTGCGTCATTCGGGCACATCTGCCGCTGCCCCTGAGGCTGCCGGAGTGTTTGCCTTGGCGTTGGAGGCCAAGTATGTACACTTCTGTTTTCCAGCATACAGCTCTGATGAGTAGTGAGATTAGTCAGCTCCTATGAAAGATTTATGAAACAATAAGGCAGCTTGCGTACACACGGCGCTGGCAGACTCTGGCTGAGATCGTAGATTACTGCTGACAAGGTTTGTGTCAGAGCGGCAACACAAGCAAAACTCGTGCATGATTGATACCCTTTCGACACCAAAATGATGCTGATGCCATAGCTAAACCTGCATTCCCAATAAATTGAGAGTTATTGCATAACTTGCCTGTAAAGCAACATGATGAGGAATGTTTATTTTGGCACTTGGCAGGTTAAGTCTTGCTACTCGTTTTGAAAACGTAATGCATCTAAAGAAATTGGATTTTGAACTATTTCCACACCAGCCGTGTTTTAAAAAGTTGCGTTCATTTTGTGAGTTGGTAAGTTTCGCCGGGGCGTGAAGAAATATAAAGCTGAGTTTCATCAGCGTAACAGTGAAAGCTGATGCCATGCACCCTAATGATATCTCCTAAGGGTAGCATGTACAGCAACGGTCCTAGCACTGAGCCTTGTGGTACTCCATACAGAACTTGTTTTTCAATATGACATCTCTTCATTTACTGCTACAGATTGATGAAAAAATAATAGCAGAAACAGGACGAGCTCTTCTCATTGAGAATGCCAGGAATCACAGATAAAGCAATTGCTGTAAGAGAGCAGAAATGAGGAACAAACAGAATGCAAAAAGAGTAGCCAGAACTAATACTTTACTGGAGATGAGGAGCAAGTTAAAAATACAAATGAAGAACGTCACAGTTACTAACGTAACCTTCATTCCCTGATGGAGGGAACAGAGACTTTAGATCAAGTGATGACATTAGGACTCCCATGTATAACCGCTGATGTCATCACTTGACACACCGTCAAACGTGCCTGACAGAAATGGAACTGCAGTTTCAGTGATCAGGAACAGACAGCTGCGAGAATTAATATACTGCAACAGTTATAGAGATAAATCACCTTGCTTGGTACTAATACTGCATGTAGTTCATTTTGCACAGATTTTTGCCCGAGTCAAGGCTAGTTATGGAAAGTAAGAGCGTGAATTTTCTTTAGGAACCAAACAGATACGGTATTTGACATTAACATTTGAGACTAGCAAACAAGCAGGCTGGGAAGAGGATGCACACGCAGGGTTAGATTTATTAAAATCCCCATGAAAACACAGAACAGGGTGAAACACACCAACCAGGGAATGTCCATTCAATGACTAAGGCCACGTTTACACAAAGCCGGGTATTTAGCAAAACGAATATTTTCCCCTCTCCATTTTCAAAAATAACATTGTTTAGACACCCACATAAATACGTCGTCGAGTGCCATCATAACTATGCCAAACCTAAGGCGGCAGTGTAGGGGTTAAGGATAAAGCCATGCAAGCCAATCAGAATCCTGGAATCGACAAGAGAGAACCTAAAACGCCGTTTCTCCCAGTTTACACGACAACAAATATCCGGCGTTTTCAAAAATCTCCACTTTGCCTGGAGTTTTTAGAAATAATCGTTTTCAGTGATAAAAACTGCGTTTTCGTGTAAATGATAGGGCAAAACGCTGAGAAATATCTGCGTTTTCCCATCGCGTAAATGGGGCCTGAAAGAGAACAAGTGAAACAGGGCCATACACACACACAGGCTGACAAGCATACAAGATAACAAGAGGGTGTGGCTAATGAGACACACCTGAGAAGAGTAATCAACATTAAACCTACAAGAACTGCAAAACATAGAGCAAAGCATGAATTAACACAAAAGTCCAGGAACACACAGACAGGGGAACTCAGTTTGGACTCAAAACACAGACAGTGATTTCAACACCAATTGTGATAAAGGCCGGTTCATTACACTGGGTTAAGAAAGCTTTGTAAAAAGGAATTGGTGGGAAAGAGTCAGTTTTGCCACATCATTTCTGCTTCCATTCACTCATGTCAGTAGGACTGGTGTTAATAACTGTTGACACGGCCTTTCCTGTGTAAAGTCTTTGTGTTTGCTCAGTACTAAATAATGATGTAGGCGGCAAAAGAGCAGGGCTCTTTGTTCAGCCTGAAGCAAATACGCATCGTAAACTGCAGGATCATTTGCATGTGTTTGTGTACCTGAGCCGAACCTGAAGAAGTATGGCTGAAGGGTTTTATACAGTCAGGCTTCAAGGTTTCACAATACACACTTCAAGTATACTTGTAAGTATACTGTTATAGTAAAAAAATACTAAAATGTATTTGCAATGCACTTATTTTGTGCTATGAAAGAATAGTCATTCTTCCAGTCATTTACTGCACTTAAACTCTGCCCCTGCAAGCTCATCTGCATACACCTATGAGTGCCACGCCCACAGCTCATCATCCAATCAGTAACCGATGCACAGAATCAAGTCCCGCCCACTATTTCTTTTACAGTCAGCCAATACAACATAACTATAAGACCTACAAGTCCATGTTTACTACAACCAGAGATGGTTTTGTTAGATAAATAAAGTAGTAATAAAACTTAGTAATAAAAAAAAAAGTTAGTAATAAAATATAAACCATCGCTGATGCGTGATGTAAGTCTTCCTGGCCATCTCTAGGATTAATAGTCAGAGAGTAGTCAGTAAATCAGGGAAATCAACATCCTCTCATGATCTCATCGAGGACTCATGAGAAATGTAAGGGTTTTGTTGATTCGTTGCTATTTGCTGTTTACCGAAAGTCAGTGACTCAATAGAGAACATTTATTTTTGATTGAAATGATATCTATTAGGACTGGGAGCATAAAGGAGGCTTGAATGTTTCAGATTTATAATAAACACCCATTATCATTGCAGTTGTTTTTCCTTGGCTTGACTATTTCCTTTATTTTTACTGTCAATGTTCCTAAATTATGGAATTCACTCCATTTACACTTTGTAATATCGAATATCTTCAAGACTCGACTGAGACATATCTATTTAACATGTACTTTGGATAATGTGTGCTTATGTGTTTGCAATGTGTGTGTGGGTGTGTTGTAATATACAATGTAAAGCGACCTTGAGCTACGGAAAGGCGCTGTATAAATAAAACTACTTCTTCTTCTTGTGTGTGTGTGTTTTCCTGCAGTCCGAACTTGACCTGGCGGGACTTGCAGCATCTGACAGTGCTCACGTCTAAGAGGAATAAACTGCATGACGAGGTGCACCAGTGGAGGAGGAACGGCGTGGGCCTGGAGTTCAACCATCTGTTCGGATACAGTGTGTTAGACGCCGGAGGAATGGTCAAACTCGCCCGCGAGTGGAAGACGGTCCCCGAACGATTTCACTGCGTGGCTGGATCCATGCAGGAGATACAGTGAGTACAGAAAACACATCAGAAATTACAACATGCAATGCTGTTTGCAAACATTGTTTTCCAGCAATCGGTCAGCGATATATCCAAGTGATCAGGAGGATGAAGGGAGAATGAAGGGTGGGGATTGGCTGGATTGTGATCAGTATGCGTTTATCAGTGTTGGGGAGTAGTTAACTACAAGTAGCGTAGCTACTAACTTAACTACATTTTTCAGTAGTTTGGCAGTAGCTCAGTTGCTTTTTAAACAGTGTAGCTTTTCCAGTAGCTAACTACTTTTGCAGCAAGTAGCGGTGTAGCGCGAGCAAAAGCTACATTGCTACATTGTTCGAGCCTGCGCGATCTGCGCGATGCAAAGATATTATTCTTCTTGTTCGATTACAAACTCATTTTATTGCCATCACCGCCACCTGTTGTTTAATCACGCATCTTGCGGCTAACGGTTCAGTGACGTACAGAAGTGGGTTGACACACCCATATTATGATTATATAGCAAGACGTGACGGCAGATTTGGAATATGGAGAAACAACTAACGTTAATTCCACGGCCTTATTTGTCCAAGTTCAATCAGTATTTTTGAGAAAATGTTGTACATGCAATTTACATTGGATGTATATTTCGTTCTTGCAATGTTGTAGGCTATTTGTTGCAATTTTGCACTTTTGACAAACAGTCAGAGATATTTTAGTGTTGTGTGTAATAAAACAATACTCTTTGAAATGAGTATGTATGTAACAAGGCATGCCCTTTCATGCCTTGTTTTAAACACTAAATATTTTACATAAAACATTCCTCAGAGACTTATTCAGTTATTTATAATATACGTTGTTCAAAAAAACAAAAGTAGTTTCAATGTAGCTAGCTACTTTTTGATAGTAACTTGTAGGGTAGCTAACTACTTTTCTAAACGGGTAGCTTGAATGTAGTTTAACTACTTTAACTTATGAGTAGCTTGTAGCTTGTCAAACTACAGTTTCAGAGTAGCTTCCCCAACACTGGGGTTTATTACCAGAACTGAGCCAAATGGGTGAAAAAAAAGGGACTTGTGATGTCAGCCGAAAAGGAAAGGCCACAAAGTTGGCTAAAGTTACTACATTCTGATAAAAGGTTGTAAGGACAAATAAAGAATAAACTTACTCACATGCCAATTTGACTACTAAAGTTTTACTGTGCGTTTACACCAAACGCGAAAAGCGCGTCAAATTCACGTCTACCATGTCTTGTTTGACGCTTGACCACTTTGTGTTACTTCGCGTGTTAGAATCAAAACCCGATGGCGGCCATCTTTTTTTATGTTGATTGTGCATTCATCAAGAAAATCACCACTCTGTATTTGCTCTGGAAAGCAGAACAGCGGCATGGGGATCATCGTTGCCGTATTTGTGTCCACCGGACCTTCAGCAAGGTGAACCTTTTTAACGAGTTTCACCATTTGCTCGCTCCAGGAGCTGCGCCTGGCTCTTCTAAGCTTTATAATGGCTGTAAATTGCTGGGATTAAGTCACGTGATTATAATGAGGCGCAAAGGTGGCGCAAGTTTACATGGCAAGAAGTTAACATGGAGAAGACGTCTATGGAGGAAACCGCTCAGAGAGTCCGTATTTTATGGTTTTAGATTGCGGTTTGAAGACATAGATACAAGGGGCAAGATACTACCGACAAGTATCGAGCGGGAAGTGCAAGTTTTTTCACGGGTCTCGGGCGCTGTTGCTATTTTACCAGTGGGATAAATGACTCTTGTGCTCAACGCAAGTTTAAAAGGGGTTGGTCTGAAGTAGCTTCATTATTCATAGGTGTGGTTTGGGCGTAAAGGGAAACAAACTAATAAGAGCGTGATATCACATTCCCTTTAAGAGCATGATGAACGAGGTGTGCTTGTTCCATGGCGCATTACTATTATGACGGCGCATTTACCAGGCGCGCTTCAATGGGTTCACAGCCAAGGAGATTCGATGTTCTCGTCAGGGCCGTAAAAAGAAAGAGAAGTGACACTGGGGATGGGACAAACACACACAAATTAGCTTCGGTTAAACATGCATATAATAATTTGGGTAAATGTGTAACTTTATGCCTGTTTTGCCATCATCATGGTGCGTTCACACCGGACGCGCGTCAGGCACGAATGATTTCAATGTTAAGTCAGATGCAAAGATGCGTTACGCACGTAAAAAATTCCTGCGAATGCGAATGAGGCGTAAGGCGCGGTACGGAAGACGGATACGCCTCATTCGCGCGTCAAGTTGGCGTGAATTCGCGCCGCGTTAACCAATCAGGAGCCATCTGCTTGCTCACGTGGTGAAGTGTCTGGATGCTTCAATAAATTATTTTGTAATATGACTAAATGCATTGGTGGGATTATGCACAACAAAGCAAATATTTTATCACTTAAAACTTTATTTCTATAAGAGACATGTTCATTTTGTATTGAATGTTATTCATTCCATATCTAGATTATATGACATAGTATTATGATGTAAAGACAATCAACATATGTGCACAAGTACATGTCTGGACGTAGAGAGAAAAAAAACACAGGACATGTTAATAACTTTTGGAAGCTGGCTCTATTTATCATCAAAACAAAAATAAATGACAGCTAGATTAGGTGGATGAGGGCGAGGGGATCCTCGCTCCGATGTGGGACAACAGGTCATCAAACTGGAAGCGTGACAGGCAAAAGTACCGCTGACAGCGGCCATCATCCAGCGCAGCTCCTGGAGCGAGCAAATGGTGAAACTAGCCAAACGGTTCGGGTCCGGAGGACACAAATATATGGCGGCGATGATCCCCACGCCACTGTTCTGCTCTCCAGAGTAAATACAGAGCAGTGACTCTCTCGATGAATGCTCGGTCGACATAAAAACAATGGCCGCCAACGGATTTCAATTCTGACGCGCATCACGCGTCAGTTTCACTCTTGACACGCAAATTAACACAAAGTGGTCAGAACGTCAAACTAGGCGCGTCAGGCGCGAATTTGACACGCTATTCGCGCCCCGGTGTGAACGCACAGTCATGGACACAACAATGATTTCCCTCGTGTTTAAATATTTGTTCTTATAATAATGTATCATTTGCAAAAAGTAAAATGCATCTGTGTAGATGAGAGAATCATCTACAGTGTATGCGCGTTGTTCACACTCTGTTTTATGGCCAAGCATGCGCTCTTAAAATACCATGTGAATGTACGCGCAACGCCACTGGCTTTAGACCAGGTTTTTTCTGGTCAGTGGCACAATTGTTTCCTCTCACTGAAGAGATGCCTCTGATTTGGGCTGACGTTTTTAGGTAACCGAGTTTGACCGTCAGAGCCCAGTCTACCGACTTAACTCACCCAAAGTACTAGGGCAGCCTAAAAAGTAGCAATAAAGTTAATATCAAACTACCGGTAACTTAATAATCATTACTAAGTAAATGAGCATTTATTGACAACCTAATGCTAGACAAACACAATAACAAAAACAAAGTAAGTTAAGTTAGCTAGCTAACATACCTGCGACGGAGTGGTCGAACAACTTTATTTGTATTAACTAACGTTGGAAAAGATTTAACAAATACAGTAGCAAATGTATTGCTCACGGATAGTACATGTTATAGTTGTACTAATAGTTGCCAACAACCTGATTAACAAGAAAGTCTTCATGTTGAATGTTAGCTGTGTGAGACTGATGTGCTAAAGAGGTCTTTGCAAACACACAGACCTTACATCTCCTTCCATGTTTCCTTTTAATGAGCGCTGTCTCAGTCTTTATGCAGCGAACACACCCACACCCTTGTGTCCTCTTGTGTGGCCTCTGGATATTTCTTATCAACTAGTTTCCCGGGAAACACTAGGCTCTCAAAGACTGACGCGCACACAAACACTCCCACTAATCTGAGCGCTGTAATGGCCAGACTGGGAGACCTGCCTCTGATAATGCCATTACATCCACTTTACAGCCACTCGCTCGAGTCCTCCGCTGTTATCATCAGCACAGCCGGTCGGCAGCGCCGGGCTTTTGTGCTCGCGCCTCGACAAAAGGGGAAAACACATCATCTGGACAAACCAATTGTTGGCATCATGAGGCTGTGCCATTGAAAATAGAGGAACACATAATCACTGTTTTCCATGGCCCAGTTCTGCGGCTTGTTTTGAAATGGCAGAAGTTCAGAATGGTAGACCTGTACATTTATGAGATGAAAACTCAAGCTGTGCATTAAATCGACTAGGGGTGTAACAATACATCATGTCACAATATATCACAATACAAAAATGCATCAGTATCGTGGTATAGTGACAATATGTATGTATGAAGTTTTAGTGTCAGCAGTTTTACAGTAAACTACTATTTACAATGTATAATAATGCAATGGGTGTGTCCTGATGATGCCAGATGTCTGATGTTACCAGAAAAAAGTGTCCAACATTATTATAAATATATCTAGTCAGTGAACTAGAATCGCTTCAGAATCATGAATATTGTTATTCTGGTGTCTCTATTGTCCTGTGCTTTGGGTTTCAGCACCAAGTCCAAGCCTATTCATTTGCACACAATGTAATATAATTTAGCATTTTAATCAAAAGTAATGTTTTAGTTAACCTTTTTATCATATCTTGGAGTATCACATTAATATCATATCATCAGTTCATTGTCGTGATGTGTATAAGAATTAGTGACATCGTGACTAATTTTGGTGATTATTTATTTGAGATTTCTGTAGTTGAAGCGAAACACATTTGTCTGAGCCTTTACATTCATACTTGTTTATTAGGTAATGTCACTGAATTAGTATTAACTCTGTAAATGTCACTGGGAACATTAATGTGACCTAACAGCCAATCTACTGACTTTTTCTTCTGCACTGATTTATTGGGAAAGTCTGCAGAAGGGTTTAAAATCAATGTGAAATTAATGAATGTTTTTGGACTCTTAATGAAATGAAAATGTTTTAGTTTAAATGTTTAAAACACAATTAGTTGAATTTATGAGTGCTTTTTCTAATCTCACTTAAATAGCACATATGCAATTTCATAATTAGTTGTATTGTATAATAGCAAGAGAAAGCAAGTCCTACCTACCGTGTCCTACATTTTTCATTGAATTCTCATTATTTAGACTGAAATATTTTAGATTGGGGAAATAAAATTGGGTTTTCATCAAGCTGAGAGAACTCCAGACTTATTTATATCCAGAGGCGGGCAGTAGTAAATTATTTTTTACTCTGCTTAAGTACAAGTGTCTGTAGTTTATCAGTGTTTTTCTTTGGAAAAATTTTGGTAAAGCTTCCTTTTATTGTCCAGTTACCCATGTAAATACTATGTACTTATTTTAGTAACTACAATTACAGGGTAATAACTAGTACTAACCCTGAACCTACCCCTGTTCCATGTACTTACCTTATATTAGCCAGTACTTTCTAGGTAAGTACACTGTAAGTACACTATAAGTACTGTACTGTAAAAGGAAGCGTTAACAAAATTTTACTTCACAACATTCCAAACCATCAGTGTCGTACTTTTTATTGCAATACGTTTCATATGTATTTAATTTAATTCAACGCTTAATTACATTGGAAATCTAGTACTTTCTTACTTTTACTCAAGTAAAGCTTTGCTTGAGCACATGTATCAAAGCAGGTAAAAACAATTGGACCATTGACTTTCATTCATGAAATGTAGTGCAGTAAAAAGTACAACATTATGCTTTGGGATGAAGTAAATGTTTTCCAAAGAAAACACCCTGATAAAGGACATATAGTTCAAAAATGTACTTGAGTAAAGTAAAAATGCGTCTCCACTGTCCACTTCTGGAAATAATCAATTCAAAACCAGAATTGTTTATAAAATGCATGGGTTGAGATATGAAACTTTGTGACATTTGGCTGTTTGAATCCTACAGAAATCTGCAGAACCAACACATTCTCATCCCAATTCGTCATATAACTGACGTTTTGGGACGTTTTTGACCATTCGTCAATATACAACGTTTTAGGGCCACCTTAAACGTCGGTAGATGACGATCCCGGGTCGTCATACAACTGACGCTGTCACCTTTAACGTCAGTTAGGTGACGAGTTGGGTTTCAGGGTTAGGTTTAGGTCTGGGGTAGAGTTCAGGATCCCATAACGTCATCTACTGACGTTTAAGGGGGCCCTAAAAAGTCGTATATTGACGAATTGTTCCAAAACGTCAGTTATATGACGAATTGGGATGAGACTGCGTTGGCAGAACTTCTCCACATGGCCTTTCCCCCAAAGGATGTTGTGTACTGTATGTGTCCATTGTTCCAGGGAAGTGATTATGGAAAAATATAACATTTGTCTCTGGTGAAATGCTTATAGCTTGCCTAAAGGTCCTGTGGAGTTTCAGCACATATATCAGTCGCTGTTAGCGTGAGCAGTGGATACAGTATATCAGCCGCTGATCAGTGGATTGTGCACCTGAAAAAATATCATGTGTTGTCTGTAAACAAGTCTAGACAGTATCTCCCATCTTTAATCTTTTGCCTCTGGCTTGCTAACAGTATTAAATGCCAGTTTTATTTACAATATCTCGCTCTCGTTCTTTGTGTAGTAAAATCCAGTCGGGAAACAAACTGGTGCTGAGCATCACGACCGATGCCTGCCAGGGAAAGGACAACTTCGTCCGGTATCTGGAGCACGTTCAGGCCGTCATCACCGTCAACGCCAGCCGCCGCGGAGATCTCAACATCAACATGACTTCACCCATGGGCACCAAGTCCATCCTGCTGAGCCGCCGGCCCGGGACGACGACGCCAAGGTGGGCTTCGACAAATGGCCCTTCATGACCACACACACGTGGGGCGAGGACCCCGGGGAACCTGGCGGCTGGAGGTGGGCTTCCAGGGAGAAACCCGCAGAACGGCCTGCTGAAAGAGTGGACCGTCATGCTGCACGGCACACAAAGTGCTCCTTACATAGACCAAGTGGTGAGGGACTACCAGTCCAAACTGGCCATGTCCAAAAAAGAAGAGCTGGAGGAGGAATTAGACGAAGCTGTGGAGAGAAGCTTGAAAAGCCTTTTGAGTAAAAATAACTAGCCATGTGCATGATGTCCTCTCTGTGTTAGCATATATTCCCAGCCCATTCTCTCTCTCGGCTTTCTCTTTTTTCTTGTGATTATTCAATGAATGTCTCTCATATGTGAGTCTCTCATATTAAAAGTGTATTCTCTGAATGATACAGTGGCCCTGAAAACTATTCGGACACTTAAGACACACTAAGAAAACTTGAGTTTTTGTAACGAAAGACAATGGTAAAGTTCATAGTAGAGAATCGTCTTGTCAGCAGTTGGTTAAGGCTGTGTTCACACTTGGCACGTTTGGTTGTATTTAACCGAACTCCGGAGCGATTGCTCTGTTAGTGTAGTTCATTTGTGAGCTCTGCCGTCTGAAATGTTTTGTTTTTGGTCCAGACCAAGCAAACCCAACACACTCAAAGTCATTAAAATATCTCAGAAAACCTCCAGTTTCATTTTGTGTTGGTTTGATATTTAGTTTTTCAATTAAGTGACATTTTGAACTCAAAGACATTCAAAAAGTGTGACTCGAGTGTCCAAATGTGTGTTTTGCCACCACTGTATGTCCCACCGAAAAAAAATATTTCACTCCATACATTACTTTTTTTTAAATTCTTTACAGAAATGTATATACACCAAATATATGTAGACTTTATTATGTTCTTGCTTACCCTGCTGTCCCACACCTCTGCTGTACAGTTTGTGACTGTAAATCATTTTGTGTGGTTCTCCTTAAAGTTTAGTATCTTGCAAACAGAGCAGTGATATTTCTTTCTGTAATATATAAATATATTTTGTGAGGAGAAGATTAGTTTTTATTATGAAGAGATGGAATGTGAGTCATTATACTGCTTATGGCCAAACTAAGCCTATTTCATAGCATTGTCTATATATAATAAATCTATTTAGCTGTTTGTTAAAGCACCTGAGTGATTAAGACAATGGTTGATCTGGGGTGCAATGGTTTAGAGTCTCCCAATGGTTTGTGGTTCCCGAGAAGCTGACAACAAATCTTTAAACATGGCCTATCCATTTTAAGCAATGTGAAATAAATAGATAAAGTTATTGTTAATAATCAGAATAAACAATTCTTCTGCTAGGTAATATATTTCATTATCCTAACTGATGGCTGTTTTTGGTTGCCAGTTGCTATGTCAATGTACATTTTTAGTCGCAGAAAGACACTACGCATTATCTAAACTTAAAAAAATAAGGTGCATTATGGCCAAATGAGAGGCTTTCTTTTGAATCCTGAATGTGATACTTCAGTATTTTCTCTCTCCCTCTCTTGCTCTCTGGATAGTAGATTATGCAGAGGTCACGTACTGTATCCCCCAAGGTCAGTTTAATGAAAAATGGATGAGTTTCGTTTTGCAACTGGCTCACGCAGAGAAGCAACCTCACACAGAGGAGTAAAAGAGATAGACTGCAGAACTAACTGAACCCGGTTACTTCATGCCTTAAAATATCTTGAATGTAACTCGACACCCTTGCCTCATTTAGTATACGTGGTTTTATGAATATGCAAACGAGCCACTCCACTCACTCAGAGATCCACTGGTTGACGATCACACGTTGATCTGATTGGTTACAAGGTCATTTGTGACGTCAGGAAACACCAGCGATTTCAAACCAGTGTTTTTGAGACTGTTGCTGCGTCCGAAATCTCCATTCAAAGCACTACGCCCTACCCCCTATGTTGGGGTTAGAGAGCAGAGCACTATATAGTGAGCTCACCAGCATAACAGAAGCCACTTTCGGACACTACTCGATCGTCTCTCGGCGCGTTGATTACATCATCTGTCAGCTGGTGCCGAGCCGGCTCTGGGCTAAATAGATTTTTAAAAATAAATACATTACATTACATTGAGCTTATTTCTCCAAAATTTTAAAACTAAAAGTGATTTCTGGCTGTTTTTGTTATAATGCGCTACTCCACACATGATTATAACTTATTTTTACGAATCAGCGCAATGCATGATGGTATGTAGGGCTTAGGTTAGTGACCATCGGTTGTTCACTACTTTCCAAAATGCATTCTGGGATACATTGAGTGGACTATATAGGGCATAATAATCATCACTATACATTCGGACAGCACTACAAAATGGCGAGCTCACTATATAGTCCACTATATAGTGAGTAATGGGAAGATTTCGGACACAGCATGTATTTGGTTCACTGCAGTTTTAAGGAGGAAATACTCAGCAATGCTGTCCACTAATGAACTTACACATGGTGTGTTAAAGCGTATTAAAAACACCACATATGCTAATAAACAACATTAAAAGCTGAATTTTTATCTTTAAATGTGTAAAAATTGAGGTTAAAATATCCAAAAAGTTAGCTGCACACATAAAAAAAAACTAAAGAGAAGAGAAGAAGAAATATGATGTGATTAAAAAAAATTACAAGTTATAGTGTTGCAGAGATATTAACCTGAATTAGCATGCTTAATTACTAGCCCCGGCCCGGCTGGTGTCGTAATACCAGTTTCGGCCATGGGAGGCGGTATGCGGGCGGGCAACATAAACACCAGCCAAACTGCAGTACACGAGTAACTCGCACGGCTTGTGTGTACTTGAACCTGATGTCAATCGTGTGGAAAGTACAGCCCACTACAACATTTCAGTTCAGGGAAGAGTTCAAAAAAGATTGGTCGATATTATGCATGAGGAATACATTCTGGTAAGTTGTAACATTCTGTATCTTTCAACAGTGTTTGTGTTCTTTTAGCATTAGCTAGTGGAGATGATCGGTTCACATGCGCTAGGGATCTGTCGTGTAACATTTACAAGCGCCAAAACGGTATTTATTGTTTGAATTGCAAAATAAAATCTGAGAGGTGAGATTTATTTATATATCATAACTAACCTGATCTGTCTTATCTGTCAGTCTCCGTGTCCTTTTCTGTGCATGACAAAATTGATGTGTGGCGTGAGAGCGTGTGAAAAGTCTCAATGTGAATTCGTGAGAGTTGGCAGCTCTGAATGGTGCTAGTTTGGTCAACATCAGCGAATGCTGTCAATCAAATTAATTCAAACTAACAATAAAAATGTAATATGAACAAAACGAATACCATAAAACTTCAAATAATAGCCCGGGCTTTTATTTTCCCATACCGTCGAAATGCAGACAGGCGTGAGATGGCGTTTATAATTTAGTGTTGAGATGTTGTTCATTGTGTCTCTAATCTCTATAAATCGCCAAATGCTCCACATGAAACTGCGTTCTTCCAACCTTTTACTATCGTGTCAATTGATTTGATTAATATGCATGAGTAACACTTTATTTTGATGGACATTCTACTAACTGTAAGTAGTTGACTACAATTACATGTAAACTAGCCGTCATTAGAGTATTAGTAGATTGTCTGCTTAATATCTGCAAAAACTTTATTTTGAGTACTTTAAGCAACTTTGCAACTACATGTCAACTTATTCTACTAACCTGAACCCTAACAGTCTACTAGTTCTCTTATTAGAGTTAATTGACATGTAGCCTAGTTGGAAAGTTACCTATAGACTAGTTATTAGAATTTTTAAAGTGGACCATGAAAATAAAGTGTAACCAACATTTTTATATGTTTAAAGCCGCTCTGTCATTTTTGTCAGCTCTTATTCATCTTTATCATTACTATGGTGGTCTTTATCCAGACACCTATTATTGTGGATGCAGCACCATACATTTGGAGAGAAAAATACTGTTTTCACAGTCACCCATGATTGATTTATTCCACAGACTAAAGTAGGGTTAGTAAACTGAGTTTACTTGTGTGAGTGAACTTCATTTAAAAAAGAACTGTCAAAACGTTTCATTCTTTTCTGTGTAGAAGTTAAAATCCAATGGTTTCTACAACAGGCGGTGACCGTGCCATGTAAAGACCCTACAGACAACTGACAGACAACACAAGTTGAGAGCTTTGGTTTCAGTGTTTATTTTTGGGGCAGTAAATACACATCAAGACTGCGATGGGCAATGCTGGCATCTTAAATTGAACAAAATAATAGCAAATAAAAATCTAAGCATTTAGTGTGGTTTGACTTCAAGTTAGGGTAAAAGAGGGTGATCCAGTACATATTCATAGGGTCGCTCTACGGCTCTGGTCCAGAACTCAGGGAACTACCTGCCTAGGCAGCATTTTAAGGTATCATTATTTTTGAGCACATATTCCTCTGTGCACAAAGTAACACAGCAGGTAGAGCGTTAAAGTCAGTCACTTATGAAGTTCAATACCAGGCGGTGCATAAGAAGGCAGCTCACAACGTTTTGAATTAGAGTCTGTGAATCCAATTGAAACGGGCTAGTAAGGTTCTCCATGTCATGTTTCTTAAAGTATTACTTAACTTCACAAATAAAATTTCCTGATAATTTACTCAACCCCACGTTATCCAAGATATCAATGTCTTTCCTTCTTCAGTCAAAAATAAATGAAGGTTTTTGAGGAAAACATTCTCCATATAGTGGACTGCAATGGGAACCAACGTTTTGAATGTCCAAATTGGGCTCTTGACTTTGTCTTTGTGAATTTGATTTGAAAACACTAGGTCAGTAAATCCACCCACGTCACGCGTGATTTCGTAATGCGTGGCGCTTCGCAGAGCTAGTGCAAGACCAGCATTTGTGGTTAAAGTATTAACCATTTTTTCAAATTTTATAAAATGATGATGTTTGGCTAGATCAGACTCTTATTCCTCGGCTTGATCGTGTCGAAACTTTGAAGCTGCACTGAAACTCACATCTGGACCTTTGACCCGTTGTACCCCATTGAAGTCACTATATGGAGAAACATCCGGCAATGCTTTCCTCAAAAACCTTCATTTCTTTTCCAATGAAGAAAGATAGACATGACCTGTGGAATGTAAATTATCACTATATTTTAATTCTGAAGTGAACTCTGCTCCTTTAAGTCATCTTTTTGTGTGAGGGGGGAGATGGGGGCAATTCAGTTTTAGCTTCCCAAGTTTTCAGACAGTAAAGGCCAAAGGCAATGGTTCAGGAAGTTAACAGCAGCACTGGGAATCTCGTCAACGGCAAAACCGGAAGCGGGTCAGAGGCAAGAATGGTTTGATAGAAATGTTTCTGTGGCTCAAGAAGATTTATCGGCATGTTTCTTTCTACTGGTCTTCTCGATCATGGTCTCCACCACTGTGGTCGTCTCCTCATAGCCCTTCACTTTCTTGTCAGGCGAGAGCTTCTCCACTGACTCAATGACCTCGAGCTTCTCATAACTCACAGAGTCCGGGGGGTGGAGGTGTGCGATGGCACGGGTGGGAAGATGCAGGGCTCCGCCGGGATCTTGGGCTTGCCTCCATGATGGGGTGAGGGCTGCCTTGGGCCTGGAGGAGAAGGGCTGGGGGTTTTCTTCTCATGCGGACCTGGTGGAGGACTGGGGCTCGGTTTTGGTTCTTTCTCCTTTGGATGAGGCTCTCCATTTCCAACCTTCGTCCTATCTCCGTCACCTTTTCCCTTTCCTGGGTCCGAAGGTGTGGGAAGGGTTTAGGGGTGTTGGTCCGGGTAGGGGGCCTGGGGTAGGGGAAGGTTCACCTCTCCAGTGAGGATAATAAGGCATCCTGTCATCATCGATAGTAACAAAGACGTGACTGGCAGAAGGGGTGGTTGAACAGAAGCACGGGTCCAGGTAGTTGGAGTCGCCGGTCACTAGTACGTAGCGTCCCTTGGTGAAGAAGTCCGCGATGGGCTCCGGTCTCCTTCCCCGTCTCATGCGACCTCGAATGATGTTGCAGAGCGTGCTCGAAGGCCTTGCTGATCTGAGCGCCGTCAGGCACATCTTCTCCATCTCTTCTCGCCCCCTCCATCACTTGTTCTTTCTCCTCCTCCACAAATTCGCCTGCTGCCTTCTCAAGTCCACTAGCTTGTTTGGAAGAGATCTCTTTCATTTTAAACACTTTCTTGGGCAAGTACTTCTGACGAGGCTTTACGTTGGTGATGACTTGGATGGCTTGGTTGATATCTGAAAAAAGCAATCTGAGGGTCAGTCTTATAAGCTCTGGCCAAGCTGAGGCATGAAACACTCTCAAACGATTGTTCGTGTTTTTGCATGACTTTCAATTTTGCAAGCAATTTATGTTCAATAACAAAAATATAAAAGTATGGTAGTTGGGGTAAAAGACGCCCCTGCTGCATGATAATAAACAGCCAGCTGAATTTTCCATTTGTTGACATGACATGGTTGGATTCAGATAGGAAATATTATATATCAAGTTGGGTCTTTTGTCCCCTCGATGGTTCTACCCTGTGTGTCTGTGGGCTTAAAGGGTTAGTTCACCCAAAAATGAAAATTCTGTCAGTATTTACTCGCCCTCATGTTGTTCCAACCCCGTAAGACCTTCGTTCATCTTCAGAACACAAATTAAGAAATTTTTGAATAATCTGAGAGCTGGATCACTCCGCCATACTACTCCATAGGCTTCTTGAAGGATTGAAACTTGCTGGACTCGAAAAGTTATTATAGACATCGTTAAAATAGTCCAAGTGACTTCAGTGGCTCAATCTTAAGTTTATCAGAGCGACGAGAATACTTTTTGTGCGCAAAAAACAACAAAAATAACGACTTTATTTCAACTATTCATTTACTTCTCTCTCTGCCTCTAGTCAGGTTACTAGTTTATTAACGTAGGCTTCTGTTATTGTACGTCACACGCATCACACACATGACTAGTGTTCGGCCAATAGTGAGCCTACGTTTGACGTAGCTTACGCTATCACACTACTTTAACTGACTACAGGCCCATAGAGAAGGAAGTGAATAGTTGAAATAAAGTCTTTATTTTGTTCGTTTTGCGCACAAAAGTATTCTCGTCGCAATCAAGTTAAGATTGAGCCACTGAAGTCACTTGGACTATTTTTACAATGTATTTAATAACTTTTTGAGGGACGCAAGTTCAATTCCTCAAGAAGTCTATGGTCTAGTATGCAGGAGTGATCCCAGCTCTCAGATTTCATCAAAAATATCGTAATTTGTGTCCTGAAGATGAACGAAGGTCTTACGAGGTTGAACAACATGAGGGCAAGTAAATACTCAAATTTTCATTTTTGAGTAAACTAACCCTTTAAAGGCCCACCTTTCTACCTTACATTTATAAGATTTTTAACCAAAATAAACGACTTTTATGATTTATTTTCACACAAATCTGTTGCTCCATCAATGTTCAACAAATATCTTTTTTCTGCAGTCATACACTTTGAGAGTAGTGAAAAGCAATTTTTTTTCTTAAGATTTAGCCGGGCTAATATCATGGCCGACCCTTTGGATTTACAAGTGATTTTAATTTATTAGTTGAGTCACCTCACATGAAGTTCCTCGCTGAGAAGGAAATATCTGTGGCATATGCAGGTAAACACGAAAGTACCCTGAGTCTGTTACAGAAGACCAGTGTGTTACTGGACAGACATTTACCCAGCCATAAACATGACGCTGAACGCAACTGAACTGTGATTGGTCACTTCACAGTGGGCGGTCCTTGGCCAATATCAGCGGCTGTAGAGGCCGGACCGGAGAAGCTCTGGCTAAGGCTAGCTAAAGGGAACTTACTGCATGGAAACTCATTTTGAGGACAGAGGGCAAACCTATAATTGATTATTATCAATATTTCCATGAAAATGTCTTATATTTGAAAAATGTCATTAGAGAAGAAAACATTTTAGACTATTTTAAAAAACTGATTGAACACTATTTCAGAATTTTACAATTGGCACTGGTAACATGTGCTAATTTCACCTCTATTTACACCCTTATTTATATATATATATATATATATATATATATATATATATATAATATATATATATATATATATATATATAATTTCACTATATTATAGTAATTTTACTATATTATAGTAATTTATTTTATAGTAATTTCACTATATTAGATGAAGTGAAGTATAAAAAAACGTAATGCCGATAAATGTACTGCATAGTAAGATTCACCCCAAAACACACACATCAGTCGTTCAAACACATGGGCAAAGTGTAACCTAAACCATTCCCTTTCTTCTTAATAAACGTCTTGAGGCTCTTTACAAGCTTGTGCCCAAACATAAAGGTCATTGTCATTTATCATTGTTAACAGGGCCAATGCAAAGAATCTTGAAGGCAACTGTATTATGCTTCTGGACTCAACGAGCCTGAGAGCGCCTGACGAGACAGAGTGGGTTTGATTGACACCTGAGTGGGCGTAACCCTTCCTTCAGGCCAGCAGCTGCTCGCTCTTGATTTGCTGCCTGTTTACAAAGACTATCACAGTGATGCAGTGATGTTACATAACCCCCCAGCAGACTCTCACCTCTTCCCTGCCTGCTCACGCTAGGACTGTGGCTGTATTCATTTCTGGATGTGAGCAGAGTTATAGGTGTCCCGATTATTGCCGAATTCAATCTGCGAAAGGGAGAAAGAAAATTAAGCAGCCATATTATAGACTAACTGTAGGAAAGATCCGAGAGAAAGCGTTATACAAATATGCAAAGCTCATCAAACGTGAGTGTTAATGAATGATGCTGGAATACATCTATGCTAAAATGTCTGTAAAGGCTTTAATTACAGATGAAGAAATTGCCCAACAAAAAATCTCACTGTGATCATTGGGTAAAAAGATGATGTAGTTACACTGCCACTGTGTGGAAGCTAGCCAACCCTGATCCAAATCACATAATGGTCTGCATTCTTTTGTACAACAAATGCAACGATGGTGACATTTTTGGCCAGTTCAGTTATTAAAAAAAACTGGTGCTTACACTCTGAAAAATGCTGCGTTAAAAACAACCCAAGTTGGTTTAAAAAAAAAAAAAAAAAAAACTTAGTTATTCAGTTGTTTTAACCCAGCGGTTGGGAGAAATGTTTGCCCAACATGCTGGACATTTTTTTAACCCAAATATTGTTTAAAAATTACAAAACCAAAAATAGATTAGAAATAAAAAATCACATAAAAGCTAGAGGTAACAATAATAATCAAAAGGTGAACATTTATTAATAAGCATTTAAATACATGTTTATTGTTTAATTATTAATCATCAAACATATTAATACATGTTTATTTATTAAACCTATTCATAAATGTTGATTTTCAATATACTTTGGGTTCATTTGAAGAAAACAATACAGTAATTTTTAAACAATAGTTGAGTTAAAACTACCCAGCAGTTTGGACAAACGTTTAACCCAACCGCTGAGATAAAACAACCCATTTGCAGGGTTTGTCCATTTTCAACCCAACTTGGGTTGTTTTTAAAGGGATACTTTAGGATTTAGCATTAAGCTTTGTATTAGTTGAAAACCTGTAGTATTTCGGATTACCATGCTTTCCACCCTTGTTATATCCCCCTGAGACGAGAGATTTATGTATTTTTTGTCTGGAAAAAATCCTTAGAGGACGAAAAGATCATCACTTTGTGTCATCGGAGGATTTTTTGTCCAGAGGCTAAAGACTACAGTCAGTAGTAGGGTCTGTCCCGCATGTCCTGAACCCGCCCATAGAGGGCGATCTCACTCACAGAATGAACACATATTGTCAGCCATCTTTTTTGTAAGCTAAGCTATCAGGCTCTTGTTGTGTGAAGAAAGCTGAGTAGTAGCGGTTACCATCCTCTTTTTCCCGGACATGTCTGTCCGTCGATGTCCAGGATTCAGCTTTTGCTTTGCTCCGCTCGCCACTGTAAACATAATCAATGGCAACTGTAGAACGCAGACGCCGAATGCCGGACATGTTGGGTGATTTTGAAACACATTTTCGGGGCAGACTCTTCACAGAGACTCACTAGTAGCCTAGACTTGTTGTTTAACTACTGCGCTCTGTTACCGGTCAGGCGGGGCCTCCTAGGGCAGCGAAGCAAGTGCATTCTGGGAGTTGTTGTCTTTCATCCACATAATCCAAAAATACAATTTCTGGCTTTTCTCAGTCTAGAAAGCTCCAAATTAAAAAATAATTTCAATTTTTTTCTACATAAATGACCCACACATTCATCATTCCAGAGGTGAAGTATCCCTTTAACCCAGCATCTTTTAGAGTGTAATTGTCGTAATAAAATAATGTGACGGCATCTCATATTAATGACAGGTGTGATATGAATGTGGTTGGAGGAGTGTACGACGCGTCTCACCGGCTGTCCTCGTTCTCGATGATTCTCTTGTAGCGCTCGAGCTCGTTCTCCAGAGAGCTCTGGTACATGGCCAGCTGCCAACACTGGCTGGTGTAACTCTCCAGAGATCTCTCGGCCTCAGTCGATCTCCTTCCGGAGACTCTCGATTCGATCGTTGTACTGCTGGATCTCGTCGTCGTAGCTCGCCTGGGTCGTCTTGATGGTTTGCTCCAACACAGAGGTCTAGTTAAACACATTGTAGAAAAACACTCACTTTACAACATTTTCATTAACAGAACATTATAGTCCAATTATACTGGACTTCTGCTTCGACGTTACACTGTCTAGTTTACTAATGTTTAGTACTAATAGCACTGATAACAGAAACAAAATCGACAGGTGATAAAATTGAATCTGTTCATCATATACAGCGATTAAAGTTCAAAGTCTCTACAGAATATTTTATCTAAAACTTCAGTTTATGATCTATTTACGTTTTTTAAGCATCAAAGGGGTAGTTGTAGACCGCTGTTAGGTTTGTTAATGGAGATCAAATTTCTTTAAAATATCTTCATTTGTGTTTAAAAGATGAATGAAAGTCTTGGGTTTGCAACGACATGAGGGAGAGTAATTGATTACACTGTTTTTATTTATTTATCCATGTTTGGGCTGAACTAACCCTTTAAAGAGGCTCCCATGTTTGAGTAAAAAAATTAATTCAAGGGTTTAAAATCCCGTCCATCATTAATCTGATCATTTTTGGCTACTGTAAGTAATGTAAACCCCCTGTAAACACTCAAATAATGAATTGGTTTGAGTAGGAGGAGAACTTGAACAATTTCTTTTTTCTTTCAAGTTCACCGAAACTGATATATTTTAAGTAAACTGAACTGTTTAATTATTTTGAGTTTAATGAAATAATTTATTTTAATTTAGACAAACTTAAGTTTAACTGAAACTGGGCTGGGGTTTCTGTTTTCCAGCATGCTTTGCCCATAGCACTCGAAAGGGAGAGTAAATGCTAAAATTAAGTGCAATATAATGTATTTTTTGTGCTAGATATATGTTAAGTGGGAGATGATTCATGTGTTGTTATGCTAATTTAGAATAATATCTGTTAATGTTGGTTTTAGGAGAGTAGCCATCATGTTGACGAGTCGATATGTGAGCTTGGTTTGAGAGTTAGTTAAAATTTATATAATACTGCATTCTTACCGCAAATGATATACCATATTAATATATTAGCAAATTTGAATTATTTAAACTAGGTTTTTAAACCTAGATAAGATTTGACTAATAAACAATTAACATTAAGGTTACATGAAAATGTGAAGTTAAGTGTTTGATTTAGTACAAACATTTCAGACCTGAATTATGTGAACCTGAATTAAGACCCTTATTATTAAGTTTTTGTAACATACCAACATTTACCACCATGAAACAAATCAACATAAAATTTGATGGTCTATAAGCTTTTTCTCAAGGTCAAAAACTTTTAAGCAGTTTAACATTTCAACTTTAATTTTGAGGTTTTAGTTTTACATGGTTTGTAACAAAAATATCTTTGAATCAACCAACATGCTCATTTAGAGTCATGTATGAGTGCATTTTTTTAGATCAAAAACTTGAACATTATTACATTTCAACTTTAATTTAAAGGTTTTTGCTTTATAGCACATTTGTTTATTTATAACAAAAATAAACCTAGGAATCAATCAATCATTCAGGTTAGAGTCATTTCCTGTGTGCATCTTTGAAAAAAATTTCTGTTAACGATGTTCTTGTATTTTTACAGTATATAACTGGCAGCACGGTTGCCAGCAAGTGACTGTATATCGATTTCCAGAAACTGTAGTGTAATTTACTTTACAATACGAATAAAATACGCTAGTTTAAACTTAGAATTTCTTAACTTAAAATTTAAGGCACTATTTAGTTTTGTTAAAGGTGTTTCCAGGTCCTGTTTCCCGCTGTGTGTGTGATGGAGAGTCTCGGGTACCTCAGTGTGCAGCTGCTGCTTCTGGGCCTTCAGCCGACAGATGGCGCTCTTGTACTCCTCCATCTGAGTCCTCAGACCCGGCACTCGTCTCTGAGCCATCACACGCTCCTGATCCTGCGGGAAAACAGCAGCTCACACACTGTACTTATCATCAAAGTGTGCTGTCATCTGATCACACAGAGCGTGTTTCACTTCAACTCGTGTCTCTCTGAACACCTTTCAAATCCCGACACGGACTTTTCTAAAAGAGACGCTGAAGGTCAAACACACGTCAAGTCTTTACTGAGAGAAGAACGCTAGAATTACCACAATGGGGATTCAATTATTCATTAAAAAGAAAAAGGTAAATCAATAAGGTTTACAAACTGACAAGTAATACTATATTTTAAACAGTTTAATTATTTACAAATGTAGTCACTATTAAAGGAATGATATGTGTTTTCCCTGTTTAATTAATGGCTGTACTATGACCACCTAAAAACATTATTAAACAGCTCTTAAAATTGTCTAAACTGTCAACTTAGGGTTTATTTACTAAAACTAAACTAACTAACTAAAAACAGACACTTTTTAAGCTTTACATTTACGACAATGGCATTTTGGTAGCCTGGATGCCAGCCCGAACTCCGCCCACAACATTTTTTGGACGAGAAGTTCAGTCTGGACTCGATCCATTGAGGAGTAATTATGAACTGTTAAAAACTGATCGGGCCAATCAAATCGCCAGGGCGGGCTTTATACGATGATGGACAGGTGATCTGCAGGGATGTAATCATCACGTTATCAAAGATCGCTAGTTCTGTCTTCCCTCAGTCGTGTTTGTTGTGAAATAAATCGACAGCACATTAATTTTAATAGACAAACAGAAAACTGCAATCAAGGCATTTGTCGATCTGAAAGATATTTTTGCCGTCCCACATGATTCGGGAAAAGTGTAACTTATCAGCTGGCTCTGACGGTTGCTAAGAAGATGGGACGTAATGAAAAGCCTGTGGTTGTTGTGGTTTCTGCTTTGGTCGCACTCATGGAGAAGTAAGTAAAAGAAGCAACACTTGTTATTTAACTTCTAAAAAAGTAAATTTAGGCTACGTTCTGTATTTGACAACTGTATGCAAAGTAGCTGACTTACTAGGTTGCTCTGATTGGTTGTAGGTTTACCGACTATCCAATTGAGTGCAGAGTTGTTGTTTTTTTCCTGGTTCGGTTAAGACACGCCTCATAATCAAAGCTCAACGGAGCGATATCAGACTCATATTCCGATAGGAAAATGAGTATGACGAAGTCAGGCTAGCATTTTGGTGGCCTGAAGACTCAAACTTTTGAAAAAGTTTTTCAAAGAGCAGGATTTTCTGCATCCGAAATCGAATACTTCCCTGTATAGTATGCGAAAAACAGTACGCGAGCAGAGTAGGCTAGTATGTTCGAATTCGAAAAACAGTAGGCGAAAAGAGCCCAGATGACCTACTACTTCTGGCGAGATTCTGAAGTGCACATATGATGGACACTTTACTATCCCATGATGCCACGGGAGAGGAGTTGTTGTCGTTATATTTGAAAATGGCGGAAACCGGAGACGCAGCTGTAACATTAGGAGATACGCATGTGTATCTCTATTGATTAATTCATGTTTATTTATCGATGGTAATATCACAAGCAAATAAATGGCTTTTTCTTTGCCAAAAATCAACATCTATTATTGTTCATAGGGGTTGTGTGTGTGTTTTATGAGGTAAAATTTATTAGGTAAATAAATGTTATTTGAGAAACACCGCAAAAGGCGTGATCTGCGACCGATGCCTCCTCTTGATGTGTCAGTGAATGAAAACAGAAAGAAGATCTAAAAACAGCGTGAAGTTGGTGAAGTCACTGGAATGGGCTCTTTAAATTTTCGCACAGTTATGACAGCGTATGTCACGCGACAACAACATGGCGCATGTAGTACGTCCGGACTCATTCATACTACCCATATTTATACTAAATGGAACGTACTTTTTTAACGGTCGTGAAGTACGTTCTTATTTAAATATAGTACCTACTCACATAGTACGCGTTGTACGCGCACAAAAGCGTGAATTTGTGAAAACTGTGACATCATGCGCATGCCTTAACATGTTTGTTTAGATAGTGATGTCGCCATTTCCCGGCCTGATTAATACAGCGCTAGTTGTTTTCACGGTATCAGTATCAACGGGGATCGTTTGGACAACGCTGTCGTCTGTAAACGAAAAATGCTAACAATCACACACACAAACACACACACACACATAACCACAAGTCATTGAATTGACTTGAGTCAAATATGAACAAACCCAGCCATTGGGTTACATATTTTAATGATATTTCTAACCCATTGTTTGGGTTTGTCCATATTTGACCCAAAGTTGGGTTAAAGCAACCCAACATCTTTAGAGTGTGGGCTCTAAAATGAACACAATGACTTTCCTCAGCTGTAATCGTGCGCTTCTGATGCTCTCGCCCTCAGAAGAACAGTGATAAAGAAAGATAAAGTGTGTCATCGCTCAGGATCCTGATCACTCAGAGACACACAGCTCTTATGTCTGTGACCCCCGAGAGTCAGAATATGCCCGAGGCGCTGAGAGACACAAGCTCACCCACCTCTGAGACTGACGAGCCTGGCATCAGGGGGATCGTCTGGTTGATCTGCTGTAAGATGTTCATATACGTTTGGATCTCAGCGAGGTTCTGTGGAGGAAGTCAAACACACACACGGGACAGGGATCAATGGAGGGGAACATCAGGAGTGACACTGGTGAAAGGTTCAATCCATTACAGAGAAACAAGCGTTAGAAGAATGTTTCCCTTGAACTATAAAAAGAAAATAGATGATTATATGTAGATTACAGTACAAATTAGATTTGATTGTAAAACAAATTATCAAATCAATCAGCATCTGCAAAGAAATGATTCTTCAGTGTTTCCAATGATGACACTAAGCTGGATCTCTCACTTAAAACTACATGTTTACAGTTGGCTTGAATAGAAAGTTGAGGTAGTTTTTCCTCCCCTATTGTGTCGTATAACCGAGTAACACGCTTCTGGAACAAGAAAAAATGTGGGCGGGGCTTGATTTTGTCTGTGGGGAAATGATTGGATGGTTAAATGGTTGTGGTTTGCTATTGGTGGATCTAATGTGAGTGACAGGTTGCCCCGCCCACATCCTCAGGGAAGAGAAGCTGACGATACTCAGCTCTATATTTCTTTACGCCCTGACGAAACGCAACAATTCACAAAATTAAGGGAATGCATAGCTGAAATAAAAATTTGGACGACTAGTAATTTTTTTTCTAATTTTCAAACAGAGTTCCTAATTATTGGGCAAAATACCTCTCACATATCAATGAAAAATGCGGAACAGTTACAGGCACAATATGCAGGATTTTTCGCCATCAGGGGGCGAAAACCTCTAAAAACAAAGTTGTACATTGATGACGTATATTCCACATTAAGCTGAATTATGGATCTTGTCGTCAAGCGGATGGATCTTTTATGGATGTGTGAATACACACAGTGAATACACTGATGTTTTTATCATGTCTGTGGTGTGAAGCAGGGCGCGATTGCTAGATGTATACCAGCGAGTCATTTGTCACATATAAGTCACATGTAAAAGATGCCAAATTCTGCTCTCTAAGAGAACAAATGTAAGCACACACACTCTTTCAACTTTCGCAGAAGAACTTTCCAGAAGCTCCTTGAAGAGACAGAAGTGGAAATAGGGCTTATATTTCCTCCTACCTTCTTCTGTCTCTCTCTGGTAGCGTTGACGTCGTCCTGCAGAAACTGCAGCTGGATTTGATACTCAAGGTTCCTCAATAGCACTGTGTCGGCTTCCTGCAAACACAAGAGAGAATGGACTCATAACTGAGACTTTCTCTGGAAAACATTGTTCAGTGGTGGAGTTACTCAAAAACACTTGTCTCAAGACATCTCACTCCCTGATTTTCAACAATGTTTTAAATTGAGGCCATATTGTGCTCTTTTACAGTCTTGATGTTGTTTCAGGCTCTCCTAGAACAGGTTTTCCTGCTTGAATGTTGATTATTCTCCTCATATTCTCCATTGTTGCGGCTCCTCTCTTCCCAGTCTGTCAGTAATGCTCTGTTTACTTCCTGTCTCTATGAAGCCCCTCCTTCTGAAAAGCACACTGTGCTCAGATTGGTCGGCTGGATCAGTGTGTTGTTATTGGACGAGAGCTTCGAGTGTGTTTGGGAAATGTACCGCCCCTTTCCATAACTGCCATTTGCAAGAACTTGCATGTGTTTTTAAGCTTATGCAAAGCATGTCAAGAAACTTACAGCATTGCATTTATTAAAAAAAAGATTTTTTATTAAATAAAAAATCTAATTTCTATGAATTTGTATGACCACACTTGTACGAATCTGTACGATATTTGCTAAATGGTTATGAGTTGCCCAATTCGTATGCATGACCTCGCCCCTATAACCGTCACTGGGGTTTAGACAAATTCGTACGAATCAGTTTCAGTTTTACTCTTTACGAATTCCTACGAATTGTACGTGAGATAGCGTCAGTTTAAACACCTAATAAAATATTTCATAGTCTAATTACTTACTTAAGTAGCAAGTACCTGTGTAATAAGCGGGATAATGCACATCCAGTCGGTTGTTATCTCAGAATAACCCCCTTCAGGTGTGTGCATGTGTGTGTTTGTGTTATCTCAAAATAACCCCCTTCAGGCTGATCACGACCTCATCATCCTGTTGGGGGTCATTTTGAGAGAACGACCGGCTGGATGTACATTATTCCTCACACAATGGCCAGAGACACTGCAGGTCACAGTATGTTTGTACCTTGCTGAGCTGTTCCAGTGTGTGTCGCAGCTGCTCTTGGTATTCACATTCATTTCTGTATCTGTGGACAACAGAGAGTATGTCAGAGTACAGTTCATCCCGGCAGTCATGCATGTTCTCGGTTTTCATTTCAAGGCTCTCTCTAAGCAGGGAGTTATTGATCTGCTTTGACCTGTGCACCCTGACGTCATTTCTTTTGGTAATAATTCAGAGGTTTCTTGGGAGTTATGAAGCATGCAAACATGACTGATTCTCCTTTACTATGCCCTTGACCTGTGAAAAAGTTCATTAATAAACTTCAGGTTTTTTAATAGGTCTGTGAGGAAACAACGTTTTCTTATTGAATCATTGAGCAGCTTTGAGGAAGAATGAACTTCAATATTTGCTCACACTTTATAGGTGTTTTAAAAATATATGATGTACAATGTACGTATTGTGTTGCTGTTGTATTACAAAACACTATTGAGGAGGATCCGGGTATGGCTAGGACAGGTTTGTTGATTTATGTGTGGGTTAGGGGGTCAACAATAATTATAGATAGGTATTTTAAATGCAAAAAAATATCACAACTAAAATGTTACTACATAGTAGTTAAAGACACTTGATATAAAGTGACCTATGATTTTCCAAAGTTTAGCAGAATCACATATTTGAAATATTTTCAGAGTTTTATGGCACTTAGTAGCAAAACTAACAAGCTGGAAATCAGCACTTAACATTACGAGATTAAAGTCTTTTATTAAATATTGTTTTTCTGCGTCATTATTTAAGTCTGTGTTTTGCTGCAGCCTTTTGATTAGCTTTTCTTCTCTTACAGTATCTCAATATTTGGTAATTTTGATATTATCTGCATTGGTCAATAATCACAATAAAGGCCCATTCACACCAAGGAAAAAGAAAACGTTAGCAATATCGAAAATTAAATAGTTCTAAAAATCTACAGTCCATGACACAGAGGAACGATATCACTGGAATCACTTTAACAATGATTTTTGTCCAGCTGATGAATGATAAAAACATTGATGACCAATCAGAATCCAACGTGCTGAGCTCCAGCATTTAAAGAGACAGACGACGAAACTGCAGCATGCGCTTACAATGAACAACACGATAACAGGCGTTGGTGTGTAAGCTAATAAAGTTATATTTTATAGTTATCGTTCTTGTTGTGTTGGTTTCAAATGCAATGTTCTGTACACTGTAAAATATAACTGTGATTTTAACGGTAAAATACTTTGAAAATGCTGTTAATTGGTTAACAGAAATGTCCGTACTATACACGGTAAATAACTGTGATATAATTTTACAGTTATACCGTTAAATATACTGATTTTAAAGTGAAAAAGAGCAAATCATTGTTTAATTTACAGTGAAAAAACGTAATTTGACATTCCCACAATTCGCTGTGTGACACTTCACATTTGATAAGTTTTTGTTGAAATAACTACTTTATTTCTCATTACTTTATATAAGTATTCAGTTGTGATGAGCTGTGATTGCTCATTTAACTCTCATCACTGCTGTGATGATTGTTGGTATTACAATTGTCTAAAACAGATATCAATACATCATTAAGTTGGTAAATCAACATTTTAAATCAGAAAATAAAATACGGTTTATTACTGTAAGTCAGTAAGTCTGTCAGTTTGTAAAACCATTAACGTTCCTACTGTATTTTTAACGGTAAAGTTCTGGCAACCACAGCTGCCGTATTTTTTTTTTTTTTTTTTTTGACGTAAAAATTATGGTTTTATTTTTACAATGTAGTAGTCAATGAACAGATGCTCCCCAATGGACATTCTCTTGATTATAAGAACCTTTGCAACTACATGCAAACTGTTTCTATCCCTAACCCTACCAGTTCGAATACTCTACTAACACTCTAATGAGAGTTAATAGAGATGTAGGTGCAACTTTTCTTATAGTCAAGAGAATGTGTGTTGGGGGAGAATCTGTTCATTGACCACTACATTGCATTTGAAACCAACACAAGGGAGAGTTAAGGCCTGTTCACATTAAGACAAAACTTAATTTTCTTATCTTAAATCTAGTATTCGCATTATTCTCGCCTCCCCTCCAGTTATCAGTCATCAAAAGTCTTCAACCACAATCTTCCACACTCTCCATCCCGTGAGTTTGTCTAACCTGTTGTTGTACTCGTCCAGCGTGCGCTCTGCATCTTTCAGCTCTCTCTCCAGCTTGGCTCGAGTTGGAACCGCAGTTCTCGAATGCGTTGCCTGTTGACGCTGATCTGCTCGCTGAAGGTCTCCTCCACCCCCGGCGTCTCCTCCATGCGCTGCAGAGTCTCCAGCTGTTTGCGAAACACGGCGTTGCGTTGCTCCAGGACGCGCGCGCGGTTGATGTAACGCGCGAAACGGCTGTTCAGCTCCTGCAGGTTCTGCCATCCCGGGACGGCCGGAGCCGACTCCGTCTCTGGGCTGCTGGGCTCTTCGTACACATCGGAGCGCTCGTACTTCTCCTTGCGTACCCTCGTGCCGGTAGCTGGACTTCAGCATCATTTGCGATCTTCACCTAAGTGCTTTACCCCTCAGCACCTTTAGTGTGTGAAAACTAGGGTGCTCACCCTCTGCTGTCTCATGCTAGACTGAAACTCTGCCCGTTCGGGCCACTGGGACAAATGCCTAAAAGACTTTTTATCACAGTGTTTCACATGGTGTGCCGAATGGATTCTTCCAGAAGAGTCCTGTGTGCACAAGGCCAGCAAAAGCACCATCATTGTTGAGGGCTTTGCTGTGTTGAATGACCTTTTGAGCTCTGCTTTTGTTTCCAGAAGTCTGTGATCACAATGATACGATTCCACAGCCCTCTGTTTGACAATGAAAAACTGCAGGGCCTGCTGTTTCAGGGCACACGAAACAACTAAACAAACTACAGTCTGGCAATGGTGCATAACAGCCAGTACTTTATTAGCCAGCATGTCAATACGTCCATTGGGATACCTGCTGATTGACCTCATGAAATTGATGTCTTATTGCATGGAAACCAGAAGTCTTTCTTACGAAGACCCAGTGGACTACAATCACACTTTATACAGTAGTGGATCAAAAAAGAGCACCAAAGTTGTCCCAAAACAAGAATGGGTATTGTTCAAAATTCATGTATAGCTTTAATGACAGGTTTTGATCCACTTCAAATGTTGATTACTGTATTAGGTGGCTTTTACTTTTACAGCAAGATAAAACTAATATCACGAATAGAATTCTTGTAAGCAGTCTTTTTTTGGTATTGTTATTGTTTTTTGGTTTTTAGGGGAAATTTAAATGTGAGATTCTGGAAACGAGATCTAAAATTTAGTGGGATGGGACGAGGATTTATGAAAAAAATTATTCCAAACTTTTGGCCACTAGTGTGAGTGTTTTATAACAGTTTCTTGTTCACCCAGTGTTCGGAGGTAATCAGCTGGTCACTGCGATCTGTCTGGCACATCTGTCTGTGGCCCCGCTCAGGTGAAGGTGAGTCATCCACATCAGGGCTTTGGGGGTCTCTGCCATGCTCTGATTGGAGATGGAGATACTCTCTGTCATAATGGATTATTATCACACTAAAGCATCCTCAAGTGATTGCTCAAAGCAGAAGCTGGCAGAGCTCCCCTCTCCTTCACTTTGCAGTCTTCTTTCTAAATGAACACGCTCTCCTTTGACATTGTGAGGGACGTGACTGGCTGAGAAGCAAATGGAAGGATGACGTATGAGTGTGTTGTGTAGATTCACTTGTGTGTTGTGTGTGCCTGGCTGTAGAATCTTCACTGGGGCATCAATGGGGTTTTTTTGTCAATTGGAATTGATATTTCTCAATGCGGAATATTCTTGTGTCTGCTGCATTTAGCTTTCACAATGATAAGCAGAACTTTGCAAAAACATGACAGCTAAACAGACAGCATTTTTCAAAGAGTAAATAAACACATTCAGAGCATTTACACAGAGCAACATTAAATGCCTGAAATGCACAAAATCCCCATGCAGTAAATGTTTTCCCCATTAGTTTCCCTGAGTGGAATTAAAAATAAAAAACGTTTCAACTTTGTTAGAAGCTCCACAAGAATAATTGAGGGGACATATGCTCAGTCCCCTTCAGGGTAACACTTGGTTTTAAGGGTCCAGGATTATGCATTAGTAAAGCACAAACACTCTAGTAATGAATGATCAACTTAACATATAGTAAGGACATATTAGCCATTATTTATTAAACATTTGATGGATCCACGTTCATGCAATGAATAAGCAAAAATAAGCTAGTAATTAATGATTAATTGAATGTATAGTTACACCACTGGGGTGTACGGTTGGCATAGATCTTCAACACCCTTACCAGGCAGAGGCCAAGAGCTTGTACATCACTCCCAGTCTCTGAGTCAGGAGGGGGAAAGCCTCCAGGAACAATTGCTGGGAGCGAAAAGGTCGAGGCAACCTTAGGAACATAACCTGGCCTCAGGTCACAACAAGACTTTAACCAACCCCGGGAAAAATCCATGCAAGAATTGAAAGAACCTGTAGATCCCCAATTCTCTTAAGGGAGGATAAAGCAACTAGAAGAACATTCTTAAGGGTCAATAACTCCAATGGCTCAAAGGAGTCACCTCCAGGATGATAGAAAGATCCCATGAGGAACTCTTACACGGAAAGGCCTAAGCCGTCTCATCCCTTGCAGAAAATGGGATACCAGGGGGTAACCTCCAACAGAAACACCTCCCATAGGCACATGTCCAGCAGATATAGCTGCCACATTAACCTTAACGCCGCCTTCACACTGGCAGTTGAAATCACACTTCCAAAGCGACCGGAAGTCATTCATTTCCTATGGAGATTCAAACAGAGGAACTGCAATCAAGGCATTTGTCGATCGGAAAGATATTTTGCCGTCCTTTCCACATGATTCGGGAAAAGTGTAACTTATCAGCTGGCTCCGATGGTCACTAAGAAGATGTGTAATGAAAAGCCTGTGGTCGTTGTGGTTTCTGCTTTGGTCGCACTCATTGAGAAGTAAGTAAAAGAAGCAACACTCGTTATTTAACTTCTAAAATAAGTAAGTTCTGTAGTTGAAAACTGCGCTATGCAAAGGAGTTGACTTACTGCGTTGCTCTGATTGGTTGTAGGTCTACGACTATCCAATTGAGTGCAGAGTTGTTGTTTTTTCCTGGTTCGGTTACGACACGCCTCATAATCAAAGCTTAATGGAGTGGTCTCAGACTCATATTCTCATTAGAATATGAGTATGACGAAGTCAGGCTAGGGCCATACCCAAAGCTTCTATAAATCCGGACAGTGTGCCAAATCATACCCTGGGCCTGAGTCAGCAGGTCTGGTCTCACGGGAATCTCCCAAGGAGGGCGACTAACAGGTCTGAAAACGATATCTGAGGGGGCCAGAAACGGGGCCACCAATAACAGATGTCTTACTTTGTCAGTTCGTACTCTGAGCAGCACTGCTGAGAGTAATGAATCAGTTGGAAGGCAAAAAGTCTGGTCCTTGACCACTCTTGAGCCAGAGTATCTATTCCCAGTGGCCGACAGGGCGTAGTTATGCTCGAAGCAAACAAATCCACTTCCGCTCGGCCGAACCTCTGCCGAATGAGGCTCACCACCTGAGGGTGCAGCTTCAACTCTCCTGGTTCCAAGCCCTGCCTCGAAAGTAGGTCTCGCTCACAGGTTCAAATGACCCATAATCTGAAACGCTCTGACTGAACCTGGTCTGCACCCAAAGAAGGACACACTTCGCCAGCCAGGACAGGGGGTGAGAGCGTAGCCCTCCTTGACGATTCAGTTATGAGACCACAGTCATTTTGTCTGTCCTGACCAATACGTGTAGGGATAGGGAAAGCAACCTTTGAGTGCCAGAAACACTGCCAGCATTTCCAAACAATGTATGTGCCAGCCACGATGCATCTCTTTTCAGACTCCAAAGGTTCGGGCGTCCCTCGATAGACTGCCCCCAGCCTGTGAGGGATGCGTCTGTTGTAATAAATTTGCAAGGACAATGCGGCCCTCACATTTTGAGAGGTGTTTTGACAATTCAAAGCCACCGAAATGACACATACGATAAAGGGCATACAAAATATTTCGGACTCAGTGTGCAAAGCTGTAACGGGTGCATGCAGAAGACGACACTGAAGATGAAGATTCAAACGGGTAACTTTACTTTATCCAACAGGCAGCGATCCATACAACGAATAGTACAAATACACACTAAACTGTATACGATACCGGAAAAAGAGTGCAGGATAAGGTGACCAATATTTACACAAACTCAAACAAGATGATTAAACTAACACAGCTGACACGGATAAACTAATAATGATCACTAAGGATGCTGATGAGTGAGGTTGAGGCTATGTTTACACGGAAACGATTCTGAAGAGAAAACGCAAAAGTGGCGTTGCGTTATCACTTTTTATTCTGTGTTTAGACGAGCGTTTTGGGTGGGAAATCCACATGCATTTGATGACGCAAAAGTGTGTGAAATTCAATCTAGTAATGCACTCCAGGCGGCTAGGAGTGCATACTACAACAACATCAAGTCCACGCGCCTGCGTACAACCAAGCAGATTGACTGTCAAGCAGACTATTGCGTTTTTACATGGGAACGCGATGGTGGAGCATTTTTAAGATTTCCACTCTGGAGGGTGGTTTCACTTTTTTGCATTTTTAAGCTGTCGCCGTGTAAACGAAAGGCACATCCAATAAAATATTTTTACGTTTTCACCCATGAGCGTTCTCATGTAACGGGGCCTAAGTGAGAAGAAATGAAGCATGACAAATGAAAAACAAAGTCCATGAAATCGAAACCAAACTGAACAGAATTATAACAAAGGCATATATTCTGTGCCTAAATGGCCTGATATTTAAAGCATTAATGTCAATGGCAATATAACCTAAACTGACTGAAAAATATTTAAAGATATGACCAATTATATACCATTTCTAATTTGTTACTCCTGCAACCCTTTTTTGCGTCTTTCATTCTGGTTACCATTTTCTCCGCGTAGCTCATGTTAGCCTCTGAAGATACGATCTGTGATCTGACCCTGTAAGCGTAATGCCTGCTGACATTCTAGCACTCACCCACTGGGTTACAGCGTGGCCATTTGGGTCACGAAGTCTACCTCAATCCTCAAGACTGCACACGTAAACCACAATCTGTATGGCTTTACACATTAGACCACACACTCACAAAGTGATAAGAAGATTCAGTAACAATTTAGAACATTGTTCAGTCATTGGTGGATAACAAATCAGCAATGCAATTTTATCATTCTACATTTAATTTACGAATTAAACAGCTTTTATTGAAATAACACATTAAACTTGAAAGTATAATGCAATCATTTAAGACATTCCTCCTTATAGAACCTGTTTGGCTTAAAGCGTTCTTTCTCAGTCAGGAATCCTAGGGTTCGTCTTTGAAGGATGGGACCACGTTTGTTTGAGATGCCAGCTTGAATGGATTATTTTTAACCATCAGATCCCGCTGAGACAATTGTCTTGGACGTGAGCCTGACCCCCATGGGCCGGGACTGGTGGCAGTTGCCATGACAGCTCGATGAACGCCGATAAATGTAGGCCGTCATGAACTTTACAGCATTTGTGGCACAGCATGTCAATACAACAATATAATTTTGACTTGTTCCTGGAGGTATAGTCAGAAACTTACAATAGAAGTCAATGGCACCGATTTTTGAGGATTTGAAGTGTGCTGTTAAAGTTTTTTTTTTTTCATATCAGAAGTTAGGAAAGCACACAGGGACTAAATTTTGAACAGATTTGCATTCAGTTGAAATTAACATGCAGTCATGTCACCTAAAGACATATTCCTTTAAAGCACATTATTTCAATGAACTTAGACAAATCTCCTCCTCCTGACTTCTTTAACTAAAGAATTCTTGTAATGCATCACACTGACTCGGGAAATAGCCAGAGCACATTAGCATAAGCATATGACTTAAGAACTTGGCACAACTAGGGCAAGATTTCTATGCAAAATATATTCTGCTTGTCTCTGCTGACACTTGACAAAGCATTTTTGCATGCATTTATTTTGCTATGCATGTCTTTTTTACTGGACTGGAATCAGTCAATGCATGAGAAAACAAAAATATTTGAAAATTTAACTCAGGTATTTCATTGTAAATTTAAAAGCAATGCATTACTTTACAATTACTTGGAAAAGTAACTCTCAGTGACCACCGAAGAATAAAAAAAATTCTGATTATATTACTCATGGTATCTCTCAACACTGAACACCGGTTGATACTAGGTAATGGAGACTTCCTGCTGTTGCTTAAAAAAAAAAACATTTCGTTTTTCAAAATCAAAATGCATTATAGCAAATAAAAATCAAGGACAGAACAAATAAATGTACAAAGAAGCATGTCTCCTAAAATAATACAAATCTGCCTCCTGGGACCCAGGAATAGACTTGTGTAGTGGACATTATATTGTATTTTTCTGACATCATCATGGACGTCCAGTAAAGAGCAGATTCAGGGCTTTTCAGAGACACCAAATGATTAGAAGTTTCACAATGACAACTACCTCTCCTTAGACTTTAAAAATGTCTGACATCTATTGATCAAACTTAAAGGAGAACTCCAGCGAACACTGAACCTTTGGTCTAATAACACATCATTCCAAGTCAACCATTCTCTGAGATTTGTTTTCATGATAATCGAATGTAAAGAGTTTTATCTCTAAAAAACTGTTTGTTTAGCGTATAACGCCAGTAATGGAGGCATTTACTAAGTAAACAGAAATCGCTAGTTTATACCACTAACAAGGCTTAAAATAGCCCCACACTAACACAGTAACATAATGAGGGTCCATACATGCAAAACGAATCATTGAGAACTTTGTAAGTGTACAGACCGTTTAATAAGAAGATACTTTATAAAGACAGTTCACTTCATGTACAGACAGGAGCCTTAGTCAAACCACGAATGAATAGGGTAAGAAATTATATTTCAATTTTCCTGTGAAATATTAGATATTATAATGAAAATCTTGCCAATTACTCCACTTATTACACTTTCTTTCATTGTAATATGCTAATTAGGCTAGATACAGTGTATAAGCGGGAAACCGCTTCGGTTGATTGGTCGTTTTACACATATATTGCATAAAGCAAAATGGTTTATCAAATCATTCCGTTATATCTTTCATTACATAGTTGAGAATCATCTTTATACGAAGTTTGATAGGCTGTATGTAATCCTGAAACCTAACAATGATTGGTTATTTAAAATAAAATACCATTGTTTTTGCCCATAAATGTCTTTTTATTTTTAAAAACGAGTCCTGCATGGTGTCCTCTACAGAGGACAAAACATAACAAATAAATAAAACATAATTTCAACAACAAAAAAAATCTTCTTTTTTCTTATGCTTGTTGATGTTAATTTTCAACTTTTTTTCTGGATCTCAGGAGGATATATTGGGTGAATTCAGTCAGGTAAATTGGTTCACTTTATAACTATATCTATATAATGCAATATAATCTATATAATTGCAATATAATCCCAACTAAGCCTTTTAATCCACTGACTGTATTAAATGTATAATTTGCCGTATAGTAGAAACTTTTACGCGCGTCACAGTGAGCAGGAGGAGCCCGTGCTCGAGGACTGGAGATGATCAGAGCTTCACATCTGCCACCAGAGGGAGAGAGAAGAGAGAACATGCTCCATCTGTGCAGGACTCGCGCGGGGCTGCGCACACGGGCGCGCGCGTTACACAGATGCGGCACGAGACAATGACACGCGTCTCTTAACTCGGACAAGTCGGTAAGTTTACGCACAACATCAGATGAGACAACTTCGTCGTTATTTCTACTAAACATGTTATAAAACATAAATATTGTTTAAGTGCTAAAATATTTACTGTGAAATATCTGTCATTATTGATGTCTATTATTGTTATTCTGCTTCATGAACCGTTTACAGTCTTGCTCTAATAATACCTAAGTAAATGGCCAGCAAACAGAATTGTTAATTTTTCATTTCAAGAAAACAAACCATAATTGTAAGCACAGTTGCGTTATGATACCTCAATAAAGCTCATGTTGCAGACGCGCTGAATAGGCGCTATTCCAGTTCCATAGGTATATTGCATTTTTCTATTTATGATTTACATAGCATACTGCGGTATGATATATAAATATATAAAGCTTTACTTGATGTATCATAAATTAACACCCTTTTAATGCATTGTTAATAAATGTTTAATAAAAGCATAATCTTATTCAAACGGAATAGGCTGTTGTTTAATAATGTAAAATGTAAAAAAACCTGTCCACTTTAAAACCGTTTGAACAACAAATAAGAGATTTTTGTTTCTTTAAATTGGCTATATCTAAATGCTTTTTGTTTGCAAAGATGATCATTTTCTTATTGCTTGGTTTCCCCGGATGCTTTGCAGTGGCATACATTCATGTTTTCCTCATATCACGTTCGTTCGTCCACTTTTTTAGTAATGCATATTGCAGAAGGAGAAAGTACTTCATAAATACGTTATCTGCAGGAGAAAGGCGATATTTTGAATAATATTCTGGTTGCTCTTTTCCATACAATTACAAAGGGAAATTAAGCTTTCAATGAACTAAAAGCACAGTAAAGGTTTCTCAAAAAATATAGTGAAAGTCTTCTGAAATTCCATGCTGCATTTTTTTCTGCCCAATGCTAAATATGTACACAATTAAATACATTTTTGTAAATTGAAAATATATTTCCTTTTAACGCTCATATGCCAAAATATATTTCAGGGGCAAGAAAACACATTTCCAGTCTTACAGTATACTGCATTTTGGCTAAATGCAAATATGGATGGAATATCCTTCTAAAGATCTACATGTTTTGTCTCCATCATTTGAAAATGACATTATAAAATACACTCATTAAACCACATGCCAACACCTTGAACTTTCGATTATGTTCCTGCTTTTTTATAAACTTCAACTTTTGCAGTGTTACAAGTTTTAAAGTTTATGTACAACAAGTAAAGTTTTTCTTTAAATATGAAATTTGTAAATGTATTCTCTTGGTTTAAATATATGGGACGGCAAATATATTTTTTAATGCTTTTAAAATATATATATTTACATATATCTGTGAAGTTATCTGTGAACTTCTGAAATGCGTCACAAAATGAACCGAAACTCAGCGAATAATTGCAACGCAGACATGAGAGATATGTCTTTAGAAAGCTTGAAGTGTCTACTTTTAAACCCAGTGAAATTGTTTACCACATCAAATAACGTCAGTGTTTGATTGACTGTGATAATTGCCTGTGTTTATGTTTCGTTTTGTTGACCGTGATTGTTTTGTGTTTCATGTGCGGCTTCCTCCTACTGAAAATGAAATCTGAAGCATTATTAAAAGACAAGAACCAGCCTGGATCATGACCGCTGACTGCTAGAAAGAGACGAGAAACCCTCCAGAAATAACAAGAGCTCTCTCCCTCACTCCCTCACTCACTCCTCTGTGTTTCTGCCATGGCGGACGCAAACATCTCTCAGGTGGCAGCCGTGTACGTGAACCCTCGTAGTCAAGTTCCCGTTCTGGACGTCCATGACGCTTACACGGACTTCTACGACATGGACTACGGCGTTCCCGCTGATGAGATGCCGGACACCACGCAGGGGCTGGCCTACTTCGTGGCCACCATCGTCATCGGAGCGGTCCTGATCTGTATCATGCTGGTGTGCGGCTTCGGAAACTTGTTGTTCATCGCCACTCTGGCCCGATACAAAAAACTCAGGAACCTCACCAACCTGCTGATCGCTAACCTGGCCATCTCCGACTTCATCGTGGCGGTGGTTTGCTGCCCTTCTTGGTGGATTACTATGTGGTCAAGCAGCTGTCCTGGGACCACGGGAAAGTGCTGTGTGCCTCCGTCAACTACCTCAGGACTGTGTCTCTGTACGTTTCCACCAATGCCTTACTGGCCATCGCCGTTGACAGGTCGGTGTGATTTAGATATCCTACCATACTGTAAAAATGGATATATTGAATCAATTAAATTGTGGCAACAGATTACAAGCAATATTATTAATAACATTTAACAAATCAGATTTGAGTTATTATTAATCAATTAATTCCATAAAAGTTCAATTAAATTCATGTTAACCATTTAAAAAGAATCTGAATAACAGACGTCAAAGATTAATTAAGAACTCTTTATTTTCGACTGCCAACATTGAAGACACCTGATGTTAACAAGCAGAATATCTGAAGGAGAAAACCGTCATTTTAAGTCACCATTATGGTGATCGGTGTTTGTTTTAGTTGGGCTCTTAAGTCGTTTACTTTAAAGGGATAGTTCAGCCAAAAATGATATTTAACACATGCATTACTCACCCTCAAACCGTTCGAGATGCATATGTCAATCTTATTTCAGATCGAACACATTTTCAGTTATTTTAGAAAATGTCTTAGACCCTTCAGTGGATATAATGTGAAGAAATGGGGTCCAGCTCCTTCAAGTCCCAAAAATGTGCATAAATCCTTCACAATAGTCATCCATCCGGCTCCAGGGTGATAAACGAAGGCCTTCTGAGGGTAATCCGTTCGGTATTGTCATAAAAAGTTACATATTTAAAACTTGATAAATGAAAATATTTGACTTCCGGCAACGATCGACGTGACGTTACGGGGATGGAAGTCGGCATACGTAGCGCGTAGGAACCGTCGTGATGATCATTGCCGGAAGTCAGATATTTTCATTTATAAACTTTTAAATATGTATATTTTTACGACAGTACCGCACGGATTACCCACAGAAGGCCTTCGTTTATCACCCTGGAGCCGGATGGATTACTTTTGTGAAGGATTTATGCACATTTTTGGGACTTGAAGGAGCTGGACCCCATTTCTTCACATTATATCCACTGAAGGGTCTAAGACATTTTCTAAAATAACTGAAAATGTGTTCGTCTGAAACAAGATTGACATATGCATCTCGAACGGCTTGAGGGTTTTAAATATCATTTTTTGCCGAACTATCCCTTTAAGTTTGTTTGGCTGCTGTACCTGAGTTATAACAGCCAGATGAACAAATAGGAAAGGTGATCTGATGGTGTTGGTTTTGTTTTAACACAATCATTTGCCCTGAATCACTGAACTCAAAGAGCCCAATTTACTCGGTTATTTAATAAATTTGCTTTATTAATTATAGCAGCACTGACCTTATACAACATAATATTTTCAGCCTTTTCAATGAAATCTGCATATTTAGTGGCCGAAATGTTGTTGCCTTTCAGATTCATGCATTATGCATTGAGGCTCCTATACTCTTCAAATACTCAACTGTGAGGAACATATTGCATACTCTGCAACAAAAGCTTTCCAGTTATTCAGTAGGATTCAAAAATCTGCCATGCATTATTCTGCATGGAGAGCAAAGCAAGTGAAAACCTGTTCACTATCCTAGCAATTTAAAGTAGAGCTGCACTTTAAGGAATGGTTCAATTCAAAATGGAAATTCTGTCATGGTAACTAGACTGCATTTATAAAGCGCTTTCACAGACCCAAAGGCCACCAAAGCGCCTTACATTTTTCCTCCCATTCACTCACTCATACACCGACAGCGGTGTCAACCATACAAGGCGCCATCCAGCTCGTCGGGAGCAGCCGGGGTTAGGTGTCCTGCTCACGGACACCTGGACACTTGGTCAGGTGGAGCCGGGGATTGAACCACCAACCTTCTGGTTTGTAGACAACCTACATAAACCATCATTTACTCACCCTCAAGTCGTTCCAAACCTGTATGAGTTTCATTCTTCTATTGAACACAAAGGAAGATATTTTGAAGAGTATGGGTAACCAGACAATTGTTGGTCCCCATTGACTTCCATAGAAGGAAACAAAATATTATAGAAGTCAATGGGTGGTTACAACTGTGTGGTTAACGACATTCTTCAAATATGTGTTCTTCAAAAAACATTCTTCTTTTGTGTTCAGTAAATACACACAGGTTTTAAACAACTTGAGGGCAACCAAATGATGACCGAATATTCTATTTTTCTATCACAAAATTGATTACAAAAGTCTCACAACTAAAAGTCATGTCCCAAGCACTTCAACATAAATCAAACGAAAGAGGTTTGAAACAGTGTAAGTTTTCAAAATAAACTTTAAACTTTCTGTACCAAAAATTAAAATCATATTTCAAGCACTTCAAACCCATCATGGTGAACAGTGTGTATCTGGAGTGTCTCAGTTTAAGAAACAAACCATTATTTATTGGTTTTAATTTATCGGCCAAATTTTCTCATTGAACCGATAACTATAACCTTTAAAATGAACATATATCGGCCGATATCGATATGGCGGCTGATATATCGTGCATCCCAGGCAATAAGGCACCAGCGTAAAAGAAGTGAATTAAAGGATTAGAGAATGTGATGCACTATTAACAGTATCGCAAAAATCACAATAAACAATACTTCTGCCAATTAAAATAATTGATTAGTCTAAATGTAAGCTATTTAAAGTTGACGAATAATGAAAAACAAAAAAGATCTCATTATTTACTCTCTTTGTTTTTTTTTCTAAAACCATAAGCTATTTTATTTTTTTGGTCAAAAAGGAGAATTTTCAATCATCATACAGCTGTTTTCCATGATATAAGACCCCAGATAGCACACATATGCAAGATGTCTGTTAAAGATCACTTCATCTGGAAAGCATCTGCTGTTTACTAAGATTTGACAGATATCTTCAAGATGTCAGTTTAACATACATTCTAAATCATTACATCTTAAAGATATCTTCTAAACGTCAATTTGACTTATTACAGGAAACGTCCTATAGACGTATTTCAGATGAGCAAACACTCTAAAAATATGTCTTCCAGATGTAAACACACACATCAAATAGACGTCTTCGTGATGTATGTGTGCTATCAGGGATTTCATAAACACAAAACAGCAATAAAAATCTTTGTGTGGTGAAATAGTCCATATTACTTCTGATGTCATACAATAACAGGACATAAAAAATAGAAATTGAAGCTGTTATTTACTCTGTGAAATCTCATTCAAATGTGAAATCTCATTCACATTTGCATTCATATGTCGACACACCATGGCAGGATTGATGTCAGTGTGTGTCACAGCTGAACATTACACACTCACATATCTCTTCACATTTCAATATGTCACATTTCATACAGGAACACCGGTGAAGGGAAAGACTATCGGTGAATAACAACTATCATTCCTCCTGGATCTACTTGTACTTGGTACATTTGGTCACTCTGAATTATTATTGTAATAATAACGATAATAATAATAAAATGTCCTTTTGTGGTAAAAAAAAAAATGCATATTGTACATTGGAACAACATACTGTAAAAATGAGCAAAGAGAGATGTAGTTTTAATTTTTAAGATTAACGTTTTATGAAGCCTCTATTTATAATGTATAATGGTACTATTAATGCATTTTAAAAACCTTAATATTCATAACAACAACAGTTATAACACAATGAGCACATTATAGTTCTCATAGATATAATATATGTCTCATATCTTGGCATTGATTAAGTATCTGACTTTTTGAAACATTTAAAAGGCTTTATAATGTGCTCATAATGTAAAGTAACATGAGTTATAACTGTTGTTACAGATATTCAAAAGATGATAGCACAATTATACATGCATTATAATGTCTTAAGAATACCGTTATAATGTATTTTAAATAAAGACTTCACAGATAGTGTTTACCAGCTTCAAACATGTCTCGTCCATTCAGAAAATTAACTCCGAACCCTGTTAATAAAACCCAACCCGCTTCCAGTTGTAGAGACTGTGCTAATGCTAATGCTAATGCTCACATATGAATGACTGTTGGGGATATTTCTGTAAAAATGTGAGTGATTTTTATGGGCAAGAAATTGTTTAAAATACTGTCTCTATGTGGGTATTCTTTAACATCCTTTTCCAGTATAACAATTATGTGTCCTCACACAAGCTGCATTTCCCTAACAACTCGAAATGTGATAAAGCATGTGCGAACATTTCCCATATTAATGATCAGTTTTGTCCTGACTCCTAAATCAGAGAGTGAGTCAAGATTACGTTTCTGCTCCTGTTCTATTTCTTTAGTAGTTATTAATAGCTTTTAAAGTTTCCTCCGACGCTTCATCTAAACGAGGCATTTTACACAGTTCGTCGTACCTCGTCAGTGTTTTTAATTATCAAAAAGGCTTCATAAAAACCACTTATGATTACATTTGTCTTGCTGTTTGACTTGTCTGTAATGACAGTCCATAATTAAGGAAAATTTAATTATGAATGGCTCACAAGTTTCTGATCAACTGAAAGACATCCTTAAATAGAACAAATTGTACTAGATGAGCATTTCAGGGAGCATTAGTGGAGCAAATTAATTGTGTAAAAGTCAGCTTGAAATGAGGTTACTCTAGTCTTTTCTCCTCTATTGTGTCGTATATCGAGTGAAACTTCTGGAACAAGAACAGATGTGGGATGTGGAATAATCTGTGATTATTCACTATTCAGTATGAAAAAAATTAAATTATCTCCACAAGCTTGCACACTTTACTTGTACGACATTTACTGACATTGATGAGGGTGCAATACATAATTATGCAAATTCATAGAAAAGGAGACAGAACATGATTAATCATTAAGTCATTAATCATGATTAAATGATCAATCGAGCGATTTCGACTGAGTTTAATTAAACCTTTGATAAGTCCGATCACAGGAACATTCAGATCTGTGTTCTGATCCAGAGAGCCGTTGTCATGTATGGATATGAAACCGCTTTACTAACAGTCCTTTCAACACACACTATCAGTATTTCAATCATTACCACAGATGTACTGAGATAAAAGTGTATTGTTCATTAGAGGTGTAACGGTTCACAAAATTCACAAGAAAGTAGCACATGGGCTATTACACTTTAAACAATGCATCTGGTTCATCCAATGTGATTGTTATGTCCATATTAAATAAATAATAATAATAAAAAAAAATAATAATAATCATGTTTTGGTTCGATACGATACACCAAAAAAAAAAAAAGAAATGCCAGAGAAATGTCCTGTTTATTGAGTTTTCCAACATCTTGAAACTTTTAGTTTTATTTGAGTATTGAAGTGCTGGAACAGTGCTGTGTGATATACCTGAAAGCATTTTACTATTTCACCCAAAACTTCTAGCGAGTGTTACTACAGTAAACCCATGGTCAATGTTGCTGATCTGTGGACTTACGGCCTATACATGCTAACAAAGTTTCTCCTGGTTTCCAGGAGAATGTTTGATCCGTTAATAACGGAGAATTGGTTTCTCACCAGATCTCGCTGCAATGTAATTACTTCAGTGGCGAATTAAAATGCTGTGTAGTGACCAGTGATGCCGGTAACTCGTAACACTATATGAACACTTTTTTCAGTAATCTCACACATTACTCAGATAGCAAACTGACATTGAATCAACGTGGAAACATGACATAGAAACAACGTTGATCTGACATTGTTTGCTCATTCAATGTAATGCTGAACCAACGTGAGACGCGTCATTCTTTCAAAACTAACGGAAAATCAACTTGAAATCAACGTTGTTTCAACGTTATGAAAGCAAACCAATTTTCGATTTTCATTTAGCTTTGAAGAATGCCGCATCTGACGTTGGTTCAACGTTAATTCGATGAGCAAAACAATGCCAGATCAACGTTGTTTCGATGTCATGAGAGACGTCGTTTCCACGTTGATTCAATGTCAGTTTGCTGTCTGGGTACCATTTCCAAACCAGTAATTTAATTAAAGTTACTTATCCAAGTGCATTACTATTTTTGTCATTTTCTATGATGGATGATATGCAATATGAAATCCTACCCATCTCCACCCCTGATCCCTATCTGCACCCTTAATCCTACCCATCTCCATCCCCATAAAGATTATATCAGTTACTTCGTTACACCAGTAGGTGGCGACAACAGACTGTTAAAAACGTGTCATAGAATCACTAATTCAAGAAACGTTTTTAAATGCTGATACACCCAGTACAACGCAGTCTCATCCCAATTCGTCATATAACTGACGTTTTGGGACAATTCGTCAATATACGACTTTTCAGGGCCCCCTTAAACGTCGGTAGATGACGTTATGGGATCCTAACTCTACCCCAGACCTAAACCTAACCCTAAACCCAACTCGTCACCTAACTGACGTTAAAGGTACAGCGTCAGTTGTATGACGACCCGGGATCGTCATCTACCGACGTTTAAGGGGGCCCTGAAACGTCGTATATTGACGAATGGTCAAAAACGTCCCAAAACGTCAGTTATATGACGAATTGGGATGAGAATGTGTTGCCCAGTAATAAACCAAGTGAAATGTTTATGATTGAGTCACTGAATCATTCACTCAACCCGATTTTTGGTAAACATAATTAGATTTTTGTAAACCAAAAAATTGTGATTCTTGTATGGCACAGCACTATACCAGTGCAGACAGTTAAACCTGTGCATTGGTTAGTAAACAAAAAGCATGTTTTTAGTGAATTTCCCTGTACAGTATGAATGTAAAATGACCCTGATCATCTTTGTCGTGTGTAGGTATATGGCCATCGTTCATCCCTTGAGGCCCAGAATGAAGCTCCAGACCGCATACTGTCTCATCACAGGGTGTGGGTCATTCCGGTGTTCATTTCCATACCGTCTGCATACTTCGCGTCCGCCACCAAAGTCCCCAACGGGGCGAACCGCAGCAAGACCTTCTGCGCCCAGATCTGGACGGTGGACCAGCAGCTGTACTACCGCTCGTACTTCCTCTTCATCTTCGCGGTGGAGTTCGTGGGGCCGGTGCTCACCATGGCCCTGTGTTACCTGCGCATCTCCCGGGAACTCTGGTTCAAGAGCGTGCCGGGTTTCCAGACGGAGCAGATCCGCAAGCGCCTGCGCTGCCGGAGGAAGACGGTCATGGTGCTCATCGGGATCCTCACGGCGTACATCCTCTGCTGGGCTCCGTACTGACGGATACACCATCCTGCGGGATTTCCACCCGACGCTCATCTCGCGGGAGCGCAACTCCCTGGTGGCGTTCTACATCATCGAGTGCATCGCCATGAGCAACAGCATGATCAACACCTTCTGCTTCGTCAGCGTGAAGAACAACACGGTCAAATACTTCAAGAGGATCGTTCTTCTGCGCTGGAAATCCACATACACCTCCAGGAAGACCGTGGAGGAGACGGACATCCATCCCAACCTCCCCGAATGTAAGAAGGGAGCCGAACTGAGTGGTTTTCAAGTCACACACATTACAGACGATTAAAGAGTACTGGTAACACTGTAGAATAAGGTTCATTAGTTAACCAACATGAACTAACGAGAGCAAAACACTTCTTACAGTATTTATTCATCTTTGGCTGATAATGGTTTGCTCACATTAACTAATGTTAACAAATACAACCTTTGATTTTGATCATGTCTTAGTAAATGTTCAAATTAATATTAAATAAGATTACTAAATGCTGAAGTTGTGCATTTCATTCTTAGTTCATGTTAACTAAAGTAATTAACTAATGAACGCTATTGTTGTGTTACCAGATGTTGTTTATACTGGCATTGTCTTGTGACTGTTGTTATGTTCTCGTGGTTTTAGTAAAAAGTGAGGTTTTTTTCCTGTGAAATATGGAAAACATTTTCACTCTTTGTACAGTATATGTATAAGTGATCATTTCAGTTGTTTTGCACAAATATGAGTAAATGAAATGATCAGCGTATTGTAAAGGACGTATGGATCAAAGGCGATGGTACAATATTAAACTACTGACGTTTGATTACAGAATAACATATTGTTTTTTTTGTAATGCTTTACTTAAACGCTTTATATGCTCCTTATAATGCATTGTATGATCTCATGAATTACATTATATAATATATAATACATTATAATACTTAACTATTCATTGTTACACCTTTAGAAAGTATAATGCATTAAAGGACATGAAACTCAACCAATTTCAGATGCAACAAGAAATCTGCAAATATTATAATGCATTTTAACTTTGGCTACAATTATTTATGACTTTTTTTTATTCGCTCAAAAGGTTCATATGATATTTTTAAAAATCTATTTCTCTTTGGAGAAATCGAGTGGAATTTTTTACTTCCACAACTTTAAAGCTCTATTTATGAAAGAAAAAAACAACTAAATAATATTTTTCGGCAGTATTTATATAAATACAATTATAGACTCATTGAACCACCACTCAGTAATTTACTGTATGTATTACAGATTATTTGAAAATGATAAGCAGGATCTTTTTTCAGTGGTTGTTTTAAATTTGGAAGAAATTTAAAAAAAATCATACAGTAGTTCTGGAAATGTGGACATTTGCTGTCTTTTGTGTTGTTAAAACAGTGTCTGCATGCATTCTAGCCAAATAAAGTTGAACCTGAGAACCAATTCATGTGTTGTGTAGAGTCCTATAATTTTACAATCATAATTCAAGAAGCAATATTGATCAGTTTAGTGGTGATGTCTAAACATTCAATCTCACATAACCTGTGAGTTATTCTTCTCTGTGCTCTGTAAAGCAAGGTCTCTATCTATCTGATGTCCAAGGACAGTTCATTCATAATTTACAGAATCTGTCGAATAACTCATCACATGAAAAATTAAATTTAGTCTGTGTGGTCATTGTTTATTATTGGAACATAGTAGAGAAGTTTAATCTTTCACAACTTTACAAAACAACTGTCTCTTTGATGATACACTAATTAACACATTTAATTACACAAGTTTTCAGTAATATTAATTAACTACATGTCTATGAGTTTGGTTTTATTCAGGGTTAGTTGCATGTAATTATGCATAATTCATAGTTTGACTATATTATTTATATGTATTGCTATACATGTAACAATGACACCAAAAGTGCTACCAACATCTCTGCATGTAATCAGAGTTGTAATTAATCTATAATTACACTGTAATTACACCTTTAACCCATACAAGCAACCATGTCTCATTACCTGTGTCCAGCTCAATAGCAGTCCTTTTGCAATACAAAATTAACACAATACAGTACACTGTAACTTACAATTACTCTTTTGATGCAAGTATGTTAAAGACACCCAATATAAAGTGGGACCAAAAAGGGTTTTCCTTACAATGCAGTACAATCATCTATTCTCTTCAGTACAATACAGTCAAAACTTTACAATTGTGTCACCATTTACCCCCCAGGTAGCTCCAAACCAAGCCTTTTTTCTTTTGAAATATGAAAAGAGGCTTTAAAAAAATGTCAAAGCTACTGATTTTTCCAGAATGAAGAGCAGGCCGATCAGTAGATGTCAATTTCTGCTGTGCTTTTATGCATTAAATTGTGTACCATTTGAGCTCTGATTCCCTTCAATACCGAAGGAAACCAAAGAATGTCCCCAACAAGGACAAGGATTTCAGATATTGCCATTTTTGGTGGGATATTTTGTCCCCATAATGTATGGTTTACTGAAACACACACACATACACACACACACACACACGAGCAGAGGTGTAGTCCAGGTTCAGAAAGTAAAAGTCCTCCTCAGTATTGTGTTCCTGTCACATGGATTTGCTGATTATCACAGTTATTCAGCCATGAGAGAGTGAATGAGTGAAATAAACATAAGGCAGGACTTTTACTTGATGACCGCTGGACTTTACACCTCTGACTTTACAAGAGCAACAACTGATCATGTATACATTCATCATGTAGGTTATACAAACCTGATTCCAAAAAAGTTGAGACACAGTATAAATTGTGAGTAAAAAAATGAATGCAATAATTTACAAATGGGACAGGTAGCAATAAGAGGCCGGAAATGTTAAATGTACATATACTGGAGGACCAAATTATTAGGTCAGTTGGCAACATGATTGGGTATAAAAAGAGCCTCTCAGAGTGGCAGTGTCTGTCAGAAGTCAAGATGAGCAGACGATCACCAACTCCCCCAATGCTGCGGCGAAAATAGAGGAGCAATATCAGAAAGGAGTTTCTCAAAGAAACGTTGCAAATAGTTTGAAGTTATCATCATCTGCAGAGCATAATATCATCCAAAGATTCAGAGAATTTGGAACAATCTCTGTACGTAAGGGTCAAGGTCGGAAAACCATTCTGGATGCCCGTGACCTTTGAGCCCTTAGACGGCACTGCATCACATACAGGAATACAGTAATGGAAATCATAACATGGGTTCAAGAATACTTCTAGAAAACATTGTCAGTGAACACAAACTAACGTGCCATTCACCGCTGCCAGCTTCTAATATTTAGGAGCGATATCTAAACAGGATCCAGAAGCACAGGTGTTTTCTCTGGGCCAAGGCTAATTTAAATGGACCGTGGCAAAGTGGAAAACTGTTCTGTGGTCAGACAAATCAAAATTTGAAGTTCTTTTTGGGACGCCATGTCATCCGGACTAAAGAGGACAAGGACAACCCAAGTTTTCATCAGTGCTCAGTTCAGAAGCCTGCATCTCTGATGGGCTTGCATGAGTGTGTGTGGCATGGGCAGCAAACACATCTGGAAAGGCACCATCAATGCTGAAAGGTATATCCAAGTTCTAGAACAACATATGCTCCCATCCAGACGTCGTCTCTTTCAGGGAAGACCTTGCATTTTCCAACATGGTAATGCCAGACTTGCCTGGGTTTCCCATTTCCCATTTGTGTTGTGATAGTTTTGCCTGACTGTACATCCAGGTATCATGCAGTAATCATGCACAGGTGTCTTTCATTATCACTCACGCAACCAGCCTCGCGCAGCGCGCCGTCCTCTTACATCCTTCGCCCTCAATCGTCCTGCTCACCATAGCTAACTAGACATTTTGTGTGAAATGAACTTCAAACTCTGATGGCAGCTAACGTTAGCCTTGTAGACAGAAGAGTGAATTCTCTGTTTGCGCTGTTCCGGATTAGTGGGTGTGGCTTGCAGAATTGTGCAATGCGGTGCATTGTGGGACTTGTAGTCATTCATTACAAATGTGCCCCTTGGTTATTTTCTGTCTTTTCTCGGTCAAGAGGGCACCAAATTAAAACATTATTTTACATTTCGACTACATATATGATCCACTTTCAATAAAGATTAATGTTGCAATGGGTGAAATGCTCCTTTAAACATATTGGCTCAACTAATTTGCAGAGGGAGGATTTAAGGTTGTTCCCTTTTACTGGTAATTCACTTTTCTTTTTCAAGTAATTTTTGTTGATCACATATTTTACCATTTCATATGTTTTGGTTTTAACAGCTAGATTGTGTTGCTATGGACGCAGTTGTTCACTCCAGTAATGTAACTGTTTTAAAATGAATAAACTCCTTTTTTTGTTGTGTCAAATTGTTGTTTTATTTGGTAGGTAGCCATGTTGTAAGTGGGAAATGAATAGCGAGGCGGTTGTTACAGCGAATACAACCCCTTCAGGCTGATTCAAGACCCCTCCGCTTCACGTTAGAGTTCACGGGGTTGTATTCACTATAAGAACCGTCTCGCTATGCATTATCTTTTACTTTTATTTATTTCTTTGAGTGCTGACAAGACAAGATAAGGACTGTCAAGTGTGTTTTAACAGTGCTTTACAGCAACCAAACCAGTAGCACAACCATTTTTGCAGCGCCGAAAGCGGACCTTTCACTGATGTAATGATGCTAACTTCCCTCTGTCTTGTTCACTCAGATGTATGCCATTGCTTACATTGCACGAGTGCCCACTACTGGTGGAAACTGCAATTGACTGAAATGGAATGTCCCAAGACCTTGATCACTTGGAATCAACCATGGAGATGATTTATTATATATATATTTTTTTTTTACCATAGAGTTTTTTAAACCTCGGAACCACATATGTTTGCATTCCAGTGTTGACCTTTATCACCTATACATTTTTATTTAAAGGCACATGTAGGTAAATAAGAGAACACCATCAAGGGGATGTAGCTCAGTGGTAGAGCACATGCTTTGCCAATATGAGGTCTTGGGTTCAATCCTCAGTGTCTCCAAGCAATGTTGGTCTTTTTACAGTACGTTGGATGTTTTGCTCTGAGCTACATCCCCTCATGGTGATAAGTGTGTTGTTTTATTTACCTACATGTGTCTTTGAATCAAAATTTATAGGTGATATAAGTAAACACTGGAATGCAAACATATGTGGTTCAGAGGTTTAAGAGACAAGTTCCACATTGCTTGGAGACTGAACCCATGAACTGGTACACTTTACCACTGAGGGACATCCCCTGATTTGATGCCCTCGTTTTTAATATTATTTTCTTCATGCACAATACATACGTGCTATATGCCTCTGACTTTAAAGTCCAACATTGTTTGAAGATGCTGGGTTTTGAAACAAGAACCTCAAACATGCAAAGCATGCACTCTACCCCTGAGCTACATTGCCTGTTCAACTGATGTTTTTCTCTTATTTGGATATTATTTTCTTTAGGCACAATGTATATGTGCTATATGCCTTTGACTTAAAACAACAACATTGTTTGGAAATGCTGGGGATTGAACTCAGAACCTCATACACGTAAAGCATGCACTCTACCACTGAGCTACAAACCCTCAGACTGATAAGGGTGTTCTGTTAAGTACGTACATGTGCCTTTAAATCAAAATTTATAGGCGATAAAGGTCAACACTGGAAAGCAAACATATGCGGTTCATAAGTTTAAGAAATAAGCAGTGGGGATACTGGGGATTGAACTCAAGACATCATACATGCAAAGCATGTGCTCTACCACTGAGCTACATCACCTGATTTAGCTGTGGCTTTTTTCTTATTTAAATATAATTTTCTTTATGCCAGATATATATGTGAGATATGCTTTTGACCTAAAAGTCCAACATTGCTCAGAGATGTTGAGGCTCAAAGACCAGAAATACTGTAGGTCATGTAAGTGGACAAGTGAGTAGAAAGACAGCAAGTATGGTTATTTGGACAGCGGCATAAAAAATGTGCAGATTGGTGCTTCCCCAAGATGCATACACTCTACAGGTCCAGAGGAGAATCAAGAATAATCAATTAAGGTAAAAGGGGTGGAGCCACCTTAACTCAAAGCTGTACAAAATGGGAAAGCCAAGCACTGGTGTGTGTTGAGGTGTTTTTGTCAAAGATTGTTAGGATGGGGTTCCTGAAAGTTGTCTTAGTGGTGATTGCAATTGTTGCATTTGATCTGCCTGATGTCTTGGGAAGTTTGAGGTACAGTCATAGTCCAAGAAGCATGGGGCCAAAATCAGATCCAGCTTCCAGAAGTCCTGCCCTTTCTCCTCTAGGGCTCTGGAACCCTTCACAAGTGGCTTCCCAGTTTCAGAGTCCTTTGGGAGGAATCCTTGCACAGGAGCCTTTTGGCCTTCAGGAGAAGCAGCTGTTGCAGGGTCCAGTGAAGCCTTTGGATTGGAGGTATCCCGTCGTTCCTGAGGTGCAGAGCGAGTTGGCAGTGGACTTCCAGTTGAGGCAGCCTGTGACTCCCAGCAGCGTAGCGGTTCAATGTGGAGAGAACCGGGTTCTCGTAGAGGTCCAGCAGGACTTCTTCAGCAATGGTCAGTTGATCCAGCCAACTGGTCTGTCTTTAGGTGGATGTCCTGTTGTTGGTCAGGATTCTGTGGCAAGAGTGCTCATCTTTGAGTATGAATTACAGGACTGCAACAGCGTGCTGATGGTAAGAACTAAAATCTTAATGGGTTATTTGTTTTGGCAGAGGATGTTTCAAGGAATGTCAAGTCACTTGTTTTTACAATGCCATTAAGACCAAGTTCTGCCTCTTTGAATGGGTAAATCTTGAATGTTCAAGCTTCTTGCCCTTCTAACCCTTCAAACCAACATCTGATTTAAACTATCCCATAAATGAAAGTAGCTTAAAAAAGTAACCCTAAATCTTCTACACTTAAGTGTTTACCCTGGAACAGCAAAATGTGCATGTTCAAGTGCATGCTTCCAAAACTTTGACTATCTCTGGCAACACAGGAGCTTTTGAAGGCAGCTGTGGTGACATGAAATTACAATTTTTTTTCTCTTTAGGAATTCCACCATATTGCATAATGCACCTTTTGTTATTCATAGAAATGAGTGTTTAGTCTTGGCGTCTATTAAATCTTTGGGGTGACCCTCTTGGTAACCACAATCTTTTTACAGATGAATGAGGATGAGCTTGTCTACACCTTCTCTCTTACCTACACCCCTGAGGCACTTGCAGGTACTCCGATTACCCGGGCCGATGGTGCAATTGTTGGCGTTCAATGCCATTATCAAAGGTAGGGGATCTGTGACTTTCTGCAGATTGTCATGCAATTTGGAGACCATTTTAATGTTTAATTTCATGAACCGCAGACTCCAAAATGTGAGCAGTGATGCCTTGAGGCCAACATGGGTCCCTTATGCCTCGACAGAGGCTGGTGAAGAAGTCTTGCTGTTCACCCTGAAGATCATGATGGGTTGGTACAGGTTTTTTTTTTTTCAATAAAATGTAACCTCTACTCTTGCTATTGTGGCTGTGCCTAATTTTTTTTTTTTCTTCCCGTCGTAGATGATTGGTCCTATCAGAGGCCTTCATACTCCTATTTCCTGGGTGGCGTTATTAACATTGAGGCATCTGTGAAGCAGTACAATCATGTGCCTCTGCGTGTGTTTGTGGACCGCTGTGTGGCCACTCAAGAACCTGATGTCAACTCTCTTCCGAGATATTCCTTCATTGAGAATCATGGGTAAGGTCATGGTCCTTGATGTGGTACTGTTTAAGTTGCCTTATGTAACCACTTTGTCACAGTCAAGGTCTAGTTGCTTGATGCTCTACAGTTGACATTCCTGATTTGCTCTTTGATGGTTTTGTCGTCAGGTGCTTTGTGGATGCCAAGACTACAGTTTCCAGCTCCCGCTTCATGCCTCGGTCCCAGGTTGACAAGATCCAGTTCCAGCTGGAGTCGTTTATGTTCCAGGAGAGCAACAATCCTTCTGTATGTACTATGAATATCATGAGTTAACTTGACTTCTTCTCCCATCTGCTTTGGTTTTGTGACTTGTCTGTCATCCCTTGCAGATCTACATAACGTGTATTCTGAAGGCAACTATTGCTTCTGCACCCAGTGATGCTCAGCGCAAATCCTGTTCCTTTGCCAATGGGTATGTTTTTATTTGTATGTGTTAAGATGAGTTTTCTCATGTTGAATGCTCCATGTCTGTATTGTTGCAGGTGGTTTGCTGCTGATGGAAATGACCAAGTTTGTGGTTGCTGTGACTCAACATGTGGTCCTGATGTTGAATTTGCTGCTTCGCCCTATGGAGGTTGGTAGCTTTAGCTCTTTCTAAGGTTGCTTTGATTCAAGTGCTCTAACCTTGCTTTTTTCCTAGGTGTTCAGTGGGAAGGCAAGGCCTCACTTGGTCCTGTAATGATTCAAGGGCAAAAGAGAGGTTCTCAATAAAACTGACAATTCAATCCTTAAATTGTAGCCGACTTCTCATTTTGCTGCATGTCTGATCTAACTGCCTCTGACTTTGGAAAAAGTGCCTCATTCTGCAAGTCTTTTTAATAATCTTTTTAAAGACCTCTAGTGAAAGTTCAAGGTTATGCTTTTGAAGCCATTAGTTTGTTACAATTTGTGGTTGCACTATTTTGATAGTGAGTTGTAGTTCCATTTTACTATGAGTTGTAGTTAAAAAGATACTTGGAGTATTGAACTTAGGTTCAGGAATAGGGGGGTGAGTTGATTTGTAGTTGCCAAGTTACTTGTCAGAATGTTGTTTAACAAATATTAAAGAGACCATCTATTAATGACAGTTGACATTTAGTCACAAAGTTACTTGGTAGAATGTCTAAAGTGGACTATTGAAATAGTGTAACCCAATTTGTTTAAAGAGCCCCTATCATAGCCTTTGAAATATTCCTATTTTGTTTTAGGAGTTCCCAAAAACAGTTTAACTTGCATGCAAGGATAAACCCTTTATTTGTCTTCAAATATGCAATTATTTTTAAAGGGCAACTCCACCCATTTGCATTAAGCTTTCCATTGTTAGAAACCCAGTTATACTATTGAATGGTCATGCAACACTTTATCATTTTCCCCTGAGACGAGAGAAATCTGCTATTTACCTTTTTCACTTCCTCCAACAATGACGCAAAAATCGTCATTTTAGGTCATTGTTGGCGGAAGTGTAAGAGAGGGCGATTTCAGTAAAAAACTACAAGCCCGAGTCCCCACCCTTTCAAACCTGCCAATAGGGGGTTGGACCTATTGCGCTAACAGACCTATCACAGATCAGTGCCAATGCGTTTGATTTCACTGGCAGAAACGTTTTGAAAATGTGGACGAAACTACTGAATACGCTGACGGATGCGTTATGGAGGATTAGGATTAACATTACACATCTTTTTTGGACGCTAAGCTAGCAGGCTCTTGTTCTGTGGAGAAAGCTGAGTAGTAGGGGTTACCGTCCTCTTTTCCTGGACATGTCTGGCCGTCGATGTCCGGGATTCAGCTTTTAATTTCTGAAGTCGCCATTCATTGTTTACATGTAAGTTACAGCTTTTGTTTCAATCTAACTCAATTCCTTATGATTGGTGAATCTGACTGTTGTGTTTACATGAACGCCAAACAAGTGATCGGTTGATGCGTTTTAACATTGCTAAGAAAATTCCTGCTCCTCCGTGAGAGATACGAGACCGGTAACTTGCGTCTTAGGTGCCGCTCATCGGTAATCACGCCACCGGCCTCGCGCCGTCATCCAGACAGCCGGCACTCATCCCGGTCGACACAGTAAACCTGGCTCGTCTCGCGCCGTTTACATACAGCTCGCACTCGTTCCGCTTGCCACAGTAAACATGATTAATGACGACTGTAGAACGCAAAAGCCGAATCGCGGACATTTTGGGCGATCTCGAAACACATTTTCGGACAGACTCATCACGGAGAATCACTAGTAGACTGTTGTTTACATACTGCGAGGTTAGCGTAGGCGTGGCCTCCTAGGGCAGCGAAGCAAATGAATTCTGGGAGTTGATGTTTTTCATTCACATAAGCCAAAAATACATTTTCTGTCTTTTCTCAGTCTAGAAAGCTCCAAATTAAAAAATAATTTCACATTTCTTCTACATAAATGACCCATTTTAAATACACATTCATCTTTCCAGAGGTGGAATTGCCCTTTAACTGATTTGCTCACTTGACTCCCAAATGATTCGTACAACGACTCATTTTTCCAAATCACTCCTTTGTGTGACGTGGTGGTGATTGGTCAGATGACAGACCCAGTCAGTTATTGTTTGTTAGCATAACGCATAAAAATATTGATAAAGCACTGCAGTACTACAAGATGCTCTATTCTTTGACCACTCCAATTACCGCAACAAACATTTCACACATTTAAAAAAAAAATTGTAATAGAAGCTTGATAGATGTGTACATGTGGAAAATGTGGCTTTAAATGTAAAGTTCACTTTAAAATTGATTTTTGATGCGGTTTAGCTTACATTCGAGGGCATCCAAGATGTATGTCTCTGTTTCCACAGTATTTTAAATTTTGATATTTTTAGGTCAAACCATTTGTGTCTGTCAGTCATATGATGGATTTTTTTGGGGTCCACCCTGGGTTCACCTCAAAGAGCATGCACAGAGAAGTCCTAATTAAACATGATCCAATGATTTGTAAATGTAAGTACACATTTATGGCCTAAGACATCGAAACGAGGGGTTTGTGTGAGAAAACGAACAGTATTTATACATTTTTTATCTCTTATAACCACAGTCATGTCCAAGTGATCTGAGGGCGAGGGCGCTTCGGTCTGCACAAGCGGATTTCAGAAGTTTTACCTTTCACTGTGACGATCTAAACATATTTAGATATACAGGACATCTCAATGGAAGACTATTTTGATATATCTAAATTAGATCTTCACAGTAAAAGGTAAAACTTTCCAAATCTCTGTGTAAACAATGAGTGACATACACGCGCAAGAGAGATCACTTCTGGCACATGCGCAGACCGAAGCACCCATGCCTTCAGATCACTTGGATGTGACTGTGGTTAAAATAATGTGGGTAAAATGTGGGTAAAAACCATATAAATACTGTTGGTTTTCTCACACAAACTGCGCGTTTCGTGTCTTAGGCCATCAATGTGTACTTACATTTACGAGTCATCTAATCATGTTTAATTTGGACTTCTCTGTGCATGCTCTTTGAGGAAGACCCCATAGACCTCCATTATATGATTGATAGACAAGAACGGTTTGATCAAAAAATATAAAAAATGAAAGTATTGTGGAAACAAAGACACCTACATTTTGGATGCCTTTGAGGTAAAACATATCAAAAATGAATTTCAAAGGGAACTATCCATTTAACTGTCAAGTTAGGTATTTTATTGGTTTATGTGAATCAAGTCCCACCCTCTCCAAGCTGTTTATAAAATTGAAAGAGTAGGAGTAGTAGTAAAATTCATCTGGATTCCAGGAAATGAAATGGCAGACATACAGTATATGCCAAAAATGCAACCAAAAAACAGAGATAGATATGGTAATAAGTTATAGTAAGGCGAAGTTAAAAGCATAATCATAGAAGAAATGAGAAAGAATTGGCAAGAGGAGTGGAATAAATAAACAAAAGCAAGAATGTATTACAGTCTCCAGAAGAGTGTAGGAGGTATGAGAGAAAGTAATGGAAATAAGAGGACATTATTTCAAGAATGAGATTTGGGCATAGTGGATTGAAAAGTATGCTTAAATTAATAGGGAAACATGAAACTGGGATGTTTGAGGTCTTTAATATTAACAAAACAGAAGAGCATGTTATTATTAATTGCCATAAGTAAAAGGAGGAAAGGATGAGGCTGAAAACTGGTTTAGAAAAGAAAAATTAGATTTGAAATTACAAATGAATTTAGGGCATGTAGGATATAGAGTGATATTTCTGTGTTTTTGAGTAAAACAGGGCTTAGCAGGATAAAAGTTTAGTTGTCTTAGAAAGTTGTATTAAATGATAATACATATTATAAATGTTATTAGATATTTATGAAGTTATTCTGCCGTTTAGGCGCGAATACAGGCTGTTTAATTGTCAATGCGTATATCTGCACATATGACTCTATAAGTTTAAAGCATTCGTGAAGCAACAAGAGTAAAGACTGTTAAAGTAACACTATGTAGTTTATCAACCTTCATAATCTATTTCCAAGACCCTTGTGATGGTACATCGACTTAAAATAAGTTAAATGACACGTCTGCCATAGCCTGACGTGGTCTGTATCGCTTTTACTGGCACTATGTAAGTCCGGGTTTCGGGGCAGCTCCCGTGCACAAAAATAAACTACAAAATTCGACTGCTTTACGGCATACGTCACTTCCCCCACCTGTTACTCCAATTCGGACGTGAGTGAACAGCCAGCGTTTCTTTTCGTTATGACCGAAGCGGTAAAAACAACTAAGAAGACAAAGGTTTTGTCTGAGGAGACTCAGAAGAGGCTTAGTGATAAAGCAAGAGGCCGGACAAGAATCAATATTGGTTCTGTGTTTGCTCGCTGGCGTGAGCTCAAGGATGCGGAGGGTTGCTTGACCGATGCTGATTTGGCCGTCATGCTGTTAGACTAGTAAGTATATTGCTTGCATAGCCTACTAAAACTATCTGTTTTTATAATTTGTTGTCTGGAAATGTTATGGAAACTATCTGTTCCTTCATTTATCATCATGAATCAAGTAATGCTAGTAGTAGAGAGAGAATTATCACTCTGGTAGCAAGTACACACTAACATGTCTTTTACATATTTAGCATGCTATTGTTATCATTATCAATTCCGATTTGAGCATTGAAATCGCGGATTGACTAATGACTTTCAAATCGTGAATGTTTGAGTTGAATGTTTGTTCTAATAAGCATGTTGAAAGTATGAAATGAGTAATATTATCTATATAATAATATTAATTATTTAGTCTTTCTTAGTTTGGGATGTCTTTCATAAAGTCATGAATCATACTTTTCCTTGTCAGTGGACATTGTTGATTCCAAAGCCGGTGCTGATGAATCGACAGCGAGCGTGCGCGTGCACGTGCGTGTCTGTTTACAGCGAGCACGTGCGACAGTAGCTACGCTGCGGTAGGTTTACGACAGCGGTTAAGGGCAATTCCGCTTCCAAACAGTAGGGCGACCGAAGTGGAAGAGTTCCATGGTGTTGCTTTAACGCAATGGTTTTCATTCACCACGAGGGAGACCTTGAGGACCAGATAGCGCCCCAAATACCCGCGTTATTTGGGGTTCCTTTGGTGACGTGGGAGGTGCGTTTCGTCGGCTGGCGAGCGAGGACGAGGAGCTGCGCGAGGCCTGCAACAGGAAATTGAGGTATTATCTTGATTTGATTTGTTTTGTGCTTAGGAGAGTGAAGGGCAATTTTTCATTTCCGCGACCACTAGAACTCTGAGCGACGATCAGGCCTGCACGGTGGTTTGCGTGTGTGTGTGTGTGTGTGTGTGCGTGTGGCCCACAGCATAAATATTGGTTATACGTATTTCTCAGTGCGCTGAAAATCTATGTGAATATTCAGGTTATATTTTGTTACAATCTGTGGGAGTTATTGTATTCATGGTTCAATCTATACTGAGTGTAATTGACCTGGAAACTAATTTTAGTAGTTCTGGCAACTGAGATATTGTTTTCAGGGGTTAAATTGTGTCAGATTTAATGGCAAGGTGATTGTGTGGATACTTCACATTTACTTTACAGAAATTAATTTTTTGAGCTAGTAACATTCTATAACTCTTTACCAATTAAATCATATATGTTTTGTACTTTTACCAGTGTTTTTATTTTTTCAAAAGTGTTTGTTGACTTGAATAGTTAAGGGGCTTATAGATTTAATTATTCGTAACTTTCCAAAAGAAAAGTATACATTGTGACTCCAGAGGGGAGGCATTTAGTTCATGAATTTGGTCCAAAATCTCGAGATATCAAGGAAAACATGGTAACATTTTATTTTGATCATCTGTTGGGGACAATAAAGTGTTTGTCTGCTTATTACATGCTAACATTTTATTGTTATGGTCCACAAAAGACATTCTGTTGACTATAAGTGACTTGCAACTACGTCAACTAATTCTCATTAGAGTGTTAAGGCCCGTTAACACCAAAGCACGATAATTAAAAAGATAACTATAAAGATTAGGGGTGTAACGGTTCACAAAATTAACGGTTCGGTTCAATACGATACACTTGTGTCACGGTTCAGATTCGGTACAAGTTCGGTATGTTTCAAATACAGCAAAAAGAAAGAAATGGCAGAGAAATTTCCTTGATTTAATTTTTTATTATATTTTTATTAAAACTAACATCATAAAGTATGATATTTTTTAACTTTGAGCAATGATGGAGCTATAGCCTACTTGACTTTTCATAGGAGCTTATAAAACAAAACAGCTCCTTGGACAAAATGAAATGTAATATTGTAGTAGTTATAAACAAAGGTTTATTTTAGTTTAGATTAACATTTGAGGGCAGCAATTGTATTCATAATGTCAAAATACAACCAACGTGATGTTACTTGAAAGCATTATAGCCTACTATTCCTGCCAAACTTACAGATAGTAGTGTTATACAGTAAATCCTTGGTAATGTTGCTGATCTGTGGACACTGGATAGTTCATTCATGGCACAATGTTTCTTCCTGGTTTCCCCATCAGCGCTGTTTGATCTGTTAATAACGGAGAAATGTGAATGTTTCTTACTAGATCTCGCAGCGATGCTATTACTTCAGTGGCGAATTCAAATGTTTTCTGGATTTGGCTGTGTAGTAACAGTGCTGATGATGAACATCGGCTCGCGCTGCATTCAGTGCATTGGTCCAAACTGATAAACGTCTGACATCCAAACAAACAACCACACAATAACGAGTAGCTCAGTTTCGTTCCGCTGCACATTATATTTGCCATTGATGTTGGGAATTGTTGTGGTCAGCGCCAACGCCTCTTACTACTTACATTATGAACGCGCTCTACACATGCGTGACGCGCCTACATTTGAATAATCGAAATTTATTCAAATGAATAACGAACATTTCATAAATTAAACTTACTCGTCGCTCGCCACAGTAAACAGAATGAATGGCTACTGTTGAACGCAAAAGCCCAATCCTGGACATTTTGGGTGATCTCGAAACATATTTCGGGCAGACTCTTCACAGAGACTCTACTAGTAGCCTCAGACTTGTTTAAGCTACTGCGTTCTGTTCACCAGTAGGCATGGCCTCCTGAGGGCAGTGAAACAAGTGCATTCTGAGAGTTGTTGTCTTATCCACATAAGCCAAAAATACAATTTCTATCTTTTCTCAGTCTAGAAACGCCAAATTCAAAAATAATGTCGCATTTCTTCTACATAAATTACCCATTTTAAATACACATTCCTCTTTCCAGAGGTGAAGTATCCCTTTAAGCACAGCATGTAAGCCATTGGAACCCATGCAATACTGTGATTTTGCCACAGTTCTCAGGCACTCCCTTTCTCCATTGTGCATAACTATAACCCAGTCAAATCATTGCCTTATCATAGCTGATTGCTTTAGTGCATCACTTCTGCTGTAGACAAATGTATGAATATTAAACAGACATTACTGCTTTTTCTAACCTTCTCATTTCAAGCTAAACAGGTATTGACCTTTTTTAGCAATTATTTAGAAGGGAGTGTGCCAACATCCCTTGTTTATTTAGAGATGCTCATTTATAGCTTTTAGTCCAATGAGATGCACAGCTAGTAGATAATTGTGTAAATCTCAGAAGCTGAGAATTTGTAATTGTCATAGGCAACTGAATTACTCCTAATAGTCTTATTTGCCTAATAATTTTGTGCTCTTATTCAAAATGCTATATTGGCATATATTTTTGAGGTGGTGATTGAAAGCAGCTCTAAACTGCAGTGATCCAGTCATGCACTGACTCACATAGCAACAGCAATGATGTGACTGGTTATGCCAGGGTGGGGTCACAGAAAGCTGCAAAACCCTGAAATATAAATGAGTTCTGTCTTAATTATCTTTGCCTGCTCTTATATCCACAGCCTGTGTAAGATCCCATTGAAAAAGCCCACACAAGCTGTCACTGGGAGATGAGAAGGATGGGTGAATGTTATGTGGAGCATGACATTTGAGTTTGGAACTGTTTTGATTTTCTCTAAAGAAAAAGATCTTGAACTATCATGCACTGGGATTGCTAGGAAACTCTTGACTCTTTCCTCACCAATGACAGATTTTCTGTCAGTTAAGACAAAACCTTATGACTTTACAACGTTCATTTATCATTCAAAACAAAGTTTTTCCTGCAATCAATGTTTTCTCATTTTTTTTGTTTGAATTTTCTTGACATATTAGCTCTTTACATAAACAAATGTAACAAATTATTGAAGATTGAAATATAACTAAAAATTGCTTGCTTATTGAAGATTGCAAGAAAAAGCCGTTTTCTGATGGAATATAGGTAACGTCATGCATGCCGAGTATGGCAACTGAACTGTTTGCAAAAGACGTGCCCTGTCACCTCGATGGCAGACAAGATGGAGAGGGTAACTTTGACAAATGTCTTTCTCTTGCACTGGATGAGTCTACAGATATTTGTAATAATGCACAGCTGAAGCCGATGGTGGGGTGAAGTCCTTTTCAGAGCTTCTCGGTGATTCTCGAGTCCTGTCTGAATGTGCATCTCAGTAATCCTTACACAGAAAATATCATTAAAAATTACAACCATTTGAGGCTGCAGGGTGCATATTTTGTGGCCCCTGACTCTGACATTAAAGTTTAATGTTAGTGCGGCCTGTCATTGTGTGTGCCATGTTTATTTTTTATTTTTATTTTTTATCCCCTGATGGGTGTGATCATGTTCGGCTGGATCACTCTTTAGTGTCTCTGAGAGGCGCTCCACCCCTGTTAAGTCACCCTGGTATCTTTCATGCACACACCTCGGACTGATTACTCCTCACCTGTTTCCATTGTTCATTCTCACACCTGCTTCTAGTCCCACACACATTAAGGGGGCTTTCACACTTGGTTCGATTGCCTGTTCCGACCTCGAGTTCCGATTGCTCCCCCTCCCCCTGCCCCCAATGGTCTGTGTTCACATTATATATTTGTATCCGAACCGTGGTACGCTTGCCTCATCAAGCAGCAGCTGGCGGCGTAACCATGTTGCTTGGTAACGCTATGAAAGGCATCAAAATGGATAGAATAGCTCGCTTCACATTTGTTCTTTTTTTAACCTTTGGTTTTGTTTTCAAAGAAAAGAATAGAAACAAAATGTATTATCCTTTTTATCCTGTTATTATGCTATGTTTTTATTAAATTTCGATTTTATTTATTTTAATTTTCGTTGCTATATGTTTTATTTATTTATATTTCGTTGCTATGTTTTATTTATTTTAAATTTCGTTGCTTTGTTTTATTTAAATTTTGTTGCTGTTTTATTCATTTAAATTTCGTTTTTATTTATTTAAATTTTGTTGCTATATGTTTTATTCATTATATTTTGTTGCTATGTTTTATTAATTTAAGGCCACGTTGTACACAAAGTCGGGTATTTAGCAAAACGAATATTTTCCCCCTCTCTCGCTTTCAAAATAACATTGTTTACATCCCTCGCATACATACGTCGTCGAGCGCCATCATAACTATGCTAAACCTAAGGCGGCAGTGTAGGGGTTAAAGATAAAGCCATGCAAGCCAATCAGAATCCTGCAATCGACAAGTAGAGAACCTAAACGTCGCTTCTCCCAGTTTACACGACAAACAAATATCTGGCGCTTTCAAAATCTCCACTTTGCCCCGAGTTTTTAGAAATATTCGCTTTCAGTGATAAAAACGCGTTTTCGTGTAAATGAGTAGGGGCAAAACGCAGAGAAATATCTGGCGTTTTCCCATTCGTGTAATTGGGCCTAATTTTGCTTGCTTCTGTTTTATTTGAATTTTGTTGCTGTTTTATTCATTAAATTTTGTTTTCATTTATTTAAATTTCGTTGCTTGTTTTATTCAAATCTCGTTGCTATGTTTTATTCATTTAAATTTCATTTTTATTTATTTAAATTTCGTTGCTATGTTTTATTCATTTAAGTTTAAAGTTATATCACTAGTGCAGCAGTGTCCATTTCTCGGAGCATATAATCCTCCATAAGTACCTGTGTTTGTCTGTCCTGCAATATGTCAGTTCTGGAGCGTAAACTTTGGCTTCGCGCTGAGGACCGTCGCTTCTGCTGCTGCTGTTGTGTAATTTATTCAAGGTTTATTAATTAGAACATGTTGCGTCTTCGGCTGTCATCTATATTGGCACCAAATACGACACTGACTTCCTTGTGAAGTATCGGACCAGCCCTGAGAAAAGATACAGAACACACTTGCGCCTGTCCTGTTCGAAAATGATTCTGACCACATTATACGTCATCAATAGCGGTTCACTTCTGCGGCTTTGGTTGTTCGCATTCACATCAGCAGTTGAACGGCAGCTGTATCACATTACATGTTACCCCAGACGCACCTTTCTTAAGCGTAACCCTTGAGTATTGCCTGTAGTGCGCACCTCGAGTTCGGACAGACAGCGCTCACATCATCCAAACGAACCGAACTCTAACGCTCATTCGAATTTGGGTGCGCACCAAAAGTGCTAGTGTGAAAGCCTCCTAAATCCCCACTCTTACTATCTCCCATTTGCGAAGTCTCTGGTTCACTGTTGTGTACATCTCCGAGCTGCTTCTTGTGTTTTCGAGTCAGTTATCCTAGTCTGTAATTGTCTAGGGTGTGTATTCGAGCCTTGATGAACCTGTTCCTCAGTTGTCTGCTGCCTGCCTTTTGACCTATTGCCTGTTTATTGGCATTGCATCTTATTTGTCGCCTGCTTTTGTCATTCTCGTCGCTTCAATTCGTCGGTGTCGCTTCAATCTGACCCTTTGCAAAGTACCCGTCTCCCTGGTCGCTCACATGAAAGGCATATGACACGCCAATTCGCATTTCCATTTTGGCGTTATCAACACGCATAATCGCCTACAACTCTGGCGCAGATTTAACCCTTGGTCTAGAACACATTGGTACTCAGTTCGACCGTTCTCTGAGAATTGTTTCACTCATAATTTAATGTAAGAGTTTTCTGAACTGTGTGAACACTTGTTCGTGGTTTTGACTAGTCGAGACTGTTTTCCAAAGATGGCTCCTGCCTGTATACGTGAAGTGGACTGTCCTTATAAAGTATCTTCTTACAAACTCTTCGGTACACTTACAAAGTTCACAATGCTTCAGTTCTGCATCGGTAGGGACCCTTATTATGTTACCGTGTTAGTGTGAGGCTATTTTGAGACTTGTTAGTGGTATTAACTAGCGTTTTTTTTTTATTACTCTATGCCCATGTGCTGTGCCAGTGCTATGCTAAAACAGTTTTTAGAGATAAAAACTCTTTGCATTTTATTATCATAAACAAATCTCAGAGAATCGGTCGCACTCAGGTAACCATATGTGTTTTAACCAATGGTTTGCTCTTTGCGTCTCAGTTGTCCTTTAAGCATTTTGGCGCTATGCTGATCGACGTACGCTGTGCCATTCTGCCTCGATGAAGCTACAATCTGAAGGGAAGACATACCGAGAGTGATTTATGGGTTTTGCTACACTGAAAAAAAGTGCCACTAGACAAACTCTGTGTCTGTACGCACCTGATGGAAGCAAGGTAATCTCTCTGAACACTCATTGTGATTTGGGAGACACAGTGTGTGCTCAGTCATGTGGGGCCTGAACCTGTGGTGTTTGTCTCATCAGAATATTGTGCGGTGAATTTCTTGTGCTAAGCACTGAATTAGCACCAGTTCAAGAAGACATTGCAGGAACGAGCAATATTCCAGCCTGTTATCAAAAAGGAAAGTTATTTCTCTGTTTTTCTACAAGCTTGATGAGCTGAAGGCCTTTGGAAAAGAAAAGGTGTCTTGCATCATTTCAAGTTCTGTTAACCTCTGGTGGACATTATCGGGTATTAGAACCAGTTAAACATGAGGATGCAGGGACATGGGCAGTGTTTTATTCTTCAGGCTGTTTTGGTGTTTGAAACAAATTGGAACATCTTGACCCATAACATTGAAAGGGAGCATTCTGTGCACTTTGAAACATCTCAAGCATTCAGGGAAACTGCCTCCCAAATGAGCCTGTGATGATGCCCTCAGTCAGCTGGCTTCTTTCACAATTACATCTGAGCTTTTGATGTCATTTCAAGCTCGTTTTGGGACTTTTGTGCACAAAGGAATCAGTTCAAATTCATCACTCATCTAACCGGAGTCCACATCTTCACTGCAAGATGCGAAGTTAGAGACCGTTGAGCTCAAATCAGAAAAAATATGGTTTGACCAAATTTGTCAACTGAATACCAAGCATCGAGTGCAAAACTGCAAACATTTGGCAAAGGAACAGAAGTGGAAGGACACTGGGAACCTTGTACATGAGGAACAATCTGATATTGGAAACCTGGAACTGAACTTCTCCTGAACTTTGCCACAGCCGTGCTGTGACTTTGTTTGGCTTTACTCATGAAAATCGTCTAGTCCAACCAGTCGCTAAAGTCAACAGAGGCTACATGAAAATAAACTTTTTTAATATAGCTTTTCAAGAGGCTGACCAACAATCTTACTAATATGTGCAAATAAAATAAAATTAAATTTCAAATTAAAGATAAGTTATTTTTTTCTTTACCTCAAATCATTTGCACATTTTGTTACTTCATTGCAGTGCTTCATTGCAGTTCAAAGAAAGTCCAAAGAGAAGGTTTCTGATGAAAACATTCCAGGATTTCTCATATAATGGTACTTCAATGGTAACAAATGGTTCAAGGTCCAAAGACAGATTTCAGTGCAAATGTTCAAAGTAGCTCAAAATGCATTTTATACTGACTAATAAGGGTCTTATCAAGCTGAAATTATCACTCATTTAAAAAAAAGTTTAAGTTTAAGCTCAAATTGTCGCGCTTGCTCTGTTCTCCAGCTGTTCAAATCTCGTTCATCAAAAATGAACAAATCTTTCCGAGTCAAATTGTTATTTTTCGTTCTTTGAATGAACCAAATGACACACAAGAGATTTGTTAAAGATTTTGATAAACGAGTTCAACAGGAGAGCTCACAAACGCGCATCACAGAACAGAAGCAAGGTGGCCATTTGAACTTGTAAACTTAAACTTTTCTTCTTAAATGAGCGATCGCTTTGCTCTGATAAGACCCTCATTCATCTGTCCTGGAATCGTTTATAGCCTTCTTGAAACAGTTTGCACTGAAACTGTCTTTTGGACCTTGAACCGTGTACTTTTGGTTACTAGTAAATAGCATTATAAGAAGAAAAATCCTAGAATGTTTTCATCAAAATCCTTAATTTCATTTTCGACTGAAAGAAAGAAAGACATGGACATCTCTGGGATGACATGGGGCTGAGTAAATTATCAGAAAAGTATTTTTTAAAGTGAACTATCTCCTTTAATATTTATCTGCTATGCTTTGTCAAGCTCTGTTTCACAGTTTATGTGAAAGATGATCCCCGACATAATGATGTTATGATGTGATGTGGCTAAGACACTGAGTGAATGAGTTCATGTGTCCAGTTGAATGTGCATTCAACAACGGTGTCATTTCAGAGAGTGTTGTTTCTCAATGTACATTGCAAATCAGTTCACCTGCTGAGAGATGGAATACATCTATATGGCAAGACATAGAGTTTCAAATTGCACTGTTGTAATTCACACTTGGCCAGTGATTTGAGAGGGATCTGCTAATCTCCAGCGACAGATGGCCATTTCTCATCTGATCCACTACAGAAGTGTCAGCTATTAACACACTGTTGATTTCCTCCATCCACTCAGCATATGATATCTGACAGAGCTGGTCGTCCTGACGTCTGTCTGTTTTGATCATAGTTTGACATTGAGTATGAAGCTTTCTGTTCTACACAGCTGACAAAATAGACTGGCAAATTATTTGCATATTCATAAAACCGGGTATACTAAATGAGGCAATGAAGAGCACATTCAAGCTATTCAAAGACACATGATGTCAAGACTGAGACATACGCATTCAAAACATGTACCATTCCACAAAGCTGGTGAACGATCTCAGCATCAGCGCGGATAGTGAGGAGCTCCTGGTCTCTGCTTCGTTCCAGTTTGCAGACATTTGTTCGTCCTTTCTTTGTTGATGACGAACACAAACTTTCTTCTAGAGAGCAATAGAATCGCGTCAATGGCACGAGCGTCATCACTATGACACACCCTCACGGCATTGGTCCTGGCTTTTGTTCACACAACGCTGCTTCGGGACCTGATTCCGGCAATGTATACTAGGTCCAACCCGCTATCGATGCTTGGTTTCAATCCGGGTGTCGTGTTTGCGTTCACACAGAAGACGCTCTGCAATTCTCCGGGATTTCCCAGGATCAACGTGTTGTGTGAAAGCGGCTTAAGTGATTCTGAGCAATGTAGGGTGACGCACATCCATATCTCATATTTTCACTAATGTCTTGCTCGGGGCGCTAAACATGGTTCGCTGTGGATGATATGCATATGCAAATTAGTGCAAATTAGTAAAACAAGGTGTTGTAAGCATATTGTCACAATTTTCCACTGACTGGGATTTAAAAGGGAATTTTGTGCAGGTTCTGGCATACGCATGCTTTTATAAGTCTGGATTGGTTCAATCTCTTTCAGAACCTGTTTGTTTTTCCACTGACTAAAGCGCCCTGGGAACGATGCTCGTTACTCACTGTGTACGTCTGCCATACGTCCTTAGCTAGAAACTGCTTGCAAGTACAACATTACTTTGGGATTATCTAACTCTGTGTACCAAGAAGGCTTTAAAATAATTGAAAAATGTAAGTCTTTTAATCTTTTCCTTTGATATGTCATCTTTTCTGATTAGTAGGGGTGTAACGAGTACACAAAACTGATTGGTTTGGTTTCCCCACGTGTTTTGACGTGCCTTGGTTCTATTTTGGCTTCGGTTTTAGAGAAGCTAAAGGCTTTTTTTTTAAACAGTGGTTTAATGAAAAAAGGTCTTTGTCTTTAAATTAATTCAGTTACAATTAAACATTTCACAAGGATTAAAAAAAATCTGCTAAATGCTGTGAACTATATTGAAGGCTGCACATTACTATAACATTAAATGTTGTAGCCTAGACTTTTAACCTAAATTCAGATGCCATTTATTTTTTAGATATAATAATCAACACACAACACATTGTATGAAAACATGTAAACTGAACATAAGGCAGCTTTTACATTAACTTGTGTTTTTACTCTAATAATTTACACAGTTGTCATTTTCATAAAAGATATTTTAAGCATAAATTAAATAATCAAAAATATCATTAACAGGTTAAGTAAAATATAATATACAGGCTAACATAGTGCATTTATTTAGTGCAAAAGTTCATTTATAGGAAGTTGTGGACACTGAATCACTTGCCTGCTGCTGAGGTAAATATAATGCTAGTGACGAGCTATGCTGTTTTATTTACGTCTTTCCACTGCTGAAACACTGATTGAGCGATTACACGAGTTATGATGCTTTTCAGTAAGTATACTGTATCTTTCAACATACCTTCAGGTGTCTTTTCTGTAACTGAGGAAGAGATGATCGTGTTTACTCGGCGCCGCGCTGCCGCTTGAAATGAGGAGCCTAGTACAGCGATCTGTCACTGTCACATCAAAGAGCGCCAAAACGCCATTTATTGTTTGAATTTCGTGATCAAATAGACAGAATCTGAAAGATTACACCTTGCTTATTATCGAAAGTAACAAAACACAGAGCTTGTTATTTGGTCAGGTGTTAATGGTGGTTAGGCTGCAAAACTGAATTCATTGTGTACTGTTATATAAGACATGAGGTCCATTGAGCCGGGCTGGGCGGGGCAGGGCGTGTTCGGTACGCAATGACAGTATCGACGATTCGAATCGTGAGTTCAGTATCGCGGTTTTTCGGTTTCGGTTCGAAAATCGTTACACCCCTACTGATTAGTTATGTGCCCCTGTCTTGTCTGTTTTTCTTTCCATTTATTTCTATATTGTGACTGTTTTCTTCTTATAATGTTTTTAATAAAAAAAAATAGAAATGCTTGTGCCAACTTCAAACAGAACAATTACAAAGGCGTACTCCATCTGTGTTTCTGCAAATGTTTCTCCTGGCTTTGCAATGGGCAAAAAATATGTTTAAAACACATCTAAACCCGCCCCAGCCCCTGACGTAAGCATGACGTGGTAAAAGAACGGCTTCTAGTCCACAAAGAGTTGCTGCCGCTTTGGAACCAGTTTTCCCGGCCGAGAACTCGGTTCTTTGGCTGTCGAAACGCAAAGAACTGGTTTGCGCGCAGGCACCGGCTCTCAAAATGCTTTGGTGGATAAGGGGTATCACAGACCTTGTTGACTGTGAGTGTGCCTGGAATCCAAAGCGCTTTCTGATACTTAAGTCGATTTGATGCTAACAGCGCAGTGGCATTAGAAGCAATGGGGATGGCATATTTTTCCCACATTGTAAGGTGTTATAAATCAATGCAAGCAAAAGGGTTCTATAATGTCCCAGTTGACAAGTTTCTGCTTCTTCTTCTGTGAACATTAGAGTTCATTGCCAGTCACATGCATGAGCAAAATCAGTGGTCAATGGAAGATGATATGGACAATGGATGTGCAGACATGCACCATTTATTTCATTTCACTGAATGTAGTGGACAGGCATATGAAGAGAGACTGAGCTAAAATATTGCAGTTTGCCAATTATTTTTTTTCAGTTTGTGACTTGGTTATTGCTTATGCAACAAGCTAATGGCACGCAATGAAAGGCTTAACACTCAATTAGTGCTCCAAGAACATCTTCTTAATAGCATATTGCACTTTTCCTGGTTTAAATGCACAGAGTTTAAGAGCTTTTTTACATTTCAGCAGCAGGTCAGAAGAGCTTCTGAGAGCCATGCAAAATATTTTCATTAACTGAAATGCTTTCTCTATAATGGCTGTAACTGAGCAAGGAGGGAGTAAATAACCAGGATCTGTGAATTCTGTGCTCACATTTAGAGAATTAGAACTTTAATGTTTCTCATAATGATAATGATAATGATAATTACTATTTTTTTTCTGTGCTGTGAAATGGATGACAGGCAGACTGAAATTGCTCGAACACAAGTTATTCTTGGCATAAGCATGTACCCGTTGAGCTATTTTCTTCAATAATTTATAATAAACAAAGGGTAAATTAGAAATGTATTAAAAATCTTTCAAGGTTCTTAAGTATAGGGGTTATGACTGCGTAATTTAAGAGATTAAAGGAACAAGTAGCAGTAGTAATGGTAAGAAATCACGAAGAAATAGTACTGTATTTAACCAGATGTAGACTTCTGATCTTTAAACACACTCAGTTAATTCGCCACCTGTAGGCAATTACAAAATAAGAAAAAGCTGTTGAGGATTAATCTACTAGAAAAGAAAGACACATACTACATACCACGTACATACACTACGTACACATATATTACGTACCACGTCACACACATATACTACGTACGTGCTGAGTCATCAAATTTTGAAGAATAGTTTCAATTTTATCATTAAAATCAAAGTCATGTAAGTATCACATAAAACATTAAATGTAATGATGAGTGGTCACAAATATTATTTCGTGGTAAGATTTGGAATTAAAAAAATTGCAGAAAAATTTTATCTAGCAATAAATATGCTTCTTGTTGTGCTTAATGACAATCATATATTTCCTTGTGTACAATATGCCCACAGCCATCAAATATTCAGTTGGTCATTGTAGTGCAAACCAATTGACTCATAGACTAATAGTCCATCTATGTTCAGCTGGAGTTATCTACAAGGTTATTTTTATGGACTAACATGGAATAACAAAGGACTAAACAATGTTTTAAAAGCCTAAACTCTAAAAGCACTTATTTCATAGTGAGCTCGTCAGTTGTTACAGTGTAAACTGGTTGCATCCCATAGTCCCATTAGAGGCTGTTTTTTTTTTTTTTTTTTTTTAAACTGGTCATTCATTTCTTAGGAACCTAATACATGCATATGACATTCATAAATAAATGCATGACTGAGAGTTACATACGCACTACTTCTCATATTCATCATGTAATGTAAGCTTTACTGATACACCTCAAACACAGGATAGCGCCAACACTGTCCGGCTTGGGTATTTCAGATAGATTTTATTGTGGACTCGCCACTGTTACATACTTCCATAAACAAAGCAGCGGTAATTAATCACATCACATTTACAGATCATATGATTGGCTCAAAATCATTGAGTGCCATGAGCAAAGGTTGCAGATTCATTATATATTTTCATATTATATATAGGCCCATATTTCCAGTGGCTCATTTGCCAAGCCAAGCAACTACAACTGAGGTCAATGGGATTATAAACAGACTTCACAACTTTCTCCAGGGATTATGTCATTATCATCAATTATATTCATTGTATTACAGGGCTCCAGACTAACTTTTCACTGGTGCACTGGTGCTACCAACTTTCTCAGTTGGTCGTTGCACCAGCTGGTCGCACCTTTTATTTTTTTGTTGCTACATGCCATGGGATTTAATCAATGCATGCTGATGAATAGCAGTTTTAATGGACTAAAGCTGAGCAAAGGCTTTCTGGGTTGCAGTATAAACACAACTATAATATATTAATAATCATTGCAGAATTTCAGGATTTTCACTGGATTTTGGACAGTAATTTTAATCTGTAATTTTAAGCGTTTTACAGTTGAATTCTATACAATCTATTTACATTTGAATTCAAATTCTAATCTATGAATTCTATACAATCTATTTACATTTGAACCATATCTATCTTATATCCATCTGATTCTATCTGTCTATTATCATCTTTCTATCAGCATCATCTTTCTATCTTTTAAATCATTAAACATTCGAAATGTACACAGCAAAATTCCCAGTGTTAAATTAACACTCTTGGTGTAACACATAGGTCCAACTCCTGGAGTTGGACCTATATGTACACCAGGAGTGTAAAATATTGAGGTGTAAATATTAGAGTATTATAATAAGATAATAGCAGATTTTTCATTATCAAAGTTTACAATTGTAACAAAAATCAAAATCTCACATGATCCTGACCTTCTGCATTTATAATAATTTCCTTTTTCCCAGGTTGTAAGCAATCACTTCATCGAACTGTTGAAAATATAGGAGCACTGCTGGTTTGTGTAGACATTTTCACTTTTATACTGCCTTAATTCCGTGAATCGCAATTGGTCCATTCACTAGTGTGTGATGCGCGTGACGTTAACGTTTGTCAATAGATAAACTGCACGTGTCTTGCGGAGAACATGTAGCCGGAGGCTACTTCTCTCCATTAATGTCTATGGCGAGTCACGCAGGCACTGGCAATTCTCACTCAGTTCGACCTGGGATAAAATAGTCTGAATATAAACACTTATTATAGGCTGTTGCGCAGTGATTCAGGATAAGTCAAAAACACGGTTTGGAAAATGGATTAATGATGTAGCCGACTTCATCGATTTTGAACATAATGTAGCGACTGTCGATGGCTGTGTGGCTGTCAATCAGCCATTATGTAACTGCGGTGTGCGCTGTTGGTTGGCGGCTTGGGGAGAGAGGGGCGACGGGTTCTCAGTTCGTCTGTTGTTTTTGGTTGCTCCATTCAGAAGCTGCGTTTCTGAATGCCCTGCACGTTGTGCTCTGGCGAGTAAACAAGTTAACTGAACTTGGGCCTCGTGTGAGATGCTACAATAAGTTACGGACTGCAGCAGCTGCATACAATTGGCGGTTTGTTGCGCTGAGAGTCTACTCTTGCACATATGGACAACATACAATTTTTAATTCTCACATTCTAAAAATATCCATATGCGACCAATTGCGTCAACTGGAACCTGGTATTAACTGACTAATATGAATTTTTCCTGTATCTTCGGAATTCCCCCACAATCCCCAGACATGCACTATGGTGAATTGTAGACTGTAAATTGTCTGTAGGTGTCAATCTATGTTATCCCATGATAGACTGAAATAGAGTTTCCACTTATCGAATACTGAAGTAGAACTTTTCTCCAAAGATTCCTGTTGCGAGGACTGGTATTACCAGCACAGGAGGAGTGTGAACCAAACTAGTGTAATTTCTCCACGGCACTGAAGTAAATTGATCCAGATTACCAGCTGAGTGGACTGAGTGATTTCAAATTGCTGTGATTGAAGTGCTTTTCCTGACTCAATTAGAATCACTTACTGAGGGATTCGAGGCTTTAAATTAGGGATACATCAGAAAACTGATCATTGAGCCGGTACAAGTTCAGTGTCTCATATAAACTTCAATTTCTTTGCATGGCACATCGCTCATATGTATTTGCTGTATGTTGTGTGTACTTGAGTGGTGTATTCATTGCACAGATGTCCTCAATGAGTTTGAAAGCTTCCCGTCTCAAGTACATTCACACTTGTCAGAAAACAGCAGCTGCCGTGAAATCAGACGTGCACTTTGCTGCAGGCTTTATTAATGCATTTCTCTGCAGTCTTCTCAAATCACCTCAATGGCTAGAGAAAGGTGGGGCCTAGTTCACATATTCTTGCAAATGCAGGTTTGCAAATGCATTCTGGTCAAACATATCTAATAGTATTTGCATATGTATAGACCTTTTGCACCAGAGAAACGTGGGCGCTGTCATCTTGAGAATATTGTCTTTGAACTTCCGGTGTTCGCGGCTCGCTCTGTATATTTCTATGGCATTGCTGTCGAGGAATAATTAGCTGGTGAAGTGGATTTACTTATTGTAGAGTTAACAAAAGTTATCATGAGCATTGTAATGTTTATCATAAGCATTGTAAAGCAGATGTCTTGACAAATGTCGACCGGGTATTTTTTTTATCGAGCAGTTCATTCATGCCTATAAAAGATCGCTGTGAAAATACAGACCGGAAGGCAAAAGACAACGAGCGCAGCGCTGAAAAAGGGCGGTGCTACATAAGGTCTATCTGGTGCCTGCTGATGAATTTGAATACTGATGACATTGAGGCCATCAGGCCCAGCATTTTCTGAAACCTCCAGAGCGGGACTATGAGCGTTGCGACGAAGGATTTTGTGAAGCGCTGAATGTTTGAGTCTGTTCGACTCTGACACGCAGAAAACGTGTCCAGTGTAAAAAAAAAACTAAAAAACTGAATGTGTTTTAAAGGAAGAGTGTGTCCCCTTGAGCCTTACCCTGGAGTTCGGTTCACCCTCCAACTGTGAACATTGCTGTGATGTTCTCTGTAGTCAAGAGAGAATTCTTTACTTAGATCATAACTGGCATCTTAATGTTTATTTTACATTTACCTTTAGTCATTTAGCAGACGCTTTTATCCAAAGAGACTTACAACTGAGGCCATTTTAAAAATGTCTCTTTCTCATTTGGCATATCTAAGCTGACTGCAACTCCCTGGTAGTAATCATTCCTAGAAAATGATTTGAAAACACTTATGGATCACTAATGGAGCACAAATTACTTTCGCAAATTGAATTCTTCACATCTGATGGAAATAAGTTCAAGCATATCTTGTCTTCATATCTATTTTTGATATCAGCTGAATTCAAGTCATTTTAGAGGCGCAGCGAGATTTATCCAGTTTTGTATTCCATGTCAACATTTTGGCAGTGCTGATCCAGAAAGATTTACTTGATACATTATCTCTAGCTTCATCCACTTAAAATGGAAATTCAAATCTAGAGTGTGCATTGCAGAATGAGCCTGGTTGGGCTTCCCAAATTACAGCAATCAGATTGGCTACCTCAAGTTTTTAACACAAGATTATATCTTTGTAAGAGGCACCTTGTTTCCGATGGCAGTCTGAATTGGCAAATTAAACATTTTAGATTTTTTTTAATTTTAAATTAAAAAGCTTGTTGTCCTTTTCCCCATTTCCATCACTTGTTGAACTATGCAGTACCTTTTACTATGCTTGTGGATGCTTGCATCCTCAGGTTTGAAAGGAAACATTTATATTTTAAAATTGTTCAAGGAAACTGCATAATTTTGAGCATCTTAGTAAAACTTTGACAGAAAGGTACCAGTTGCCCCACTCTTACCAAAATTGGTGGCCAGTTATATTCTCCTCAAGTTACATCAGTCAGTGTAGCGCATGAACACAATGGCCAGTTATACAATACAAAATGCAACTAGGACAGTTAACTGCGTCACTTCACAGTACTTCAGAGGTATCAGGGGTTGTTTATAAAGGAACCAAATATACTGATGGTCATGCTGTTGTTGTAGACCACAACACCTGTGGGTATAGCTTTGTTAAAATAACACTGCTCATTTGTCAATGTCTACTTTGTTATTGAACTTCAAGAATCTGTGCTTTTCTCTGACCTTGGAATTTACTCTCTGCACAATTCTGATCCAAAGTATGTGTGTTAATGGTTTATTTTACCGAAAAATAACCATCTGGGTCCTTTATCTGTGAATTCTAATGCAAAAAAGTTTTGATTTTTGATAACGGCTTAAAAATATATATTTTTTATCACTGATTTTTTATTCAGTGGTGAAGAGTACTTTAGATCCATTGTGAAACTGAAAGCATTTTTATCAGTAAATGATTTGGAAAAAGTGATTCATGCATTTATTTATTCTTAGGCTGAGATTACTGCAGACTCACTTTATCTTAGTGTGGCTAAGTCCTCTTTATCCAACCTTCAACTGGAACAAAACTCTGCTGCCAGACTCTACTGGAACTAGAAAATAGTATTTTGTCTGTTCTGGCTTCACTTCACTGGTTGCTGGTCAAATACTGTGTAATGTTTAAGGTTTTATTGTATGTGTATAAGGGGTTAATGGCCAGGCTCCATTACACATGGAAACTGGAAACGTTTCTCAGGCCTGTAAGGTCTTCAAACAGGGTGATGCTGACCATGCCAATGTCTTTGACAACATGACATCATGACTTTTGCGTCAATATACACGCCACTTTTCAGATCAAGTGGTGTGTTATACCCATTTTAGCTATTCACGTGTGCGTGTACATGCTTACGCCGTTAAATGTCCAAGCTGATTCCGCATGTATGTACATACAGCATTCATGAGGTCAGTCTGCCTTTAAAGTTAAAAGGTGGTTGTCCCTTTTCTGTTGCCTGTACACATTAGGCTATGTTGATAGTTTTGCAGTTTTTTCTCTCTGGCATTCGGATGATAATGACAGTGATATTTTATTCATGTGTTTTCCTGTCAGTTTAATGTATTTTATTGTTAATATTACCAGAGCTTTGGTCAGCAGTGGCTGTTTTGAATGTTCTTTTAAAATAAAAAGTGCTTAATTGCCTGGATGCTGACAGTCTCTTGGGTTACTAAACCCTGGCCGGCCCTTCTACACTCACTCAGTGTGTTCTTCTGAACTTCAGAAACAGAGCTGATTCAACAAGAAATAAAAAGGAGTTCTTCCAGAATCTGACAATCTATATAGTTGTCTACAGTGTGGTGTAGGCTGAATAAGATGAAGATGCAAAAGGCTTCCAATACAAACTTTTAGTATTGATAAACTCAAAAAGGTACAGACAGGCAGGATGTACACACACTAAATACGACTATAAGACTTAGTATCAATTGCGAAGAGCAAGTAACTTTGTAGGCAGGTCTGGGCACTGTTGCTATTTTACCAGTGGGATAAATGACTCTTGCGCCCTACGCAAGTTTAAAAGGGGTTGGTCTGAAATAGCTTCATTATTCATAGGTGTGGTTTGGACGTAACGTGAAATAAACCAAACAGAGCGTCATCCAACATACCCTTTAAGAGCAGGTGCGCATGTTGCATGGCGGATTGTTATTATTATGGCGGATTTACAAGGTGCGCGTAAAAAGCTGTTCACAGCCAAGGGGACAGACGTTCTTGTCAGGGCAGTGAAAATACAGAGAAGTGACGTTGTATGGGGATGGGAGTTTTTTTTCCGGTTCTTGAACGGACAAACTAATTTTTCAGATGTTCTTTTATACATATGAGTCTTGCCACTATTGGGAAAACAGGTCCGATCCGTCATTACTACAATTAGCCTGAAACGTTTGGGGTAATCTGTAAGCAAGCAATGCAAGACTTGGACCAAGGAGAGAGCTTGTAGGAACTGTTGTAGCAGCCATGAGGAACTTTGCCCAAACCCAAACTTCGCTGACTGTGGGGAAGTGACAAGAAACATTTTGTCTAAACATTCCTTAACATTTGGAGACTTTTCGGAGGAAGGGGAACAACTAGGAAAATGCTAGCTCACTTTAAAGACCTGAAGAAAACCAAAGCAGAACCTGTTAATGGAGTCGAATGGAGAAACCACATAATCTCTTGAAAAAATAGAAAACGGTTATATTATAAATGTTTCAATCTGGAGGCCCATGGTCTGCTGAATTGTCTGATGTGGACAAGAGACTTATATTTATCAGTGCCACATGATTAATTCTAGGGATGGGCATTTTTCTAAAATATTGCATTTGAATATTCGGGCTCATAAAAATCGAATATTCGAATATTCGTTTATTTAAATTATGTTTAACGAAAAAGACGTTATTTTAATTTTTTTTTACGTTTTTGTCACCATTTCTGGACAAGCTTACAATTAGGCAATACACAACAAGCTTACAATAGTAATTCAAGTTTTCTTTTAGTTGAAAACATTAAACAGTAGGCCTATGAGTAAACAAAATATATATATAAAAAAGCATTATTAAAAGCATGCTCAAGCAGCGCGAGCGGAAAAAAACCCTAATAAAGCAGATTGCGTCAGATATCGTACAGAACGTACACCTATACACACGAGTCAGCAAATGACTGAATATCATGTTTATATTGTTTCACGTTTATGTTGAGAAAAACAATATCTAACATTACATGCAGGGGCGGCGCGACGCCAGCACTTTATATGCTCGAGTGAGAGAAGATGCCGCATTGACAGACGTTTCAGAGAACGGTGTTTCTAACAGCACTTTGCATTTTCTGTTCTTAAACCGGTCTCCCCAACGAAACTTAAAATAAGTGTGTCTCAAAATCATTTTGCTATTAGATAAGTTAACATCTTTGATCACGCGGGTTCCAGCTGCGCTTACCTGCAGTTGTGATGCAGTGATGAACAGCTGTCTTTCCTCACTCGACTGTTTGGATTTCATGTGATTTCTCATGGTGATGATATCATAACTCAGATTAATTAGTTAATTTGATCAAAAGTCATTCCGTTTAGTAAGATCCTTTTCAAGTAATGTTTATTCCCAACTTCACGAGGCAGACTACACCATTATGTGATCAAATACAGACAACTTGTTAACACACTCCACAGCGCCATCCAGTGCATTTAATTGTAACTGCGAGTTAGTTCTAGGATTTATCATGGACTCACTGCATTTACGGCCAAAAAAGCAACGTATTCAAAATTCGAATAGTATTTTATTTTTCTGAATAATAATTACATATCAAATATTCGAAAATTTGAATATTGTGCACATCCCTAATTAATTCATGACCATCTCCAGCAATTAGTGACATAGAACTTGAGTGGCCTAACTTATTTACTAAAAGAGGCCAGTGCAATCATCTTGAAACTCTTACATGGACTGACATAAGCAGTCCGCTTTGTGAATGCCTGATTAGCAAAAGCAAAAGGATTGTGAACTAATTTCAAAAATGTCTTGTGTTACCTGTGTAACCAATGTTCTCCTAATAAGGAATGAGATACTACGTTTTCTGCCAAGCTCCTCGCGCTCCTATATATCGATATACCTCACATGCCAGGCTAAGCAGTGCGAGATCTGGTTTAAGGAACTCTCTCTTCTTTTTAGAGCAAACGAAATTCAAACAAGACCAAAGCGACCAGTTCATGCGAAAATAATCCGGTAACCAGGAGCCGCATCCAAATCCAGATTTTAAAACTTGATAAAATGGGCAGAGGGACCAACCTGCCACTGCCGCCACACAAATATCCGGCACTCCTAGGAGCCTGGGAAGCCACGACACTCCTGAGAGTGAAACCCTTGCACCCAGAGATACACACAGTGAGCACTTACTGTACGCCAGAGATACACACAGTGAGCTCTTATTCCCAGAGATACACATAGTGAGCTCTTACGCCCAGAGATACACATTGGTCATTGCACACTGAGTCCGAAATTTTCGTATGCGTTTTGTCAGTCTAAAAATTCGTCACCCACAGAAATCTGTCACGTTCGTGTCTGTTTTGGACTTCTGTTTTCATTATTAGTCACATGTCTTTTGCTTTCCCGCCACTCATCTGTTTCCATGCCAACTGCCATTAGTTCATCTTCATCCGTATCACCTTGTTAGTTTTGATTTGTGCATGTATTTAGTTTGCTTCTGTTCAGTCAGTCCTTGTCAGTTCTTGTATGTTATGTTCTGCGTGTTTTCTGCAGAGGCGGACAGAGTACACAGCTTTATTACTTGAGTAAAAGTACAGATACCCCTTGCTAAATTTTACTCAAGTACAAGTAAAAGTACTACAGTCAGATGTCTACTTGAGTAAAAGTACTGAAGTACGTGTTTTTAAAAGTACTTGAGTATCAAGAGTACAAGGGTACATTTTCTAAATATTGCAATACTACTGCCACAGTGCTTACATTTATGAACAGAAACATCCTACATGGCCTTATGAAAAATGTTAATGTCAATACCTTGGAGAATGTAAAAGGAATTTAAAGTAAAATCAAGTCATATTCATATTCATTCTAAGGTAATAAAAACATTACGGTTTATTAAGTAAGTTCTTTATACACCACTGAAAACATAGTTCATATTGTCATATTGTATTTCTGTTAATAGATACTCAACTTTTTTACACATTGCACCTTTAACATTTAAGAAAATTTCAGAATATTCAGAAAATTGAAATAGTCTGGCGAGGTGGGGCCACTGGTCGGCACATTCCCGGGATAGACCTGCTGCGTCTTCATCCATTGTTTCGTCTCTTATCTAAATCTGACCATGGAGTTGACTTTGGCGAAAAGCTGAAGGTGACTGCTGATAGGCTGTCCCAATCAGTGGCGCCTGCACAATCCAATCACGTTTGAGAGCGAAACAACAAATGGGCTTTATGCACAGCTCCACTACTTCCTGAACTTCAGCCAGCTTCTTGTTTCCTGTCTGCCATTATTGGACACATTGATTAATTCAGGTGTGTCTGATTATTGTTGCCGTGACTACTGAGGTCAAGCACACCTGAATTAATCAAATTGTCCAATAATGGCAGACAGGAAACAAGGAGCTGGCTGAAGTTCAGGAAGTAGTGCAGCTGTGCATAGAGCCTATTGAGGGTTCCTGAGATTTTTCTTATTTCCATTTTTTTTATGTAGTTACTTTTTACTCACGGTTATGAATAGAAATGTAGTGGAGTAAAGAGTACATTATTTTCTCTCAAATGTACTTGAGTAAAGTCATGAGTACTCCCCAAAAATGATACTCGAGTAGAGTCAGATCCTCAAAATTGTACTTAATAAGTACTGTACTCAAGTAAATGTACTCCAATACTGTCCGGCTCTGGTTTGCTGAGTGTACCCTCTGCCTGCCTGTACCTGTTCGATTTTGAGTAAACCTTTGCGTCTGCCTGTCTTTATCTACACCACAACCGTGACAGAAGCACACGAACCGCCCAAGATGGACGATGGGGTCAAGTTGATCTGTCCTGGCTCAGGAGAGCCAAAGTTTTTTCTTTTGCCCGGGACTTTTGTTATATAGCGGTCACCAGTGACTTAGGAAACAAAGCCCTGTGCACATTGTTCCGGATCGGGTCCACATTCTACCAGCCCATGGACCTCCCAGACACCACCCGGTCTCAGAATGGAGGGCGACTGTCATCTGGTGTCTGTACGAGTGTGTGAGCTCTCGATCAGGAACAAAGCTGGCCTCAGCGGGTCCCTTGCTTCGAGACCGTCCAGCCGAAGACCGTCAGAGCCCAAGCCCCAGGAGCCAGAGCTCGCTGACCTTGTGCCAGAGCCTGCTGATCCAGCGCCATAGACCGCTTCATCCAGCGCTAGAGGCCGAATTCCCTCCCAGCCTCCCTCTCCCACCTCCTCCTAACCATCACGTTTTGACCTTTCCTCCACCACTGCCTGGCAGCCCCAATGCTCCCCCGGAGTGCTTCGAGGAGGTGCAGTCGCTGTGGGTCTGCCTGCCACCAACGCCATCAGGATCAGGGGATCCCCGGACTCCTCCTTGGACCTCCTCTACCTGGACTCTGCCTCAGCCTTCTGGTCCATTACCTCCACCGTGGCTTTTACTTCCCTCACCTCCGCCGTGGCCCTTTAGCCCACCAGCTTCTCTGGGCTTCTCAGCTTCTCATCCCTCCGGTTCCCCCTTGGTCCTTCATCGATCCGCCCTCGCCCTGGGACTACCCTCCTCTGGCTTTGCCTCATCACTCTGTCCTTCTGGCTCAGTTGGGCTCTTCTCTCCCTCCGGCTCCAACTTGGACCTCGGTCGCTTCGGGATCCTCATCTTGGCCTCGGTCGCCGGAGCCGTCAGTTTCACCAGTCCTTTGACATCGCCCTGTTTTTTCAGTTCTACGGCTCCACCCGGGTCTCCTCGATCATCTGCTTCGCCTCCATCAGTCGGTTCCCTGGAGTCGTCAGCCCGCCTCCATGGCTCCTCCGTCCTCTCCGCCGTGGTCGCCTGAAGGGTTTGCTCAACCTGCTCCGCCCTGGCCACAGCCTCAGCCTGCTCCGCCCTAGCCACGGCCTCAGCCTGCTCCGCCCTGGCCACACCTTCAGCCTGCTCCGCCCAGGGTCTTTCTTCAGCGTGAGGTCGCGCCTTCCGGAGGGGGGAGTAATGTCACGTTCGTGTCTGTTTTGGTCTTCTGTTTTCATTATTAGTCACATGTCTTTTGCTTTCCCGCCACTCATCTGTTTCCATGCAAACCGTCATTAGTTTCATCTTCATCACCTGTGTCTAGTAATCATCTTCCCCGTATCACCTTGTTAGGTTTGATTTGTGCATGTATTTAGTTTGCTTCTGTTCAGACAGTCCTTGTCGGTTCTTGTATGTTATGTTATCGTGTTTGGTGAGTGTACCCTCTGCCTCTACCTGTTTGATTTTAATAAGAAAACCTTTGCATTGGAGCTTTTTCCGTCTGCCTGTCTTTATCTACACCACAACCGATGCGTATTCATTAAACCTTTGTGGAGCAAAATGCACAAAAATACAAAATGGATTCGTCACGCAGTGAGGATGATTTTGTTGCCCTCTCTCTTATTGAAAAGAGAAGAGAGAGAAATTATTTGGTCAATCCAATCCTGAAATTGTGCTTCCTTATAGTTCCACTTCCAACTATTATTCCTTATAATTTGCAAATGTATCCCGAGATATTCATAATTTACTTCAAAATATCAGTGGAACAGTTTGATGCTTTGCTAGCGATTCTGGAGCCACATATTAAAAAGAAGACCACCAATTTCCGTGAACCAATTGATCCTGACCTGAACAGAGACTGCAGTATGTCTAAGGTCTGGCACACACACACACGCGCGCACACACACACAGGCACATGCGCGGCCGGGCGGAAGCGCTGGGCAGACAGAACAGCTGTATAGGCTACAGGTTGTATTGTACCCAAATAATACATTAGTTATCGAATTGGCTGCTCAATCACACCTTAATCGATCCGAAATTTCAGGGGTGGTTTTCTTTTCTAATTTAATCGAGAGAACATATAAACACTTGATCAAATTGAAAACCGAAACTGAAAGGACTGCTCATGTGCGGAACGAGCTCCCACCAGTCTTGAATTGTCCAAAAACCTCTCAAAATGCTGGCTGTGGATGTGAAAACGCAGAAAATCGAACCGGATCTGATTAATTTCTATGACGGACAAAAGTTTTGGAGGTGGTGTGCAAGCGTGATTACATTTTTTTTTTCTGTGCTGAAAATTTTGGATGCGAATTGTGCGAAATCAGTGTGCAATGGCCTTTTTCTTCCAGAGATATATGTAGAGCTCTTATGCCCAGAGATACACATAGTGAGCTCTTACACCCAGAGATCACTTTTACACAGTGATAATAGGATGATGATGATGATGAACAGCTGTGATTGTGACGGGGTGACTAAAAAATGGAACCTTGTTTGTGGAAATTGTGGGTGAACTGCGAGGATGCAGTTGATTTCTTTTGAAGAGACAGCTAGGAAATGGCCAGCGAGCTTGTAATGTGACCTGCTCTGAAGACATCAATTCGGGGAAGAAGAGGAGCGCTGTGGATGTGATATTGCAGTGCAGTGAGTTTACGTCTGTCATAGAGATTCTGTTCGCCGAAGCTGCCGTCGGGTGCCCGCATGCTTTTTGATTGGAGAGGTGTGTGAGTGCATTGCTGGTCACTTTAATCACGTGTGCTGTTGAGTGTTTTACAGTGGATGCACGAGTGAGGGAGAAGAAGCTGCAGCTGGTGCAGTATCTGAACGAACAGATCCTCAATGAAATCGTATTCTTTGCTTTTGTCACCTGAGTCAGTGAAGTGAAACACATCTCCGCGGCTGCATCCGGCGCTGTATCGAGGTAGAAAGAGTGAGCATACTGATCCCATAGTGACCCACCCTGCCCACCAGTCTATGCTGAAGTCTCGCTGGCCTAGCGACTCCAATCCCCACTGCTGTCATCCAGGCCAGACTTGTCGACACAGGAGGAGTGGTTGGCCTGTTCTTTCTCTTTGAGATTGCCTTTTAAAGCTGCAGTAGGTAACATTTTCGTAAACAAATATTTTTTTTTTTACATATTTGTTCAAACTGTCATTATGTTCTGACGGTAGACTACGAAACAGATAATCTCTGAAAAAATCAAGCTCCTCTGGCTCCTCTCAGTGGTCCTATTGCAATTTGCAGAAATACACCACTCCTGGTCAGAAACAACCAATCAGAGCCAGGAGGAGTGTCTCAGCAGTGTCAATCAGGCTTGTGTACGTGCTGACCACACCCCTCTCTTACACAGCGCGCCGTCATTCATACCAACTCAAGATTGCCAGAGTGCTGCAGTGCAGCTGTGCTAATGGCAAAGAAACAACCTAAACTGCCAATTTCTCGAGTGGCACCTGCTGATAAAACAAAGATGGGTAAAAGAAAGAAAATTATGACGATGAACAAGCGAAAAGAAAGAATTAGACAGAGCCCATTGACTCGGTGTCAAAACTAGCTGCGTTACATGTGGATAAAATGTCGTGCACTATGCAAAACAACAATTGAAACCTGCTAATTCACTGGCTTGTCATGTTGCTGAAATAATATTGTGGCGAGCAGGGCGAAGCCGAGGGACAGGGACATGAGAGTGGTGCGAGGCCGATGGCGTGAGTGATTATGAATGACACCTGTGAGTAGGGATGGGAATCGAAACCGGTTCTTCTTCAGAACCGGTGCCTTGTGAAATCGACTCCTTGGAACCGCTAGCTTGCCTGCTTAACGATTCCGCTTATCGGTTCCGCTTGTTGTAAATGCGTCATGGCGTCACACACACACGCGATGTTGTTTTGATTCAGAACGCGGCAAAATGGCTTCAAGGCAGAGGCGGTTCGTTCGGTTCATTTTTCCTGCCGACCAACATTATTCAAATGTAGGCGCTTGCCAAGCGCGTTCATAGTGTGGCGTGACCACAACTTTGCCCTACATCAATGGCAAATTTAATGTAAACGGAACGAAACTGAGCTACTCGTTATTGTGTGGTTGTTTGGATGACGGACCGTTCATCAGTTTGGACCAAAGCAGCGCAAGCCGATGTTCATCATCAGCACTGTTACTACACCGGCAAATCCAGTAAAGAAAACATTTGAATTCGCCACTGAAGTAATAACATCGCTGCGAGATCTAGTGAGAAACATTCACATTTCTCCGTTATTAACGGACCAAACAGCGCTGACGTGGAAACCAGGAAGAAACATTGTGACATGAATGAACTCTCCAGTGTCCACAAATCAACATCACCAAGGATTTACTGTATAACACTACTATCTGTAAGTTTGACAGGAATAGTAGGCTATAATGCTTTCAAATAACATCACGTCGGTTGTATTTTGACATTATGAATACAATTGCTGCCCTCAAATGTTAATCTAAACTAAAATAAACCTTTGTTTATAACTACTACAATATTACATTTCATTTTGTCCAAGGAGCTGTTTTGTTTTATATGCTCCCAAGAAAAGTCAAGTATAGTTCCATCATTGCTCAAAGTTAAAAAATATCATACTTTATGATGTTAGTTTTCATAATTTGTGTATACTCTGTGCTTCTGATCAGATATTAAAGCAAGTTCAAACAAACAAACAAATTTGTACTTATTCCCTCACCTCAATGAGAATCGATAAGAGAATCAGATAAGGAATCGGATTGAAAAGCAATATCGATAATGGAATCGGAATCATTAAATTCTTATCAATTCCCATCCCTACCTGTGAGACGCACCGGCTTTGCATCTCTCACGGAGGAGCGGAGGCATAAAGGAGGAGCAACCACAGTGGAGAGAGGAACAGACCTGATTTTACGTTGTGATTTTATGTTCTGTTTTGTGTGTTGTCCGTGAGTGGCTGCTGGGTTATACTTTAATTTTGTATTTGTTTATTTATTATTAAACGTTGAACGTTTGCCGGTTCCCACCTCCTTTTTCCCATAACAACTGAAGCCTGTTACAAGCAAAAGTTCTTTAGCATTAGGCGTACATATCACTAGAATAATTATTTGAATTCTTTTACATAGTTATGTTATCTTTATATTATCTTACTGGCTATTTATAACTTATAGAAAGGGTACAACGGTATACATGTACATGACATGTATTGCAAAATACGTAATGATTTGAGGACCAAGTTTATCAAAGTATCAAAGTCCAAGGATGGGCAGGCCTTAGTCGTCATTGTTGATGCTTTTTCCCTACTAGTGAATGTGCCATAACTGGTTATCCGCCGTCATTGGTGTCCCTGCTTACCAGCCTGCACGTTCACGGCAGGCTCCGCTATGGGGAGGAGCTTTGGATGGAGGGCTGTAGCGCAGCAGAGAGCAGGGGGTGGGTCCTGTAAGTTGTGCTTGTTCAAATTTTCAGGCTAACATTCATTTCACAAATGCTCCGTTTGCAGTGCGTATGCGGTCGTATTTTTCCGTACCCATGTTAACTGGTTAGAGCTTTTACACTGCACGTGGGTGCGGTCCCTTCGAATCCAGTTGCGGTGCGTATACAGCAGTGTAGAGATCGTTTCCCAGAATTGTTATTTGTTCTTTTTTAGAAATCTACATGAATGCAAAAGTGCATTTCTATGAACTTGACATATACTTTAAACTGCAAACAAATATGATCACGAGCTGATCATTCTCTACAGTTTTTCAGTTACCCAGCACCGAACCTTCAGTTGGTGAGCTGTGCCACACAAGACAGAACAAACAGCTAGGCAGCTATAATAATGTATGCATTTCATGTATTTTTATCCTTGATGAACTGCTTTGTGATGAACCAGCATGAGGAGCACACAGATGAACTGAATCAGGTTCACACATTAGAAGAGCTTTAATCTGACTCCCATCTGCCCTCGCTGCTCTCGTAAACTCTTAAGAATCAGGCAGTTTGCACTCCTCTATTCGACATGATGGCCATCCTCAGTCTGTTTCAGACATCTGATGCCACAGCACTCACGGTCCATCAGTGGTGACTCAGTCGGGGTTCCGGTGTGCGGATGAGAACACTGTGTGCCGGTATAACCTTCAGAGTCACTGAACATGTAATGTTCTGGTCTGCCGCCTTTGCTTTTAACACAAATCAGACCGCTGCCATCATTGACTCCCTGAAGGGCATCTGATGTCAAGAAATTGCTAAAAGAACATCAGAATGTCATTTTTTTTCTCTTGGGTCACACTTTTTGACCTTAAATACCCCATAAAATCAAAACAAAAGTGCCGTGGCTTGTAGTCCCTATATGTTATATCTTCAAGACACAGGGACATTGGTGCCTCATCTTGTTTGCATTGCTAAAGAAGCTTGTTCCCGCCACTGAATAAAACATTTGAAAAGATAATTGTGACTTTTTAAACTCACAATTGGGAGTTTACATTTCGCAATTCTGACTCTATTTCTCAGAATTATGAGATAAAAACTGGCTTTTCTAAGGAAAAAAGTCAGAATTGCAAGATGTAAACTTACCTTTTTAATTTCTTATTATGTGGCGGAGACAAGCTTAAAACCACCTGCAATTGATGTTGATACACTGACACTGAATCAGTTTTTCCAGAAACGTTGTTTGAAATGAAGTGAATATAATGATGCCTTGATGCATAAACAGCTTTTGTGTGTAAATGGTTTGTAATGTAATCATTTGAATGCCTGGGTGCAAATCTTCAACACGTTTGGCATTATAAATGTTTATTCAAAATGTACATGATCAAAACTTTTCAATGAAAAAAAGGTATATTTTTACAGGTTTGAAGCAATCAGGCTGTGTTCTGATGGTGAGTATTATTTATTTATAAAAGCGTATTTGTAACATTACATGTAATATGAAGAATTGGTTTACAACAAGCCAAATCTTGTTAAAATGAACTGGAAAGGTCTATTGCAGACTGCATCTGTCACTTCACTTTCATTGGCTCTCTTGACCTTTCCAAAATGGCAAAAGCACAGTACGTCACAGTAATCAACCACAGTTGCTAATACCGTACCGTAATATTACATTCTCTGCTACCTGTCACAGACCAGCAATGCTTAACAGCAATTCCTGATTATATATAAAAACTGGAAAAAAAATTGCACCTGAAAATATATTTTTCCAATGAGCATATGTTTTCCGAAGAAAACTCAGTAATGTGAACTATCCTAAAATTAGTCAAGCTATACATTCTTTCAAGAGCATAAAATGTCCACATTACATATGTAGTTGGCTTATTTGTGTCTATTTTAACTCCAATCCTCATGATGTAGCACACTCTATGAGAAGTACGATTTTTTTATGCGAGTAGATACTGCATTCAAAGACGTGAAAGAACTATTACATTAATTTCTACAAAATAACAATGTAACTTAATTGACTTCTTTTATCAGTAGTAACATAATTAAGGTACAAAACTGGACAAAATAAGATGCTGGAGATTCACTTTTTAATGAACAGGAGCCAAATACAAAAAAAAAATTCATAAGGCTAAAAGTTGTTCCTAATGTAGAAATTTGGAAGCAACTTTAAAAAAAAATTGGGTAGTGTCTTTCATAATTTTAAGACTTATTCACAAAGCATTTAAACATTTTAATAACGCTAAAAGTATCTCCTAAACTGCTTAAAAGTCATGCTGAAGACTCCTTGTGATTTCTGACTAAAACAAAACAATGTCTAAAAGCTGCTTTATGACAAGGTGTACAGCAAAAAAGCTAAAAACCCAGAAATATGTTTTTATGCTTGAAAAATTAGCGTTTAAGGACACAGAAGTGGATACAGGCAATTGAGAGAGACAGCAATGTCATATTACTCTCAGAACTAACTTACGCCCACTGAGGGAACATACTCGTCAACAGGATAGCTTAGCTTACAGAAATATAATTTTTAAAACTGACATTTAGATTTTTAACTTACCAGTGACAAAATGTTTCTGTCACGACACACACGCGGGGAATAGAAATCCAAAAGCAGTCCAGGCAAAGGTCAAAATCTAAAAAGGCAATCCAAAAACCTAAAGGACAAACACTAGAAACAGGCTTGAAACAACGGAAGTGGGGGACAACAGACAAGAACTCCGTGACAAAACACTGAAACAGACAGGGTATGTATACACAAGTGCTAACAGGAAGACGAGAAACCGCTGTAAGGCAATGAACAATCAGTGATGGCCAGGATAAAGGGGTTTGTAGTGAGAGCACCGTGAAAACTGAGGATCTCTAGTGTTTAACCCACGAAACAACCAAACATTATGACATAACCCCCCTCTATGGAGCGGCTACCAGACGCAGTTTATAAGGTGGCGGTGCGTAGCAGATCCAGGGCCAGGGCCGAGCAGACGACCCTCGGGCGGCCAGGGCAGAGCAGAACCTTCAGGCAGTAATGGTAGAGGAACAAGTTCAGGAACAGGCACCAGCTCGGGAACAGACACCAGCTTGGGAACAGACAGAGGAACAGTCTCAAGATCAACAAACGTAACCTGAGCATTCTCTGGATCGACAGACGTGACCCCAGTCTCTGGATCGGCCAATATAGACTGAAAAGTCTCTGGGTCAACAGACGTGACGTGAACCGTCTCTGGGTCAACCAGCTTGACCTGAACAGTCTCTGGGTCTGCAGACTGACTTGAAACGTCCCTGGGTCAACAGGCGTGACGTGAACCGTCTCTGGGTCAATCAGCTTGACCTGAACAGTCTCTGGGTCTGCAGACGCTGACTTGAACCATCTCTGGGTCAACCAGCTTGACATGAACAGTCTCTGGGTCAACAGACGTGCACATGAATCGTCTCTGGGTCAACAGGCGTGATGTGAACCATCTCTGGGTCAACCAGTTCCACATGAACAGTCTCTGGATCTGTAGGACGTGACATGAACAGTCTCTGGGTCAACGTGAACAGTCTCTGAATCGGCAGGTGTGACGTGAACAAGGTCAGGATCAGCATAACTCACCTGCTTCCTCCATGCCTGCAGAATTGCCACTACATAAAAAAGAAACATAGCCCTCCTGGCCATGGCAGGACTTGATGATGGGGAGTTCTGGGACAATCCGCTGTCTTCCCGGAGTCGTCCACGAACAATCCGCTGTCTCTCCTCGAGGTCGTCCCATGACAATCCCGGTGTCTTCCTGGAGACCGTCCACGAACAGTCCACTGTCTTTGTTCGTGGACGACCTCCAGGGAGACAGCGGACTGTTTGTGGACGACCTCCAGGGAGACAGCAGATTGTTCGTGAGACAGCCTCCAGGGAGACAGCGGATTGTTCGTGGACGACCTCCAGGGAGAGAGCGGACTATCGTGGACAACCTCCAGGGAGACAGCGGACTGTTTGCGGACGACCTCCAGGAAGACAGCGGACTGTTCCGTGGATGACCTCCAGGGAGACAGCGGATTGTTTGTGGACGACCTCCAGGGAGACAGCAAATTGTTCATGGATGACCTCCAGGGAGACAGCGGACTGTTCGTGGACGAATCTCCAGGAAGACAGCGGACTTTTCTGTACGGACCTCCCAGGAAGACAGCGGACTGTTCTGGGCGACCTCCAGGAAGACAGCTGGACTGTTTCGGGGGTGACCTCCAGGGAGACAGCGGACTGTTCAGGGACGACCTCTAGGGAGACAGCGGACTGTTCGGGGACGACCTCCAGGGAGACAGCGGACTGTTCGGGGAACGACCTTCAGGGAGACAGCAGACTGTTCAGGGACAACCTCCAGGGAGACAGCAGGCTGTTCAGGGACGACCTCCAGAGAGACAGCAGGCTGTTCAGGGACAACCTCCAGGGAGACAGCGGACTGTTCAGGGACGACCTCCAGGGAGACAGCGGACTGTTCAGAGACAACCTCCAGGGAGACAGCGGACTGTTCAGGGACGACCTCTCAGAAAGACAGCCGGCTGTTCAGGGACGACCTCCAAAAGACAGCCGGCTGTTCAGGGACAACCTCCAGGGAGACAGCGGACTGTTCAGGGACGACCTTCAGGGAGACAGCGGACTGTTCAGGGACGACCTCCAGGGAGACAGCGGACTGTTCAGGGATGACCTCCAGGGAGACAGCGGACTGTTCAGGGACAACCTCCAGGGAGACAGCGGACTGTTCAGGGACGACCTCCAGGGGAGACAGCCGGCTGTTCAGTGACGACCTCCAGGGAGACAGCAGGCTGTTCAGGGACGACCTCCAGGGAGACAGCGGACTGTTCAGGGACGACCTCCAGGGAGACAGCGGACTGTTCAGGGATGACCTCCAGGGAGACAGCGGACTGTTCAGGGACAACCTCCAGGGAGACAGCGGACTGTTCAGGGACGACCTCCAGGGAGACAGCCGGCTGTTCAGGGACAATCTCCAGGGAGACAGCGGACTGATCAGGGACGACCTCCAGGGAGACAGCGGACTGTTCAGGGACGACCTCCAGAAAGACAGCAGGCTGATCAGGGACGACCTCCGGGGAGACAGCGGACTGTTCAGGGATGACCTCCAGAAAGACAGCAGGCTGATCAGGGATGACCTCCAGGGAGACAGCAGGCTGTTCGGGACGACCTCCAGAGGAGACAGCAGGCTGTTCGGGGATGACCTCCAGGGAGACAACAGCTGTCAGGACGTTAGGAGTACTAACTATCAGGATCCCACAATTTACTTATTCTTCCAGCCGATGCTTCATTTCTTGTTGCCTGTATCCACTTTTGTCTCCTTAAAGGCTTTTACAGTTCGGTAGCTTATAAAAACATAGCTTTAGGTTTTTTAGCTTTTTGCTGTACAACCTGGTAGCTTTCAGACATTATGTTTTTTATGAACCAGTGGATTGAAAAAAAAATCTACTCAAAAGCAAAAGAACAGTTTGGCCAGATGGCGGACAAGCAGCTATATTCATACTAATAGACAAATCTCAAATTCATGGGTCTCTGGTTGTCTATAATAATGTTTGACTGGAGAAAAATCGTTTCACTCTTCAATGGGTCTTTAGAATCAAGGTCAGTTAGAGGTTGATCTAGCTTTACTGACTCTATGGCATGTTCTTGCAGCCTTACCAAACACACTGTGGTCAAAGTAATCTTTTGATTAGAATAACAATGAAGCAACAAGCATGCATGTTGCCAAGGCAACTGTACTTTTAAAGTAGCTCATATCATTTTAATACAGAGCCCTCAGAAAATTGCTCCCATCATTTTGCATCAAAAAAGTTTTGTATATAAGCTCTGGCAGGCATGAAACAAACTAAACAATCAGCTAAATTAAAGGCTATTTCTAAAAATATCTATACTTGAGTCACAGGAAGAAGAGTAACTTTGATGTGCAAAAGCTTTCATCAGTGGTGAGGCTGGAAACTGAAATTCTACAGTATCAGAGATGAGACAGAACTGTGTTTTACCCTGTGTGACTAACACGGCCCGTTCTTGCAAGGCCATCTGAATTAGCTTGAATTTTGTCAATGGTTTTATGGCTGAGAGAATAAAAAAACATTTACATTTAGAAGTTGCTCTGTCAACTCAGAGATGTTAATTAAAAGCTTGTTTTCTGAGTTAATGTTTGTAGCTCTTTTATTCCATTTAGGCGAAATAGAAAATGAAACTAATAAGTCAATTGTTGATAAGAGTATAACACTATAAAACGAATGTGGACAGCACAGCTCAGATAATTTGGTCTTGCAAGAGTATGAACATTTTTTGTAATCCATTCTGGAATCTGACAAACCTCAAAACTAAGCACATTTTGAGACATTAATGAGATAAAACTGTAATGGAGCTTCTAGTTAGATTAAAAGAGCATAAGTCTTCATTTGCTCTCCGCTGATTCTCAGATATTAAAGCTTGATGACACTATGTTAAGGTGAAGTTGTTACAGTGTAATTGCATAAATACGCACTGAGTAATATTACTTTACTACATGCACTTACTGTAGTGTTGAGGTTAGGTTTAGGGTTAAAAGTGTTACCTTATGGTCATCTTGTTTGTGATCTATTTTCCTTGAGCAACATGGCCATTAAGTGAACTATATTTATAGCAATGTCCCATGAACCTTTAGAAATAATTAAAATAGGCTGATTTTGTTTTCAAGTAAACATTTTATTTTCAATGTTGAAAATAGTTTTGTGGAAAATGCTGATTCATTTCCATTCAAACGTTTGGAGAAATTTGCTAAAAAAAAAAAAAAAAAAAAAACGTTATAAGTTAATACATAAACTGAGTATTGCGGTATACATATATGTCTTTAAATATATGCTACTAAACTTTAATTGAATGTTTTACTTGACAGGAATGTTGAAGCCATCTTTCATTCTGAGAGGTTCTGATCCTTGAAAGGCTCTCTGTTAGTTTGTAAGAGCTTTCAGTCAAGGTTAAATCAATGTTCCCTGCACACTGTGTGGGTTCTCTGCACATCTTAAGGGCTCCTATGATACAATTACATTTACCCACACACTTGGTCAATGACCAATATAATGTTTGCAAAAGCACTGCCTGGCAAGTACTCCTTTGCAATACATTAAGAACTTGAACACTATTCATATGTTCTAGTGAATAAACGCTATGAGTAATACAACTAACAGCAGAAAGGGCCTTGCATGCAACACTCAAACACTCAGTGCAGTTGCACTTGGAGTAATGTGAGTTCACTGGTCCGCATCCTTTCCAGAGGCTGTAACTATGTCTTTAACATTAGGGGAGCCTTTTATTTGTGTATGCAGTACGAGCTGCTTAATCTATGCCACTAAGTTCCTTATCGATGTGGTTCACTCATATTGCAGTGTAGAAATGGTATGGGAAAATCCTTTTTCCTCCAAAATACTGAGGCGTGAAAAAAACTGCACCAACCTACTGTACTGGCGCTGCAGCCCACCAAAATGTGACGGAGCTACCCTGCATGCTTCTGACGAGCACAGTGAGTGCGTGTCCTGTCTGGGGAAAGCCCATGCAGAAGCCCTGAATTATCTAGACAAACTGCTCTCACTGCGAGAGAATGAGTCTCGCCTATCTCCCCTCACAGATTGCTTTCTTTCTTTCTTCGGCCAGACCACCTCCTGAAGTGGTTAGAGAGATCTGATTCAAATTACGAATGCATTTCAGAGAGTTGGTCCTCACTGCGGAACATGAAATCCATTGGGAGGAGTCGGATCCAGATCCAACTCATCCACCTTACATACACCTAAACCTACCCAACTCCGCCCCCTGATCCCTAAACCTAACCCATAATTCTACCCATCTCCACTCCTTGGATCGTGATCCAGCTCCTCCCCGTGGATTCTCAGGTGCTGCATTGAGGTGCTACTGATTTCGGAGGGCATTTACACCTGGTATTTCAATGCATTCTCAGATTCTCCTAGGGCGTCATATAGTGATGCTTTTGACAATGCGTATACATTCAATGCACATGGCACCCTTTAGCGTCAATATAACATGCTTTGTTTTAATGGTAGGTTTACGTCTGGGGGTAGGGTTAGTCCACTAGGTGCCTTCTGGCCCATGTATATCTGCGTTCTCATATTGACACTAAAGGGTGCCATGTGTGTTGGATGTATATGCATTGTCAAAAGCATCAGTAGTATGACGCCTTGGGGATGAGAACGGGCTGGGTATTTTCATGATAACGCTGGATCCTGAGCCACATGGCTAAGCCCCACTGCTCCAAAAGGGTTGAGTTTGCCTCAGAACCCCCTGTTCAGTTCTGGGCATTGGAGACGATGTGTTTGTTGCAAGCTATTTATTTTGAATGGTCATGCAACATGCGACATAAATTGCAATATACACTCACCGGCCACTTTATTAGGTACCCCATGCTAGTAACGGGTTGGACCCCCTTTTGCCTTCAGAACTGCCTCAATTCTTCGTGGCATAGATTCAACAAGGTGCTGGAAGCATTCCTCAGGGAGTTTGGTCCATATTGACATGATGGCATCACACAGTTGCCGCAGATTTGTCGGCTGCACATCCATGATGCGATTCTCCCGTTCCACCACATCCCAAAGATGCTCTATTGGATTGAGATCTGGTGACTGTGGAGGCCATTTGAGTACAGCGAACTCATTGTCATGTTCAAGAAGCCAGTCTGTGATGATTCAAGCTTTATGACATGGCGCATTATCCTGCTGAAAGTAGCCATCAGAAGTTGGGTACATTGTGGTCATAAAGGGATGGACATGGTCAGCAACAATACTCAGGTAGGCTGTGGCGTTGCAACGATGCTCAATTGGTACCAAGGGGCCCAAAGAGTGCCAAGAAAATATTCCCCACACCATGACACCACCACCACCAGCCTGAACTGTTGATACAAGGCAGGATCGATCCATGCTTTCATGTTGTAGACGCCAAATTCTGACCCTACCATCCGAATGTCGCAGCAGAAATCGAGACTCATCAGACCAGGCAACGTTTTTCCAATCTTCTATTGTCCAATTTCGATGAGCTTGTGCAAATTGTAGCCTCAGTTTCCTGTTCTTAGCTGAAAGGAGTGGCACCCGGTGTGGTCTTCTGCTGCTGTAGCCCATCTGCCTCAAAGTTTGACGTACTGTGCGTTCAGAGATGCTCTTCTGCCCACCTTGGTTGTAACGGGTGGTTATTTGAGTCACTGTTGCCCTTCTATCAGCTCGAACCAGTCTGGCCATTCTCCTCTGACCTCTGGCATCAACAAGGCTTTTCCGCCCACAGAACTGCCACTCACTGGATGTTTTTTCTTTTTCGGACCATTCTCTGTAAACCCTAGAGATGGTTGTGCGTGAAAATCCCAGTAGATTAGCAGTTTCTGAAAATACTCAGACCAGCCCTTCTGGCACCAACAATCATGCCACGTTCAAAGTCACTCAAATCACCTTTCTTCCCCATACTGATGCTCGGTTTGAACTGCAGGAGATTGTCTTGACCATGTCTACATGCCTAAATGCACTGAGTTGCCGCCATGTGATTGGCTGCTTATGCCTTGTTCACACTACATGATTTTAAAACGTTGGTCTGAACTGTGCGTTTCACACTACATGACTTGGTCTCAGTGAAATCAGAGTGTTCAAGTTGTTGAGCTGTTCACACCACACAACACAACGTGATTGATCCACAACAGGATGTAACTCACTACACGAGCTGACAACGCGCTGCATGGAGGTACACCCACGATCGGATGATAAGAGCAAGCTGTTTCAGTACTATGATACAGTTTAAATCCTGAAAATAATCAAATAAATAACGAGTTGACAGCAACTCTGTCACCCAACGATTCTATCTTGTCTACAAACCACGTTTTGTCACAAAAACACACAATAAAACGAACCAGAAATGACGCTGAAACAGCACGTGCGCTTTTTTGCGCGACGATCGTCTGCTCTGTAGGGAAAAAATGCAAAAAAATAAATTAAAACTAAGATTTACCTGGTGTCCTCATCCCATGCGTTGCCATGATTGGCTGTACTCATGACATCACTGAGGTTGAGTCGCGCGACGGCTCTGCATATCTAGCAGGCTAGATGTTTTTCTGGGCTCAGCGACGCGTCTGCGAGCGTTTTTGCTGCGTTGTTGGCTCTTTCATACTAACAGATTGGCGAGCATTCATCGTCCGCTCAACCGCCCGCGATTCGCATGCGATTACACCCTGACCTGTCGGTCGAGCTGCACGATCGCAAATCGGGCATAAAATCGGGCTTAAAATCCTGTAGTGTGAACTTGGCATTAGAAATTAAGTGTTAACGAAGCAGTTGGACAGGTGTACCTAATAAAGTGGCCGGTGAGTGTATATTGCGGATAAACGAATTCACAACACTTGTATCGCAAATATGTTTAGAAGTGCAAATGATATTGAATTTCGTGGCTAAAACACCGGATACTATTCGAATCGTCACATTTTTGCCAATTCTACCCCTAATTACTATGCATAGTGTGAGATGTAGTATTTTAATTGATATTAATCTTTCCTAGCTCTGATTCCTCGAGAGACACACAGAGACTGCAATGTTCTTGATTTGCCCCCATTTAATTATAGAGTTTAGTTATTCCCTTCACACACATTACTGCTTAGTGGTGGTTAAAGATGTTTATATCATGCTATCCACCGGATTACCAGCTAAAACAAGGAGTGAATGCTGTGTCTGCTGAATAATGTTTTCATTATTCGGTTTTTGCGTATTCGGCTTCAGGCACATCCCTACAGAGAAGGAATATAAAACAAGAGAATAGATCACGGCTTCTCTTAATCCAAGTCTCTGTTCTTTCCAAACAGCCAAGTACTATCTGCTAGACAGATATGGAGCAAGTATTTATGTGTTGTGATTTCATTTGACATGAGTTTATTCTTTATTTTCCTAATAAAACATTTGAAAGGATTTAGGAGCATCAGCAGAGCTTCATTTGAGAGGGTCATTATTGGCTTAGAGCAATAGTTTCCATTATTATTTGTATTGGCATATGAACAAGGGCATGATTTAGTTTCCATTATTATTTGTATTGGCATATGAACAAGGGCATGTATTTAATTTAGATAACCTTCTACCCCAGAGAAAACAACGTTAATTTCCAAAATCAAAAGAACATCTTATGTCAAATTTTCAGGTGGTAGTGAATTTTCAATAGCATGTACAGTAGGCCTGAAATGACCATACTGTGTTAAAGACAGCTGCTTAGCAACAATTAAAACTATTTTCTAAAAAGTTTATCCTCCAACGTTTTGGCAAATAATCATTTTGTGAATTTATTACAGAGAATGCATTTCTCTCTGTTTTACAGACCTCATTGTGCACAACGTCTGAAAGGAATTGATTTCACATATAAAACCAAAACTTACCTTATTTACAGTCTTAATGTTTTTTCATGTTATTGTGAACATTTCATACACGCATCTGTCAAAAAAAAGAATTTATAATCTTTTACCAAAACATTATAAATAAGTGATTTTTCATTTTCAACCCTTTCAAACCTGCTTTCATTGTGTTAACCAACCTCTTAAGCTCCAATAAATTCCCGATGGATGAAATTAATAACCACCCTATAATCAAATTGTTTTACTGTTGTCTGATTACAGAAGTGAAATAATGTAGTTCCAGAAGACAGTTACATGTCTTTAAATTCACAGCTGACATGCTGACCTGCAGGTGTGTTTGTTGCATGTGGATTAAAATAAACGTCCTCTCTGATTTCAGGTTTTATAGTTGTCATGACCTTTTGGAGTTCGCTTTGAGCAATTTTCTCAAATTATTGGCCACCACTTCACAGCTGGAGCCAGTTTCCATTAGCACAGACACACCCTTAAACACAGCGGGCTCGTTTACGTTCGGAGTTTTCATAAGCTGTGAGCCATAATCATCATAATTATAACAAATAAAGGCTTAAAATATCTCAATTTGCATGTAAAGAGTCTATATCTAAATTTTACCTTTTAAGTTTTTATAATCGTTTCTATTAATGCATTTTATAAGTTTCACCTGCAGACCCTCAACATTCATCTTTTTTTAAATTTCACAAGCGGTCTCCACTTCTGTAAACACCCTCTCCATCATATATTTTCATGCAAAAATAAGTTTTAAACATATGTTGTAACGGTCACCAACTGGAGTGCCCTTGAGAGCCACCAGAGGGCACCCTAGATAAGACTATTTTCACTCACAAACTACATTTCCCATAACTCACTGCCCGGACTCACCATCACTTATCACTGATCACATTCACCTGTACCCCATTCATTGATTGCATTGACCTGTGTCTCATCATCCTGTTAGTCTGTCTATTTATACCATGTTCATTCATTCACTCACGGCGAAGTCTTGTTTAAGTGTTATACTGCATTTCTGAGCATTCTCACTGGTTTTCTTGTCTCTTGGTTTTGGAGATCTTGCCCTGTTCCCTGGATTACTCTCTTGCCTCTGGTCCCTGCCTGTTTTATTTGTTTCTTTGTTTCTCCGTTTTGGACTGCCTGTCTGTGTATGACCCTTGCCTGTACACTGGATTATGCCTCTGGATTGCTCTCAAATAAAGCTGTGTTTGGATCTCAACCCTGTTCTCAGAGCAGTCCGTAACAAATGTTTCTTTCATTGCCATTTCAGAAAAAAACATACATCTATCAGAACCTAGTGCTCCGCTCTATAAAAAGAGGGGTAGGGAGCACTACATATTTTGGGGGTTCGTCCGGGATCATCTACTTCCTGTGATCAGCCGACCCTAAAAAACAAGAACTGAATTAATTACGTTTATTTTTGTGAATTGACCATCACTAACCAGAGCTCCAAGCATGGCTTTTGCACAGGATCCAATGCTGCTTGCTGAATTGTCCAAATGGTTATAGAAGAGACTGTAGACTGTGAAGACAAAAATCTTTTGGTAGGGTTCGTGCTAGAGACTCAAGATCAGGAGCAAGTTCTAGTACTATTTTGGTGCTTTGTGAATGCAGAGAAGTTATTGTTCCAACTCGAATTCCACCAGAATTTTTGCCTGATCATGGAGAGGAAACTTGGAAGGTAGTAGTGTCTTCAGCTGAGGTTCCCGGTTCAGAATTCTCACAGAAACTGTCCACGTTCTTAAGTGAAGAGGGAAAATCTATGTCTGACGTGCAAGCTCTATTCACTCAGTCTGGCTCTACCACTAGTTCTCCTAAATCTATCATACCTGTCGTGGGTGAAATATTGGAGAAAACCTCTAAACCATCTACTGATTCTAGTGCTCATCGTCGATTATGTGTTCCTAATCCCACAGGAGATGAAAGTTTGGAAAACTGGATGGAACAAGGTAGGTTGATGACTGTAGTGTGAATGTTCTGAAAGGGAAAAAAGCAGGAGAATAATGGATTGTTTAAAAGGCCCAGCATTGGATATTGTTAAAGCTGTCCAATTTTCAAGTCCGGATGCTAGTGCTTTGCAATATCTGGATGCTTTGGAAAATGCTTTTGGAGTAGTTGAATCTAGAGAGGATCTCTACTTTGCCTTCCATCTTCTTTAACAATCACCAGGAGAGGCATTGTCTGATTTTCTGAATGCGACTTAGAGAAATCTTTAACTAAAGTGGTCCAAAAGTGGAGAATTGGCACCACAGTTGATAGACGGAGTAAGGATTGAACAACTGATCTGTGGAGCCGCTGGAAGCGGACCTTAGGCTGCTGCAGTTGAGACTCAGGGAAAGGAAAGAATGACCTCCTGAATTTCTTAGCATTACTGAATGAAATTAAAGAAGCGGAGGAGAATTTAGCTACCTGTCATAAGATCAAAACTTCAGTAAAGCCCATTCATCTGAAAAATGGCGTAGACATACACGCAGACACGCGGATAGCTCAAAATGCGTCTAGAACACGCCACTTGACTCGAAAGTGGTGTGTATGTTTGCGCAAAAGTCATGATGTCATTATAGACTAATTGCCTTAAAATCATGGAACGAATGATCACAGAAAGAATAACTGTATTTCCTAGAAAGAAAAGCTTGTTTATCCCCTTATTAGAGTGGGTTCCGTAGGAGTCATAACACAATGAACTCTGTATTATGTCTAGAGTCAGACATTAGGAAAGCACAGACCAATAAAGTAGTAGTTATAGCTGTCTTCTTTGATGTCGAAAAAGCGTATGAAATGCTCTGGAAAGAGGGATTATTGATAAAGCTAAAATCATTAGGAATTGGCGGTAGAACATATAATTTGGTTATGGACTTTTTATTTGACTGGAAAATTCAAGTAAGGTTTGGTAAAGAATATCCCAAAGTATATTCAGCAGAGAATGGAACTCATCAAGGCAGTGTGTAGTCCCAATATTATTCAGCATTATGATTGATGACATTTTCAATCAGGTTGAACATAATGTAGGAATTTTTCGTATGCAGAATCATGGGGCTTTGTGGATTAGAGGCCGCAATATATCATATTTGACTAAAACAATACAAACTGCAAGATAGGTTGCCAACTGCCAATAAACACCAAAGAAGAAGACTAAAGGTCCTATTTTTCCTCAGTCAATCATCAGTTATTGTTTGTGATAGACACGCTGTTACAGAGTTTATTCTTAGTAAATCTATTCATGTTGGAACTTTGTGACTTATCTTCATCTTTAGACTTTTTTATATGTGACATAAATCTTTTGAAAGTATTTAGGCTTTTTAACAAGCACATTCATGCAAGATTTAATCTGGTCTTCCATCAGGGAAGGTTTTGAGGTATAACCCAAATGATCAGTTGTTGTTGTTTTTTCTTGGATTGTGACGTTTGCTTGTTTGAGGAAAACCACTGGAGTCCAGAATGCTCTGCCTTATTGGCTATATCAATGACGTAAATGACAAAGTGAATATGATTTATTCTGCCTAATTGAGACATCTCTTCTGGGTTTGACCCATGTCTGCATTGCAAAACTAATTGCTAGACTCCATACGTCTCAAAATCGGTAACATAACCCATTCAAAAGCATCAAGTGAAGCCCAAAGAGGCTCGGGTTATGTCGATGAATCACTTTATTCAGTCAAGAAATAACAGGTACCATGGGGCATTTTATTAGCCTGGTAAAACAGGGTGCCATTTGCAAGATGCTTATATTCTGAAAGATTCCTCACAAGGATTTTTACAACATGTGTCAAGGATACAGTCTCGTAAAGCTGTCAGATTTTATGTCTTCTGCTTGCCACAATGAATAGTGCGGTTCCTCTTCACAGAACGAAATTGCAAGATCTTCTGAGGGACATACAAAATGCTGATGGGGTTGGCTTCATTTGAGGCTTCCTTCAGCTTTCAGTCCTGCTCTCAACAGGCTACGGGAAATATATGACAGCGATTCTACCGATATTTCCTTGCCGGGAGCGTTTCTTATTGGGACATTATTTCTGAACAGGGAGCGTGTGGAATAAAGGGCTGTCGCTTAAGACTCGTAAATGGAGTAGAGGTCTTATGTTGTTTGATTTTCACAGGATCCCTCAAGGTGTCTTGGGTGGGACGAGGGTTAGCCAGGCCAATGCTCGCAAAGACCTTTTCCAGTGCTCATCCATTAATAACAACATTATGGCCCTCCGGTGAGAATTAGAGGTGTGTGAGTTAGTGGCGTGTGTGTGTAGGTGAGTGTGGTTTGCCATTATCTGAAGCCACTGCACATTCATTACGGCCAGATAAGGTTAAGTACCGTTCAATGCTTGTCGATGGACCTACAGGCTGTGTCTCTGAAATGTCAGTTAGGTAGTCATTGACGACATTTGAAGAAGAGAGAAAGCCACCCACATGATGATGTGCTTGTGGTGTTTTATTTCTGTGTATGTGGTCCTTCATGACATTTTTAAATGTGTAAGCAACTAATAGAAAATAATGGCAAGCAGCAATTAGAGGAATCCAGCTATGCATGAACAAGTACATTAAATGGACTTTCACTGTTCGACATTTTTTTAAGGTGCCTATTAACTGGTGGGACTTTACACTCTCACCTATAATTCTGAAAGTGTATGAGCAATTTTGCCGCAAACCAGGATACGAAATAAACACCTGCAAGGGTGTCAAATGTTGATAAAAGCCTTGTTTAATGGGGCACTAAAGTGGGTAATTATTTCATTGTCAATTAGATGAAAATGTGTGCTGTGGCCCATAGAGCTCCTGTCAGTGACTTACTTTCAGTAGTCGAAAGCGTGTTTGCACCAGAAACATTTTTTTTTTCAATTCAAAAGGAATCTCTGACTTTAGATTGCAAGTTTTTGTATCGTGGAAAATCTGCCACAAGACATCGCTGAGACTTATTTGCAGAGTACAGATGGCATGTAAGATTAGGTGTTTTTCTCAGTTGAATCTCAGTGCAGTTTAAGAGAAACGATTGACATGTTGTTTGTAATCTTCCTTGTTATGAGTTGTGCTGGAGAACAGATCGGCTATACGTCCCTCCCTCCCTTACAACACTTCTTGATACAACAACCCAGTGTTGATGCCCTGAGGGGTATATCAACACACACACACTACGCACATGCACATACAGAGAAAGAAGGGTAACCCTGAGGCCATGATGGACTTGCACTGAGGCAGAGGTCGATTGTGGCTCAGATTAAAGGCTCATTGAGGTCTATGTTGATGCTAAGCTGTTCTGATATGTGGAAACCTGATGGAAAAGTACCACTTCACCACACTCTTTACCAAAACATAAGAGAGCTGAAGCTACAGTTCTCAGTTTTATTGAGAACTGCTGGTCTTGTGTTTGAAATGAGTTTGCGCTTCTGGTTTAAGGGTAATTCATTACTTATTGTAAGAATATTACATATAAAAAGTGTCCTATAAAACAGAAATGATCTGTTCTTCTCTGAAGGCATGTACCCAGTGTAAACAATTCTATGAAAGTCTTTTTTTATAAAAGTGAACTGGTTGTGGTTATCTGAAATTCACAGATTTTTGGGGAACAATGGATTTTGAATGGCCATTTCAACTAAACTCACTTCAGACACAAGGTTTGCTTTAAAGATGAATTATTAACTCTGAAAAATAATGGTCCGTCATTAATTGGTTACTAAGCAGGAAGTAATGCAAGACAAATGAGTAGTACTATTAAAATACTTCACTATTACTTTAAAAACGAAAAAAACTTGAGCTTGATTTTAGTCATATGTTAATAATATAATGACTCATGCAAGTGTCTGGCCATACATAAAGCCACAATACTAACGTAGACAACACAGTGTTTATGTAGCCTACTAAAAATGCCCATTTCCTGAATAATTATTAGCATTTCTACACTAACCTGCAATTTTCACTGGTTTGAAAACAGACCACGCTGGATATTACCTGCCATTAATTTTCATTATACTTTGTTGGTGACATATCCGATGATGACTTGACAGCTGAGCACAGGCATTTCGCTCACGTCAGATGCGTCAACGTCACATTAGCATAGACCATGCTATTTGAATTCATGATTGGTGGACTGCCAAAATAAAATATTAAACAGAACAATAAAATAACATTATTAACCGGTTAATGATAATTTGAAATTAACTTTTCTACTCAAACGTTTTTGTTTTCATTCCTTGAACCAGTTCAGAGCCTTGACTTCAACTGGAAACAAGATTTACAAATCAGCAAGTAATAGCCAATTTAGGGCTGGATAATTCCTTATCAGGTACTCAATAATTACTAAATAAAATTAGACTTATTAATAGCTATTAACTAACTATGACAAATTGTAAAGAATTACCACTAATCACAATAATTTATAGTTTCTGCAGAGTGCTTAGGAAACACTTGAGCAATAAGTGATGCATTTTATGACCATGTTTAGAGTTAAAAGGGCACACGTTGTGATTAGTAATTACTTGGTAATTCTTTATGATTTGTCATAGTTAATAGTTCTCCACAGGCTAGGGCCATGCCACAACCATGAATGTTGGATAATTACGTATTGAAGAAAGTTAGGGATGAATAGGGTGAGGTAGGGATGATAGTCAGCTACATCTGGTGTTGGTGATCACTCAGACTGATCATCTCAGTTAAATGTAGTCCGAGTGATTCGGACCCCTCAGACAACCTGGAAGGGAAGAGGACAGGAGATGGTAAATATGGTTGATTGGATGAGAGAGGGAAGGGAGGGTTCTGAGAGAACGAGACAAAAGGTGTGTTTGACATCGGCTGGATGTAACCGATCGGCGAGAGTTTATTTTCTAAATGAACTAGATGAAAGTACTTAAGAGTAACTAAACACTTAACCAACTTTTTTTAGTTAATGATCTGTAAGAATGGAGCTTCATAAATGCTGTTCATTGATTCGAGTACATTTTTTGACAATTGGCAATAAAGTCTTTTAATTTTCAAATATATGGTGTAAAAACGTCTGAGTGCTGCCCTCTTCAGGTTAAACGGAAAGCTCCTGCAGCAGGGGTACTCTCTGACGTAGCGAACTCTCTGACACTACTCTGTCACGCCCTTGGTGCGAGCTCACCACGCCCTTGGCAGCCCCTGGTATAAAAGCATCTGGTTCCGTCAAAACTACTCTAGCGAGTCAGGAGTTGGATTTATGAGTATTTAAAACGATCAGGATAGCATCATGAGAACCTGAACTTGAAAGATGGACTAATCATTTCTCTTTCCGGTGCTGACAGCATAGACTATATGGGACTGACAGGAAGAACGAAAGACTCGGACCCGGCCGAATCTCGAGACTCGAGAGATGAACTAATCTTTATTCTTTCCAGTACTGCTGTGCTATATCGCACGGCCGCTTCCTTTCGGCGCCCATGTTATGGTGTCGTTCACACCAGACGCGGAGCGCGCGGCGAGGCGCAGCCGGCCCGCGCCGTGAAGTGCCAGTTTCGGCGTCTAGTCTATTTTTTCCGCGAGCCGCGAGTGATCCGCGTCAATTCCGGAAGGAAGTTACACCAAGACACACTCGACCATCCGGTAAATGTAATCAAGATTTTCGTAAGTAGCCTACTAGATGTTTTGGAATATTTAACATGACATTTTAATTATATAATGATGAAATGAACGAAATGATTCGATAAAAGATTAGTTCATTTTGCTGAACGAGACTCAAAGATCCGAGTCAGTAAAATGATCCGAACTTCCCACCACTACAGCTGTCAATTAATCCGTCACTGCGGGTCTCATGTGCACGCTCCCGCTCAGCCCCGCCCTTGGCTCGTCCCCTCTGTCTCCGCTGGGGTCTGCCCACTTTTTTAGCATTTTTCAAATTTTGCCAGTGGGTGGAGTCAGGCTTTGACCAGGGGTTTAGTCTACACTTTAAAAGAAATACTAAATTTTAAACGAAAGAAAGATAATTCCCCAGGTAGGGGAAAAACTAAACGTTACATGATGGAGGACAGAAGACACTACAGAAGAGAAAGAAGAGAGCACATCAGTGTCCTTTAAAGAGACGCAGACCACGCCCCTTCCGGAGCAACCTTAGCCAATGGTATTCGGGGGAGTTGCCGTGTGCAGGAGCTGAAAATGCAGACGTGAAGTCAGACACTTTCTGGTTCCCGTAGTGTGTGTGTATTGCCTCCGCGGCTCTCCGATCGCTCTCTCGTACTTTGATGGCACACGTCACAGTCACATGGCATTGGCGCTGTCTCAAGTTAGAGCAAATTTTCGAACCGGCATGCACTGCTTTAAGTCAGCCACCGATTCGGTCTGCGCAGAGCTGCATGAAGTTGGACAAGTCTAAACAGTACTGTAGGGCGGCCCAATATAAGAAGGTTTGAGAAGTCAGGTGATTGGTTGAAGTGTGGCCTCAATCTCGAACCTGAGTAAACTTTGCAAACAAGGACCACAGGATGAATTTGGGGATGAATAGGGAGAGGATGAAGAGGAAGGGGAAAAGAGAAGGTTGTCAAGGTTGATCTGGGCATCTGGTATTGGCCGCTGGGAGACTCGGGTGGGGGCATCATCTCAGGTAATGAAGACCAAAGTGATTAGGACCCCAAAAGATTGGGAAGAGCTGAGGTGAGGCTTGGCTTCCTAAGAGGTTGTTAAGATTGTTACAGATGTAAAGCATATCATTTGTGAAGATTCAGATCATTTCTGCTTGCATACCTGCGTCTGGCCGCTGAGGTCTGCTGCTCAATGAGAGGGAATGTATTGAGTGGTGTTAATGCCGGTGATACAGAGGATTGATAGAAGTCAGATCTGTGGCCGGTTTTTCAGTTTTAGTAAAAAAGTGCAAATGCAAATAAGGTATGATACTTCTAATGGCTTGTTTCCACTGAGGGGTAAGGTACGAGATATGATACAAGTACAGTATAGGTTGGGTCGGTACACCATGTATCTGAACTGTTGAAGCTGGACAAGTAGGGGAATTAATTAATTTAGGCATTTAAATAGCACTTTCACATGTACTACGGTACACCCAAATCGCTTTACAATCATATCAGGGGATCTCTCCTCAACCACCACCACTGTGCAGCATCCACTTGGATGATGTGACAGCAGCCATAGAACAACAGTTCCAGTGTGCTCACCACCCAGCATGGTGGCAAGGAGTTATGGAACCAATTCAGTGCATGGGGCTTATTAGGCCGCCAGGATTGGCAAGGGCCAACGGATGGAATTTGGCCAGGACACTGGGGTTACACCCCGACTCTTTACGAGAAGTGCTATGGTATTTTTAATGACCACAGAGAGTCAGGACCTCGGTTTAACGTGTCTACCCGGAGGTGGCGCTGCTGTGGCTGAAGTGTATGGGATGTTGTTATATGGTAGGATGTAAGGGTGTATGGGGTGGGAAGGGTTGGAGCGGGGTTAGGAGGGGAAAGGATAGATCAGTTGAAAATAGAAATGGAGGTTGATGGAGTCCAGATTGGCCCGCACAAGGAAGATATCCTTGGGGCACCGGGTAGGGAATCTGGACTGAAGAGTTAGTGGTTTGAGGAATAAGAGAACAGGAGCTGTATTGCTGTGAACGGTTGAAGCAGGGGTAGAAGAATGGAGGTTGGGATGAAAAGATGTGAGGGAGTTGGTTTTTTTTTAGCAATTGTAAGGACAGAGAAGAAAATAATGATGACAGTATTTGAGAAAAGATTAGATGGCTGGATGAGCTGGGCTAGATCTATAAATGACAGGCTGAAATGTGCCAGAGCAGAGCTGCTGAGAAAGGAGAACATGATGGACTGAAGCTGACAGAATAGGTGGTGCAGCTGTAGCCAAGTATATGGTTTATTGCTAGATGGTATGATGTAAGGGCATTGGTGGAGGGAGAGAGAAAAAGATAGACCATTTCCTGTGAGGATGGAGGGATAGATGGATGGATGAAGTTATGGATAGAGGGATGGTGAGATGGATGTAGGAAGGGATAAAGGGATGGAGGGATGGATGAAGTGATGGATGGATGGGTGGAAGAAGGGATGGAAGAAGGGATGGAGGGATGATGTAGAGAGGGATAGAGGGAGAGAAGATGTAGGGAGGGACAGAGGGGGGATGGAGATAGTGATAGATAGATGAGTGGAGGAAGGGATAGAGGGATGGAAGAATGGACGGGATGGATAAAGAATGGATGTTGTGATGAAAGGGTAAATGAGTGTCGTTTATGTGCAAAGTGAGAACACAGAGAAGAAAAAAAATATGAATTTATTAGAGAAAAATCAGATGGAGTGAGTACTGGTGTAAAATGCAGGAGAAAGTCTTGTGAAGTCACAGGTGACAGGATGTCTGCAGTTGCTGGAAGTGTTGAAGGCTTGTAGTTTGTTATGACTGAAGTTTTGGTGGATGCTGCGTACAGTTTGTGTAATCTTGCTTTGTAATCTGGACTATTGAAGTGGATGAGTTTACTTTTAAGAGTGCATTTAAGGTGAGCCGTTATCCCGTTCCTAATGTCGTTCTCGGATCTGGTGGCCATGGGAGCGCAGAGATGGGTTATCGGGAATTGAATGCTGAGGAGGCGGCTAGCGAGGAAAATAAGGAAGATCTGTTTATGTGTACAGTGATCTCGGCTCATTGGGTCTTGAGGGCAGAGAAGAGGGAGCCTGGAAACCAGATGGAGTTGGAGAGTTTTCTTGTGATGGTTTTGGACAAGAGACAGGACTGTGAGGGGCGTTTCCTTCATTTAAAGGTCCTAGATGTACCCTTTTTTATAAAATGAATCCTTTTTTATTCCCTGTGTTTGAAGGGGTTGTAGTCGCACATTGCAATGATCCACTTTCTTATTAACCACGCCGGGTATTTTAGCCCTGTGTTTTAGTTTAATCATTGTGGGTTATTAATGTTGATAGGTTGCATGTCCTTCTTTCTGTTCTGAAGTCTGAGTCTGTTTCAAAATTCTAGTTTATTTAAAAAAAACACTGCTGTACTTGGATCCTTCTTTTTGAGCATTAAAAATAAGCCATCCATAAAGAGGGGGCCTATGTCACGGTGTGGGTTTTGTGTCTTGTTCTTGTCTGTTATGTGTTCCCTTGTCTTTTCATGTTTAGTTGTCTCCCTTTATGTTGATTAGTCTTCCCAGGTGTTTGTTATTAACCATGCCCCCTTGTTATCTTGTTAAGGCTATGTTTACACAGAAACAATTCTGAAGAGAAAACGCAAAAGTGGCATTTTTTTATTCTGCGTTTAGACGAGCGTTTTGTGTGGGAAATTCGTGCGCAAATGGTGACGCAAATGTCTGAGAAATTCAATGTAGTATGCACTCCAGGTAGCTAGGAGTGCATACTACAGCAACACCAAGGCCATGCGCCTGCGTACAACCTTCACTGTAAAGCAGAATTTTGCGTTTTTACCCTTTACACGGGAACGCGATGGTGGAGCATTTTTAAGATTTCCACTCTGGAGGGTGGTTTCACTTTTTTGCGTTTTTAAGCCTCAAAAACGCCGTCGCCGTGTAAACGAAAGGCACATCTGATAAAATATTTTTACGTTTTCACCCGTTCAATCATTGTGAGTTATTGATGTAGTTAGGTCGCATGTCTTTTCTTTTTGTTCTGAAGTCTGAGTCTGTTTCAAAGTTCCAGTTTATTTAATAAAAACACTGCTGCACTTGGATCCTGCTTCTTGCTTCCTGCTCTACATTCGTAACAGTAGCATTTTACTGTACCAGATATTTAGATATAAAATGTACCACATGCTTCTCAAATAAATATTCAAGGAAAGTGCTATTTGTAACTCTTCAGCAGCAACAATATTTTCCCCACTTTGTTTATTTTGATGTGTTCAGTCTTCTCTAATGGCCGATGCTATTACTTTCAGTGTTCAAAAGCAGAAAAATGAGCTTAAAAACACAAGGCTGTCTGGAACAGGACTATACCTTTAATGCAGCAAGGTTTAGCTCATGATGTTCATTTTCCGAACAGACTGGTAATTCATCAGAGTACAACATTGTAGATGAATGTTGAAAGCAGATCTCCATTTAAAGTCTCAGTGTTTACTGGTACATAAGAATAATGCGCAGATTATTTTTGTCATCTCTATTAATGCTAACTACTTTAACCGAGCGGCCATGCAGTGGTCTTCTGCAAATAAGGCAAAATCCTAACAGTTTTTATTGTAATAGTATACTTATAATGTATATAAATCATGTTCCAGTTACACTTGATGCGTTGTACTAGTTAAATAAACATTGTTATATAAAAAAGTAACCAAATACAATTACATTTTGTGCTTTTATATTAATAATGTTATTAATGTTCTTATTTATTAAATCCAAGTATAATCTCATCAAGTTAGTGTTTTTAAGTGTTTGTCATTTATCTAAAAAGAGTAACTAAAGGCAGAAATTATTTTAAAAATGTATGTTATTTGTGAACTGATATTAAACTGTTCTTTTTTCAGGGTTTTTTCAACTTTCTTTCCGGATCATTGAGCTCTGGTAAACACTGTCACACACAGCGCCAGTAATTTCATGTACCAGTGTAGCAGATAACGATTGTTATCAAATCGAATGTTTAAACATGTTCTTTAATGTTTTTAAGGGCCGTCAAGAGCCAGTCCATTAGACAGTCTATGGAGGAGTGATCCAGCTCTCAGATTTAATCAAAAATATCTTTATTTGTGTTCCAAAAGATAGAACGAAGGTCTTACGGGGTTGGAACAACATGGGGGTGAGTAATTAATGACTTAGTTTTCTTTTTTTTTTTTTTTTTGCACAAGACTGTCTGCTTCCTCTCATTCTGTGACACAGTGGAGACAAGACTCCCTGCTGTACATTTACTTTTAGAAAACAGATGATTTATGCACTTGTTAATGTGTATATAAGACATGACCACAACATTTATTGTCCCAAAAACTACATTTCCCATTATTCCCAAGGGATTAATGTACAACCCATTAACATTTTGTCAATGTCGTTCATTACGAAATGGTTTGTTCTGTATGTGAATAGTTGAGACAATTGGGGAGATTTGACCAGAGAAGGAGTTATAGGATGAATAACTTTGATGAATATAACTGAGGTGAGCTAGGAAAGTATAGGTGGATATTTGTGATTTCATCCAATGCATTGAATCGAGATCAAGGTTCGCTGCCCTATTGTATTCTCAAACATCAAACTCTTTATAAAGCCTTTTGAAGAGTCTGTGTGTGAATCTTAGAAGTAGAGAGACTCTACTGACAAGAAAACATATTCACTCAACAAGAACATTGGCTCTGATCTATCTGAGAACGCTTGCTGAGAGTGTCTGCTGTGTTCAGTAGAAGTCCTCTATAGGAAATGAACAGCTGACTGTGTGTAGGCGACCAAACCTACACTTAGGTGACCATTATAACTGTCTCAGGAATATTTATCTTGACTTCAACGACAGTGGTACAAAATTAATTTGTCATTAAAATGATATAATAGCCTCATCACAGCCGATGTCAAAACCAACCGCATGACAGTTTAGTGTAACGTTAACCAACAAAGCTCAATGGTTTCTTAAAGCAGTAGTTCAGGGTTTATCTTTTCTCTGCAATTTGCTGATAATTTACTCACCCACATGTCATCCAAGATGTCCATGCTTTCCTCTCCTCTGTCCAGTTGAAAGAGATTAAGGTTTTTGATGAAAAACATTCCAGGATTTTTCTCCCATATAATGGACTTTAAATGGGAACCAAACGGTTCAAGGTCCAAAAGACACTTTCAGTGCAAACTGTTCAAAGGGCTTTAAACGATTCCAGACGACTGAAAAAGGGTCTTATCTAGTGCAACGATCGCTCATTTTAAAATAATTAAAAAGTTTAAGTTTTATAAGCTCAAGTGCTCACCTTGCTCTGTTCTGTGATGCGCGCGTCGTGATTCTTGTGTTCGAACTCGTTCATCAAAATGAACAAATCTTTTTTCGAGTCACTGACACCGAAGGGTCCCAGATAAGACCCTTATTCATCGTCTGGAAAACTTGAAGCCCTTTGAAGCTGCACTGAATCTCTCATTTTAGACCTTGAACTGTTTGGACCCCATTGAAGTCCATTATATGGAGAAAAATCCTGGAATGTTTTTTTTCATCAAAAACCTTAATTTCTTTTCGACTGAAGAAACAAAGACATGGACATCTTGGATTATATGGGGGTGAGTAAATTATCAGCAAAAGTTTTTTTTTTTTTTTTTTTTTTTGAAGTGAACTACTCCTTTAAGTTTGCTAATTAATCTTGTTAGATCATGTTTATGACAGGTTGTGTTGTCTTAGTAATGTCAAGTCTTGTCATAAACATGCATAAACCTTCTTCATATTCATGACATGTGTCCTGTCATGATTAAGGTGTCATGTCTGTCGTTATGCACACCCCTTCAAGTAAAGTGTTACCAAGTTCACATCGAGAGCATGTGGAGGTTTCTTCTACAGCGATCTGTGGTTCTGTAGTAAGCGGACAGCGCCTCAAAAGCAACACATACATTCCCAGCACATCTATTTTTCATCAGATTTATTCGCGACTTACACGCGTCTCAGGCTGCTCGGCAACCATCAATACATTTTATCCACATAAACACTGACAAATAAAGACGAAAAACAAGGAAGTGCATCATCAACAATCCTCTGATTCAAGGCCAGGATAATATGAGGTTACCTCTGTCTTGCTAACATGCAGGAGGATTCGATACTTTTAAAGTGTACTTGTGTTGACATGCAAGTCTTAAGAGTCTCTGAGTCATTTCATTTAGACCACGCTGTATCGCATAGTGTGATGATGAATGCTCTTTACAGGTGTGATTTAAAAGCAGTGCATACACACATTAAAGATGAAGAAAATCCCTTATCTTCATAACAGTGAAAGGTGCATTCAATCTACTGAATCAAATTGTGATCAACAAAATGAACCTGTGTGATGATACAGAGCCATGTTAAGATTACAGAAAATGTCAGAGGTGTTTGTAACATAAATTGCTAATGAAAGTGTTTTGTTACACTATGTAGTTTGTACTTCAACATGTTCAAATGCAGGTTTGGAAGACTGGCGTGAGCTTGGGCACAAGTTTGTTAATGTCAAATGTTCCTGTTTATTGTTGTTGCATTTTTTTCAAGGAGATATGTGTGAGTGTGTCCTTGCACACTGAGAGTTAAAACACTCGTTTGAAATTCCTCACATTAAAAGATAGCGAATTATTTCAGTGATTACGACTCTATTGCACTGTATTCTCTTGCAGTATATATAATTCTTCAGTATTATCGGCTGATCACTCTACTATAGGAATACGACTCGATCACTAGTATTCATATATAATCTCTTCAGTATTATCAGCTGATCCTCTACTATAGGAATATGACTCTATCACTGTATTCATATATAATCTCTTCAGTATTATCAGCTGATCCTCTACTATAGGAATATGACTATCACTGTATTCATATATAATCTCTTCAGTATTATCAGCTGATCCTCTACTATAGGAATATGACTCTATCACTGTATTCATATATAATCTCTTCAGTATTATCGGCTGATCCTCTACTATAGGAATATGACTCTATCACTGTATTCATATATAATCTCTTCAGTATTATCAGCTGATCCTCTACTATAGGAATATGACTCTATCACTGTATTCATATATAATCTCTTCAGTATTATCGGCTGATCCTCTACTATAGGAATATGACTCTATCACTGTATTCATATATAATCTCTTCAGTATTATCGGCTGATCCTCTACTATAGGAATATGACTCTATCACTGTATTCATATATAATCTCTTCAGTATTATCAGCTGATCCTCTACTATAGGAATATGACTCTATCACTGTATTCATATATAATCTCTTCAGTATTATCAGCTGATCCTCTACTATAGGAATATGACTCTATCACTGTATTCATATATAATCTCTTCAGTATTATCAGCTGATCCTCTACTATAGGAATATGACTCTATCACTGTATTCATATATAATCTCTTCAGTATTATCAGCTGATCCTCTACTATAGGAATATGACTCTATCACTGTATTCATATATAATCTCTTCAGTATTATCGGCTGATCCTCTACTATAGGAATATGACTCTATCACTGTATTCATATATAATCTCTTCAGTATTATCAGCTGATCCTCTACTATAGGAATATGACTCTATCACTGTATTCATATATAATCTCTTCAGTATTATCGGCTGATCCTCTACTATAGGAATATGACTCTATCACTGTATTCATATATAATCTCTTCAGTATTATCAGCTGATCCTCTACTATAGGAATATGACTCTATCACTGTATTCATATATAATCTCTTCAGTATTATCAGCTGATCCTCTACTATAGGAATATGACTCTATCACTGTATTCATATATAATCTCTTCAGTATTATCGGCTGATCCTCTACTATAGGAATATGACTCTATCACTGTATTCATATATAATCTCTTCAGTATTATCAGCTGATCCTCTACTATAGGAATATGACTCTATCACTGTATTCATATATAATCTCTTCAGTATTATCGGCTGATCCTCTACTATAGGAATATGACTCTATCACTGTATTCATATATAATCTCTTCAGTATTATCAGCTGATCCTCTACTATAGGAATATGACTCTATCACTGTATTCATATATAATCTCTTCAGTATTATCAGCTGATCCTCTACTATAGGAATATGACTCTATCACTGTATTCATATATAATCTCTTCAGTATTATCAGCTGATCCTCTACTATAGGAATACGACTCTATCACTGTATTCATATATAATCTCTTCAGTATTATCAGCTGATCCTCTACTATAGGAATATGACTCTATCACTGTATTCATATATAATTCTTCAGTATTATCGGCTGTATCCTCTACTATAGGAATATGACTCTATCACTGTATTCATATATAATCTCTCAGTATTATCAGCTGATCCTCTACTATAGGAATACGACTCTATCACTGTATTCATATATAATCTCTTCAAGTATTATCGGCTGATCCTCTACTATAGGAATATGACTCTATCACTGTATTCATATATAATCTCTTCAGTATTATCAGCTGATCCTCTACTATAGGAATATGACTCTATCACTGTATTCATATATAATCTCTTCAGTATTATCAGCTGATCCTCTACTATAGGAATATGACTCTATCACTGTATTCATATATAATCTCTTCAGTATTATCGGCTGATCCTCTACTATAGGAATATGACTCTATCACTGTATTCATATATAATCTCTTCAGTATTATCGGCTGATCCTCTACTATAGGAATATGACTCTATCACTGTATTCATATATAATCTCTTCAGTATTATCGGCTGATCCTCTACTATAGGAATATGACTCTATCACTGTATTCATATATAATTCTCTTCAGTATTATCGGCTGATCCTCTACTATAGGAATACGACTCTATCACTGTATTCATATATAATCTCTTCAGTATTATCGGCTGATCCTCTACTATAGGAATACGACTCTATCACTGTATTCATATATAATCTCTTCAGTATTATCAGCTGATCCTCTACTATAGGAATATGACTCTATCACTGTATTCATATATAATCTCTTCAGTATTATCAGCTGATCCTCTACTATAGGAATATGACTCTATCACTGTATTCATATATAATCTCTTCAGTATTATCAGCTGATCCTCTACTATAGGAATATGACTCTATCACTGTATTCATATATAATCTCTTCAGTATTATCGGCTGATCCTCTACTATAGGAATATGACTCTATCACTGTATTCATATATAATCTCTTCAGTATTATCAGCTGATCCTCTACTATAGGAATATGACTCTATCACTGTATTCATATATAATCTCTTCAGTATTATCAGCTGATCCTCTACTATAGGAATATGACTCTATCACTGTATTCATATATAATCTCTTCAGTATTATCGGCTGATCCTCTACTATAGGAATATGACTCTATCACTGTATTCATATATAATCTCTTCAGTATTATCAGCTGATCCTCTACTATAGGAATATGACTCTATCACTGTATTCATATATAATCTCTTCAGTATTATCGGCTGATCCTCTACTATAGGAATATGACTCTATCACTGTATTCATATATAATCTCTTCAGTATTATCGGCTGATCCTCTACTATAGGAATATGACTCTATCACTGTATTCATATATAATCTCTTCAGTATTATCAGCTGATCCTCTACTATAGGAATATGACTCTATCACTGTATTCATATATAATCTCTTCAGTATTATCAGCTGATCCTCTACTATAGGAATATGACTCTATCACTGTATTCATATATAATCTCTTCAGTATTATCGGCTGATCCTCTACTATAGGAATATGACTCTATCACTGTATTCATATATAATCTCTTCAGTATTATCAGCTGATCCTCTACTATAGGAATACGACTCTATCACTGTATTCATATATAATCTCTTCAGTATTATCGGCTGATCCTCTACTATAGGAATATGACTCTATCACTGTATTCATATATAATCTCTTCAGTATTATCGGCTGATCCTCTACTATAGGAATATGACTCTATCACTGTATTCATATATAATCTCTTCAGTATTATCGGCTGATCCTCTACTATAGGAATACGACTCTATCACTGTATTCATATATAATCTCTTCAGTATTATCAGCTGATCCTCTACTATAGGAATATGACTCTATCACTGTATTCATATATAATCTCTACAGTATTATCAGCTGATCCTCTACTATAGGAATATGACTCTATCACTGTATTCATATATAATCTCTTCAGTATTATCGGCTGATCCTCTACTGATATAGGAATATCGACTCTATCACTGTATTCATATATAATCTCTTCAGTATTATCAGCTGATCCTCTACTATAGGAATATGACTCTATCACTGTATTCATATATAATCTCTTCAGTATTATCAGCTGATCCTCTACTATAGGAATATGACTCTATCACTGTATTCATATATAATCTCTTCAGTATTATCAGCTGATCCTCTACTATAGGAATATGACTCTATCACTGTATTCATATATAATCTCTTCAGTATTATCGGCTGATCCTCTACTATAGGAATACGACTCTATCACTGTATTCATATATAATCTCTTCAGTATTATCGGCTGATCCTCTACTATAGGAATATGACTCTATCACTGTATTCATATATAATCTCTTCAGTATTATCGGCTGATCCTCTACTATAGGAATATGACTCTATCACTGTATTCATATATAATCTCTTCAGTATTATCAGCTGATCCTCTACTATAGGAATATGACTCTATCACTGTATTCATATATAATCTCTTCAGTATTATCAGCTGATCCTCTACTATAGGAATATGACTCTATCACTGTATTCATATATAATCTCTTCAGTATTATCGGCTGATCCTCTACTATAGGAATACGACTCTATCACTGTATTCATATATAATCTCTTCAGTATTATCAGCTGATCCTCTACTATAGGAATATGACTCTATCACTGTATTCATATATAATCTCTTCAGTATTATCAGCTGATCCTCTACTATAGGAATATGACTTATCACTGTATTCATATATAATCTCTTCAGTATTATCAGCTGATCCTCTACTATAGGAATATGACTATCACTGTATTCATATATAATCTCTTACAGTATTATCAGCTGATCCTCTACTATAGGAATATGACTCTATCACTGTATTCATATATAATCTCTTCAGTATTATCAGCTGATCCTCTACTATAGGAATATGACTCTATCACTGTATTCATATATAATCTCTTCAGTATTATCAGCTGATCCTCTACTATAGGAATATGACTTATCACTGTATTCATATATAATCTCTTCAGTATTATCAGCTGATCCTCTACTATAGGAATATGACTCTATCACTGTATTCATATATAATCTCTTCAGTATTATCAGCTGATCCTCTACTATAGGAATACGACTCTATCACTGTATTCATATATAATCTCTTCAGTATTATCAGCTGATCCTCTACTATAGGAATATGACTATCACTGTATTCATATATAATCTCTTCAGTATTATCGGCTGATCCTCTACTATAGGAATATGACTCTATCACTGTATTCATATATAATCTCTTCAGTATTATCAGCTGATCCTCTACTATAGGAATATGACTCTATCACTGTATTCATATATAATCTCTTCAGTATTATCGGCTGATCCTCTACTATAGGAATATGACTCTATCACTGTATTCATATATAATCTCTTCAGTATTATCAGCTGATCCTCTACTATAGGAATATGACTCTATCACTGTATTCATATATAATCTCTTCAGTATTATCAGCTGATCCTCTACTATAGGAATATGACTCTATCACTGTATTCATATATAATCTCTTCAGTATTATCAGCTGATCCTCTACTATAGGAATACGACTCTATCACTGTATTCATATATAATCTCTTCAGTATTATCAGCTGATCCTCTACTATAGGAATACGACTCTATCACTGTATTCATATATAATCTCTTCAGTATTATCAGCTGATCCTCTACTATAGGAATATGACTCTATCACTGTATTCATATATAATCTCTTCAGTATTATCAGCTGATCCTCTACTATAGGAATATGACTTATCACTGTATTCATATATAATCTCTATTCAGTATTATCGGCTGATCCTCTACTATAGGAATATGACTCTATCACTGTATTCATATATAATCTCTTCAGTATTATCGGCTGATCCTCTACTATAGGAATATGACTCTATCACTGTATTCATATATAATCTCTTCAGTATTATCAGCTGATCCTCTACTATAGGAATATGACTCTATCACTGTATTCATATATAATCTCTTCAGTATTATCAGCTGATCCTCTACTATAGGAATATGACTCTATCACTGTATTCATATATAATCTCTACAGTATTATCAGCTGATCCTCTACTATAGGAATATGACTCTATCACTGTATTCATATATAATCTCTTCAGTATTATCAGCTGATCCTCTACTATAGGAATATGACTCTATCACTGTATTCATATATAATCTCTTCAGTATTATCGGCTGATCCTCTACTATAGGAATATGACTCTATCACTGTATTCATATATAATCTCTTCAGTATTATCAGCTGATCCTCTACTATAGGAATATGACTCTATCACTGTATTCATATATAATCTCTTCAGTATTATCAGCTGATCCTCTACTATAGGAATACGACTCTATCACTGTATTCATATATAATCTCTTCAGTATTATCGGCTGATCCTCTACTATAGGAATACGACTCTATCACTGTATTCATATATAATCTCTTCAGTATTATCAGCTGATCCTCTACTATAGGAATATGACTCTATCACTGTATTCATATATAATCTCTTCAGTATTATCAGCTGATCCTCTACTATAGGAATATGACTCTATCACTGTATTCATATATAATCTCTTCAGTATTATCAGCTGATCCTCTACTATAGGAATATGACTTATCACTGTATTCATATATAATCTCTTCAGTATTATCGGCTGATCCTCTACTATAGGAATACGACTCTATCACTGTATTCATATATAATCTCTTCAGTATTATCAGCTGATCCTCTACTATAGGAATACGACTCTATCACTGTATTCATATATAATCTCTTCAGTATTATCAGCTGATCCTCTACTATAGGAATATGACTCTATCACTGTATTCATATATAATCTCTTCAGTATTATCGGCTGATCCTCTTACTATAGGAATATGACTCTATCACTGTATTCATATATAATCTCTTCAGTATTATCAGCTGATCCTCTACTATAGGAATATGACTCTATCACTGTATTCATATATAATCTCTTCAGTATTATCAGCTGATCCTCTACTATAGGAATATGACTCTATCACTGTATTCATATATAATCTCTTCAGTATTATCAGCTGATCCTCTACTATAGGAATATGACTCTATCACTGTATTCATATATAATCTCTTCAGTATTATCGGCTGATCCTCTACTATAGGAATATGACTCTATCACTGTATTCATATATAATCTCTTCAGTATTATCAGCTGATCCTCTACTATAGGAATATGACTCTATCACTGTATTCATATATAATCTCTTCAGTATTATCAGCTGATCCTCTACTATAGGAATATGACTCTATCACTGTATTCATATATAATCTCTTCAGTATTATCAGCTGATCCTCTACTATAGGAATATGACTCTATCACTGTATTCATATATAATCTCTTCAGTATTATCGGCTGATCCTCTACTATAGGAATATGACTCTATCACTGTATTCATATATAATCTCTTCAGTATTATCAGCTGATCCTCTACTATAGGAATATGACTCTATCACTGTATTCATATATAATCTCTTCAGTATTATCAGCTGATCCTCTACTATAGGAATATGACTCTATCACTGTATTCATATATAATCTCTTCAGTATTATCAGCTGATCCTCTACTATAGGAATATGACTCTATCACTGTATTCATATATAATCTCTTCAGTATTATCAGCTGATCCTCTACTATAGGAATATGACTCTATCACTGTATTCATATATAATCTCTTCAGTATTATCAGCTGATCCTCTACTATAGGAATATGACTCTATCACTGTATTCATATATAATCTCTTCAGTATTATCAGCTGATCCTCTACTATAGGAATACGACTCTATCACTGTATTCATATATAATCTCTTCAGTATTATCAGCTGATCCTCTACTATAGGAATATGACTCTATCACTGTATTCATATATAATCTCTTCAGTATTATCAGCTGATCCTCTACTATAGGAATATGACTCTATCACTGTATTCATATATAATCTCTTCAGTATTATCAGCTGATCCTCTACTATAGGAATATGACTCTATCACTGTATTCATATATAATCTCTTCAGTATTATCGGCTGATCCTCTTACTATAGGAATATGACTCTATCACTGTATTCATATATAATCTCTACAGTATTATCAGCTGATCCTCTACTATAGGAATATGACTCTATCACTGTATTCATATATAATCTCTTCAGTATTATCAGCTGATCCTCTACTATAGGAATATGACTCTATCACTGTATTCATATATAATCTCTTCAGTATTATCGGCTGATCCTCTACTATAGGAATATGACTCTATCACTGTATTCATATATAATCTCTTCAGTATTATCAGCTGATCCTCTACTATAGGAATATGACTCTATCACTGTATTCATATATAATCTCTTCAGTATTATCGGCTGATCCTCTACTATAGGAATATGACTCTATCACTGTATTCATATATAATCTCTTCAGTATTATCAGCTGATCCTCTACTATAGGAATATGACTCTATCACTGTATTCATATATAATCTCTTCAGTATTATCAGCTGATCCTCTACTATAGGAATATGACTCTATCACTGTATTCATATATAATCTCTTCAGTATTATCAGCTGATCCTCTACTATAGGAATATGACTCTATCACTGTATTCATATATAATCTCTTCAGTATTATCAGCTGATCCTCTACTATAGGAATATGACTCTATCACTGTATTCATATATAATCTCTTCAGTATTATCGGCTGATCCTCTACTATAGGAATATGACTCTATCACTGTATTCATATATAATCTCTTCAGTATTATCAGCTGATCCTCTACTATAGGAATATGACTCTATCACTGTATTCATATATAATCTCTACAGTATTATCAGCTGATCCTCTACTATAGGAATATGACTCTATCACTGTATTCATATATAATCTCTTCAGTATTATCGGCTGATCCTCTACTATAGGAATACGACTCTATCACTGTATTCATATATAATCTCTTCAGTATTATCAGCTGATCCTCTACTATAGGAATATGACTCTATCACTGTATTCATATATAATCTCTTCAGTATTATCGGCTGATCCTCTAATATAGGAATACGACTCTATCACTGTATTCATATATAATCTCTACAATATTATCAGCTGATCCTCTACTATAGGAATATGACTATCACTGTATTCATATATAATCTCTACAGTATTATCAGCTGATCCTCTACTATAGGAATATGACTATCACTGTATTCATATATAATCTCTACAGTATTATCAGCTGATCCTCTACTATAGGAATATGACTCTATCACTGTATTCATATATAATCTCTTCAGTATTATCGGCTGATCCTCTACTATAGGAATATGACTTATCACTGTATTCATATATAATCTCTTCAGTATTATCAGCTGATCCTCTACTATAGGAATATGACTATCACTGTATTCATATATAATCTCTACAGTATTATCAGCTGATCCTCTACTATAGGAATATGACTATCACTGTATTCATATATAATCTCTACAGTATTATCAGCTGATCCTCTACTATAGGAATATGACTCTATCACTGTATTCATATATAATCTCTTCAGTATTATCAGCTGATCCTCTACTATAGGAATACGACTCTATCACTGTATTCATATATAATCTCTTCAGTATTATCAGCTGATCCTCTACTATAGGAATATGACTATCACTGTATTCATATATAATCTCTACAGTATTATCAGCTGATCCTCTACTATAGGAATATGACTCTATCACTGTATTCATATATAATCTCTACAGTATTATCGGCTGATCCTCTACTATAGGAATATGACTCTATCACTGTATTCATATATAATCTCTTCAGTATTATCAGCTGATCCTCTAATATAGGAATACGACTCTATCACTGTATTCATATATAATCTCTTCAGTATTATCGGCTGATCCTCTACTATAGGAATATGACTCTATCACTGTATTCATATATAATCTCTTCAGTATTATCAGCTGATCCTCTACTATAGGAATACGACTCTATCACTGTATTCATATATAATCTCTTCAGTATTATCAGCTGATCCTCTACTATAGGAATATGACTATCACTGTATTCATATATAATCTCTACAGTATTATCAGCTGATCCTCTACTATAGGAATACGACTCTATCACTGTATTCATATATAATCTCTTCAGTATTATCGGCTGATCCTCTACTATAGGAATATGACTATCACTGTATTCATATATAATCTCTTCAGTATTATCGGCTGATCCTCTACTATAGGAATATGACTCTATCACTGTATTCATATATAATCTCTTCAGTATTATCAGCTGATCCTCTACTATAGGAATATGACTCTATCACTGTATTCATATATAATCTCTTCAGTATTATCAGCTGATCCTCTACTATAGGAATATGACTATCACTGTATTCATATATAATCTCTTCAGTATTATCGGCTGATCCTCTACTATAGGAATATGACTCTATCACTGTATTCATATATAATCTCTTCAGTATTATCAGCTGATCCTCTACTATAGGAATATGACTCTATCACTGTATTCATATATAATCTCTTCAGTATTATCAGCTGATCCTCTACTATAGGAATATGACTCTATCACTGTATTCATATATAATCTCTTCAGTATTATCAGCTGATCCTCTACTATAGGAATATGACTCTATCACTGTATTCATATATAATCTCTTCAGTATTATCAGCTGATCCTCTACTATAGGAATATGACCTATCACTGTATTCATATATAATCTCTTCAGTATTATCAGCTGATCCTCTACTATAGGAATATGACTCTATCACTGTATTCATATATAATCTCTTCAGTATTATCGGCTGATCCTCTACTATAGGAATATGACTCTATCACTGTATTCATATATAATCTCTTCAGTATTATCAGCTGATCCTCTACTATAGGAATATGACTCTATCACTGTATTCATATATAATCTCTTCAGTATTATCGGCTGATCCTCTACTATAGGAATATGACTCTATCACTGTATTCATATATAATCTCTTCAGTATTATCAGCTGATCCTCTACTATAGGAATATGACTCTATCACTGTATTCATATATAATCTCTTCAGTATTATCAGCTGATCCTCTACTATAGGAATATGACTCTATCACTGTATTCATATATAATCTCTTCAGTATTATCGGCTGATCCTCTACTATAGGAATATGACTCTATCACTGTATTCATATATAATCTCTTCAGTATTATCAGCTGATCCTCTACTATAGGAATATGACTCTATCACTGTATTCATATATAATCTCTTCAGTATTATCGGCTGATCCTCTACTATAGGAATATGACTCTATCACTGTATTCATATATAATCTCTTCAGTATTATCGGCTGATCCTCTACTATAGGAATATGACTCTATCACTGTATTCATATATAATCTCTTCAGTATTATCAGCTGATCCTCTACTATAGGAATATGACTATCACTGTATTCATATATAATCTCTTCAGTATTATCAGCTGATCCTCTACTATAGGAATATGACTCTATCACTGTATTCATATATAATCTCTTCAGTATTATCAGCTGATCCTCTACTATAGGAATATGACTATCACTGTATTCATATATAATCTCTTCAGTATTATCGGCTGATCCTCTACTATAGGAATATGACTCTATCACTGTATTCATATATAATCTCTTCAGTATTATCAGCTGATCCTCTACTATAGGAATATGACTCTATCACTGTATTCATATATAATCTCTTCAGTATTATCAGCTGATCCTCTACTATAGGAATATGACTCTATCACTGTATTCATATATAATCTCTTCAGTATTATCGGCTGATCCTTACTATAGGAATATGACTCTATCACTGTATTCATATATAATCTCTTCAGTATTATCGGCTGATCCTCTACTATAGGAATATGACTCTATCACTGTATTCATATATAATCTCTTCAGTATTATCAGCTGATCCTCTACTATAGGAATATGACTATCACTGTATTCATATATAATCTCTTCAGTATTATCGGCTGATCCTCTACTATAGGAGTATGACTCTCTCACTGTATTCATATATAATCTCTACAGTATTATCGGCTGATCCTCTACTATAGGAATATGACTATCACTGTATTCATATATAATCTCTTCAGTATTATCAGCTGATCCTCTACTATAGGAATATGACTATCACTGTATTCATATATAATCTCTACAGTATTATCGGCT